>OX451390.1:13963585-14449734 GCA_949629135.1 Eremobia ochroleuca | reverse complement strand
CCAAAGAACATTTTTTTTTTTTGGTCGAAATATGAAAAAAAAATTTGGCCCTCCCATAGTAAATCAATCAGCTGGTAGTCAGTTTTGTAAGGGAGGGCCAAATTTTTTTTTCATATTTCGACCTATGTTCTTTGGGGAAAGTTGTTGAGTTTCATGAGCACATTCACCTCCTTCAGGGTTGATACCCCCTTTCCGTTACACGTTGTATATCACTAAGACATACTTCCCTTAAAAGGAAAGCAACTAATAAAGTAAAGTAAAGTAAGTTATTATTAAAAAAATATTTTTCATTCAAGAAATGCAATATTTTGTTTTATTTTTTCCTAACGCTTGTGTACACAACTGTACCATATTAATAAATACTATATTGGAAGGTTAAGAACGTTTCTTAGATATATGGCACGGCCGCTTTTTTGTAGCCATCCGAACTTGGTCGGGTTATGTAGGTTTTCGATGCTTCGTCAGTATTATAATTGTATTTCTTTAATTACTGAATTTAATGACATGAAATTTTGCATGTGAATAGTTGAATGAATACACTAATTATTAGCATACATTTTACCATGCAATTCCTTTAGAACGTCGTGATATTTGACTGCTTTATAAACAGTGATCTATTCATGGTAAATTGTCCTATAACTCTTTAATTACTAACGGAACATCATTGATACTTGGCAACATGTTGCAGACACTTACAAGGTTTGCATAAACGTGAAAATCTAGACCCCAAAGTGCATACTTTAAGAACTAAGACTTAATAAGCGTATTTTACGTTTATATTTTTATCTTTTAAGCCCTACGATTTTTTCTAAATCTGTTTTTTAAACAAATATAAACAAATTCAAAACAACGTATGTAAAAATCTACAGCTCTCTATGTAAGCGCTTTATATGAAAACTAGCTAATGGCCAAACGTTCGCGCAGCGGAAACTTGAATTTCTCCGAAGTTTATGCATGCACTAATTTTATTCATACATACACAATTACACACAAATACACACTAATTTTTGGACACATCTCTTTTCTTCTAAAGTCTATGGATAAAAAAAAGTTCCGCCAGGACAACGTTCGCCCAGCGGAATCAGTTTTTGGTGAATTTCTCCACAATGGCTGCGTGCACAAATTTTTTTTTACCATACACAATTATACGACGTCATACACTAAATATCTGCATAATAAAAATCTTTAAATTCAACAACATTCCGCTGCGCGAACGCACACCGGTAAGGGCGCTTTTCATAGTGCAATTTACCACCATTCATGTGCGATTGACTGTATAGTAAAAAGAGATATTCACAATGTTAACACCAGAAATAAGGACAAACTACGTGCTCCCTTTCACCGACTTCATAAGGTTCATAACTCATTTGTTGGGCTTGGTATAGCCTTTTATAACAAGCTACCCTCTTCTTTGCTAGATTTGCCTTTTAATGCATTTAAAGCTCAAGTAAAATCCAACCTTTGTTCAAAGGCATACTATTCCATCAACGACTACTTAAACGATAAGAATAGTTGGTCGCCCTGATTAACTCAAGACAATGTTTATGTTCTTTCTCCAGAATTAGATTACTGATAGGTTATATGAGCTCATTATACAATTGTTTTTTATTGGGCTGTATAAGTCAAATCAGTTTAATTTTATTATTGCCATAATCAACCCATTGCAATGTTTTCTAATGAGTTTTTTGCAAAATGTGGTTAGCTAGTGACCTCGACGATTGATCATATTATTCTTACCTGAGCAACCGGCAGCAAGTTCGTCAATAACGAACTTGCTGCCGTGACGAATCGTCATGCTCCCTTAGATGTCACTGCTTGCGGTAGCGTCGGGGGTCGGGTTGCCTCCTTCTCTCAAATATGGCGAGGGGGGTAATGGCTGATCTTTGCGTTATGCTCGTGAACGGGTGCTGCTTGTGGTGACTGGTCGTCTTGCTGACCATGGTTTTATTATTCTTATCATTAGTAATAACTTGTTTATTTAGTTTCCTTCGATGGTCCTAGTTTATCATTTGTGACTTCAAGCGACAGCTATGTAAACAGAACCCAGCATTGCATAAATATGTTAGCGGTCACGCCCTTTATACCTGGAGGCTTTTATTTAATTTTCGTTTATTAATTGTTGCCTAGTACGTATAGTTTTTATTGTATTTCTTGGTATATTGGCGTTGCTAGCTGACATATGGCAAATATTTTAATTTAGTGTTCTGTGTCTTTTAATGTTAATTACTTTGCATACCTTGTATTGTATTCAGTCAAGTATTTTCTAACGGAACAGACAGCTGTGCTGCTGGGGAGTTTTTTGCTCCACTTCTTCTTCCCAGCGAAAGCACTAGGAAGTGGTGAAGGGCGGGCGTTTTGGGGGGACTGTCTTTTGTAATTTTGTCGTTCGAAAAGTGCTGATTCTCAGCCTAGTTTGAATAAATGACTTTTGATTTGATTTGATTTGATTTGTATAAAAAATATTGAGGTATATCTGTGGGTCTATCTAAAAAAACAAAATAAGGTAGTTAGTTATAAATGTATGGTCAACTTATCACAGCCGGTAGCTATATTTAAACAAAACTATTAAGTATTTTAAGAATACCGAATAAAGATTTTAATTATGTTTGTCATTACAAGAACAATGTAGTAATGAAACTTTGAATTTACAATAAGTAGGTACATAAATACTATAGTGAACGTAAAAGAAAATTAATTACTTATTGTTCAGAGTTTAACGTAGAAAAATGAATAACTTACCATTGGGAAATCTTAGTTTGCTGCGAGAAATTACTAACTATAAAAGTTAAGTCCAATTTGGTATTTTTATGTCTCCTGCCATTTCTCGGGACTCGGGGGTCCCGGACCTTGTAAGGCGTACGAGGGGCTGAAACCAACTCGGAGTGGCCCGCTAGACGTTTTTGATGGAATGAGGCACCTACCGACCACTATCCCTGTTCGCACTATGCAAGTTATTATTATCTATAGTAAAAGTTAACCGCCAGTCAAGAAAAAAAAAAAACCGGCCAAGTGCGTGTCAGATTTCCGTCATTGGTAAGTGTACCCTACCACCAAAACTATTTTATGTAGTTTTACCTTTTTATTATAGTGGGTAATAGTAGACTATTCAGTAAAAAATCTGTGAAAACAGTATCCCATAGTGTTCAAATTTCTGAGTCCCATATTGTTCAAAATGTCAATTGTCTACTACTAGCGGCTCGCCCCAGCTTCCCACGGGTGCCATGTTTTTGTCGAATTTCCGAAATTTGCTTACATACAAACCTTGTCCTGGCAATACCGAACACAACAAAAAAATAGTTATCCAATTTGGTGGCGTCATTCGGAAGTTATGCGCGTACAGACATTTCGGCGAGTTTTGTTTTATACTATGTAAGGAGGATACTATTACCTACGGCTAAAATGACAGACAGACAGACGCGTTTGTCCGATATTTTACCTGCTTTTATATGAAACGTTAAGCCTGATGGAACAGGTCGAGCTCTCATGAGCTGACGACCAGTTTTCTCAGCCATAACATTCCGAATTTCTAATTTTATGCTTAGCATAGCCTTTAACCCGCGCCTTTCTTGGGAAAATATATACAAGATGGTGTTTTCTAAATGATATTATAGACTAATTTATCACCCAGTAGACGTCCACTTATGAAAAGCTCGTGGAAGATTTGGCCTTTTGTGAATCCAAGAAAAGGTCCGGCGACATCGAGGCAGACCCAGGAGAAAATGGCGAGATGAGCTTGAGGCCTATAGACAAGATTGGTTCACACAAGGTCAAGACAGAGAGGAGTAGAAAGAAGAAAGGAAGGCCTTTGCCCTGCTGTGGGACAACATAGACTAAAAATAAATTAAACGAGGAATAGGCAAACCTAGACAGGTTGCAGACGCACCAGCGGTTCTCGTAAAGTTCGCGTCAAACTATATCCCTTTCCAACCGAGTTGAAGTGATCGTGAGTTTCGACTTTACAAAATTCTGAGCACGATCGAGCGACTAGCAAATTATTCCTAAACCTCACGTATGTGAGGGTCTGACTGCTGAAGACCAGCTTGCATGAGATTTTTTTCAGTATTTTTCCCAGGACCTCTGAACACTTTCCAAAGGATTAATAAGTTTTTACTGATCTATGCGAGTTTTTTTATTCCCGGTTGCAAATGGATATGGCAGCTCTGAAGTGTGCCACTCATTGCGCAGTTCCCCACCCACACCCATGAATTTGTTAATGCGCATAGACTCGCCTCATGTTCCGAGCCGCCATAAAGTTTGAATCGGGCTCTACCTACTGTTTTGTCAGAGGACTACGACGTGCCTATGTAAAGAATAAGTAAAAATAAATAAAAATAATAATTAGTAAATAAAACAATAATGAATAATTTAAAAAATAAATGCTTTTTACAGTGTTACTAAATAAATAAATGTATATAATTTATAAAACAATAATTGTAATTCGTAAATTTAATTCAGTATTAATAAAACCGGCCGTGGTGGATTACAGCCCACTCCACTGTGTCCCAGCTGTGGGAACGTTGTAGGCTGATTATGTATGTACGAGGGGTGATCCAAAAGTAATGATAATGAATATTAAACACGGTGATTATAGTTGAAAAAAATATTTATTTCTCTACAACAAGTCCATACATTTGGTCCATCTTTTTTTTAAAACCAGAATTCTTGACCCTCCAAAAACCCTCAACAGCGGCCATCACTTCGCTATCGTCTTCAAATTTCTTGCCCCGGAGGTGTTCCTTGAGCCGAGGAAAGAGATAGAAGTCACAGGGAGCTAGATCTGGCGAATAGGTTGGGTGTTCCAGCAGTTCGAATCCCGATTCTTGAATGCCAGCCATCGCAACTGCGGCTTTTTGAGCTGGAGCGTTGTCTTGGTGAAACAGCACTCCAGCTCGCAGTTTGCCGCGTCTTTTTTCCTTGATGGCCTCCCGAAATGTTCTTATTTGGTCTGCGTAGTAAGAGCCCGAAATAGTAGCTCCTTTTTCTAAATATTCCACTATAATTCTTATATATATACTTCAGCGTCCCAAAACACGGACGCCGTAACTTGACACTTTGAATTTCTTCGGCGTCGGTGAGGAAGCTCGCTTCCAGGACATTAGCTGTTGTTTGGTTTCAGGATCAAAATGGTGAACCCAGGTCTTGTCTGTGGTCACGAAACGTGACAAAAAAAATCCTGATCTGCTTGGAACTTTTCGAGATTCACTCTCGAAATGTCGACTCGTTTTTACTTTTGCTCGTCGGTTAACATTCTCGGCACCCAAATGCGCGGACACCTTTTTCATATGCAATTCGTTCGTGAGGATTCTTTGAAAACTACCATATGAGATCCCTGTGACCTCAACTATATGCTTGATGGTTACTCTCCGATCTGCCAATACGACATCTTCGATTTTTTCACATTATCTTAAGTGAGGGACGTGGATGGGCGTCCTTCGAGATGTTCATCTTCCGTGGATGTTCTGCCCAGTTTAAACTCCTTGGCCCAGCGTGCAACTGTGGAATATGGAGGAGCAGAGTCCCCCAATGTTTCCACCAAGTCGGTGTGTATGTCTTTGGTAGATTTTTTTTCCAAACAGAGGTACTTGATGACAGCTCTAATTTCGTTTTTCTCCATTTTGATGTTATCTCTTCGACGGTTCGTATTCAAATAAATGTACCTCACGGGAATCGTGGCCTATTTATATGATTTTTTTATGCTAACCTAGTGGGTATATGAGCAAGCAAAAAAATATTTATTTTTTATTTTTATGTGCACTAGAAATACCTGATTATCATTACTTTTGGATCACCCCTCGTATGTGTATAATAAAACAGTATAACTACTTAGCTAATATTAAAATTTATCATATTCATCACCCAGTTTTCTTCCTTCTCTCTCCTACTTTATCTATGCTGTGCCCGACAGGGTCCAAATTGTGACTAATATAATTATTTCCCTACCAACTATGTACATACATTATTGTACGCTATAAAGAATTGAGAATTTCATCTGCAAAAACACTGCAGTTCCTCCCAGGGTTTTTATTAGAAGACGCTTTGAACTTCTTTGAACTAACTATGTATAATTATGATACCCAAATCGCTTCAGCGTGGTATAAGCGGTCATGGGTCTTTTCCTAATATTTCTCCGTAGGAACCCAAACAATAAGCTATGTATGGTTTTTTGTTAATAAAATATGTTGAAGATCACGATAGATATTGATTCAGGACGTTAACGGCCTTTATTTCAGTCCTTGAAATAAAGAATGCTAGAGGTACGAGTTTTTCTACTCGTTTTTACTTTTATAGCAATTTTATCAAAAGTTTTGTTAGTGAAGCTTCCCTCACATGTGCAACTCTCAGCGAGGCGAGGGTTTCATTTGAATCCTAGCGAAATGAATTTTTCATTTCACTTACTCGAAAAGTAGTGTCTGTTTGAGCCGAATAGCGTTGGGGGGGGAAAGACTCATAGTATCTAATTGCTTCCCTCTCTAGGGCGGGAATGAATTTTAAAAATAGAATTCAATTTGGTTAGATAGTCAGCTACGAATTTTTTTACATATATCGTGGTTAAGAAAATGTGTTTACGAATATAATGGCTGTTTATTCACACATTTTTCTTAACCGCTGGTTTTTTTATTCACACTGGCTAGTGTGAATAAAAAAAATTACCTATTAAGCGGGACGGCCCGCGGCGGTGACGCGGTGTGTTCCATATTTAAAATTTAAAAATACTATAGTATAATAATTTGTATTTAATATTATCAATAAAAATTTTAGAAAAACTACTATTTTTTTTACATTCCTTATATTCGAATTTATGAAAAGTAGAGTGTTTAGCACGGGTGAAAGTCATCAATTCCTACTCGGACTATAGCCTAAATACCTCGTATGGGAATTGATTTCTTTTGACCCTTGTATAACATTCTACTATTTTATTTCACCTTGCAAGCTGATGCTGACATACCTAACTGTTTTGCTTATTAAGTATCTATACTTTCATAACACGCCTACGGGGCCCGTGGCTAAATAATAACAGCCGCACAGGTCGATCGAACAGGTTAAGCTACGCTTGCCGCGGTTGGTCTGTGGATGGGTGACCATCTTTACATACCGAGACCCCTCCATGCCTCGGAAAGCACGTTAAGCCGTTGGTCCCGGCTGTTATTCTTAGATCTTTGACAGTCGTTACGGGTAGAGTCAGAAGCCCGAAAGTCTGACAACCAGTACTTACCAAGGGGTATCGTATTACCCAGTAATTGGGTTGTGGAGGTCAGATAGGCAGTCGCTCCATGTAAAATACTGGTATTCAGCTGCATCCGGTTAGACTGGAAGCCGACCCCAACATAGTTGGGAAAAGGCTAAGCAGATGATGACTTACACAACACGTCTGCAATCTCCGGAAAGGCTAGGCAGAGGTGTGTCTATAGTACTCCCACATTTTACCAATGGAGGCGAGCCTATTGACCCCAGGCACAACTCCAGACTCTGACTTGCTACTGAGAAATTCCAGATGAAAAAACCCAATAACACTGTCCGACCTGGGAATCTAACCTATGACCTCATGTCCTATGACCTCATGTCCTATGACCTCATGTCCTATGACCTCATGTCCTATGACCTCATGTCCTATACTTGCATGGGTACATTATTATTTAACTGTTAATGCTCGCTTCCTATAAACAAAAACGAAATCGTTTTGCTAACCAATCTTGCCAAACTGGGCATATAAACAGATTCGTATGCAAATTTTTCCATATGGGAGGGTCTATTATGCAAATAATAAATAATAATCAAACCATTTATTTTCAGGTAACACAGACCCATAGATAATAAATACCTTAACTTAAGTATACATATAACAGCCTGGGCAGGCCTATTAGTCTAGTGGTCAGTGGCCCTGACTACTATACGCAAGGTCGTGGGTTCGATTCCCACCCAGAACAAATGTTTGTGTGATGAGCTCGATCATTTTTTCTTTGTCTGGGTGTAATTTATCTATAATATGTATGTATTTAGAAATATATATGTATGTTTATCAGTTGTCTAGTACTCATAGCACAAGCTCTGCTTAGTTTGGGACTAGATGGCGTTGTGTGAAAGTTGTGGAATATTATTATTATTATTAATATAATAATTGTGTTAGTAAATAAAACTTAAAAACTATATTAGTATCACTTAGTTGTACTAAGTCTTTGTGCGCTCCGGTGGCACTTGTCCGCGAAAGCGGCGGAATACCACATCCTGTGGCCAAAAGCTCTCGTCCATCACCTGATGCAGGTAGCACGTTGGTATGCGCAACACAAACGCCTTAAAGTTCACGATGCGATGCTGTTGGAAAGCTATGAGGACTTTGCTTCATTATTGGTAAATATACAAGAGTTAATTTTAACCAATAACGGTCTGTAAATTATAGGAATTGGCCATTATTTGTAAGTAGTTTGCAACATTACTAGTTTCCTAGTTGTTTGGTAAGTTATCAATTAATGGCACATGTTGATACGAACTACCTATTTGCGTTGTAGTCATAATTGGGAATAGTTCGAACAGTGATAATATCGGAACGGAACTTGTACTTAGGTACCTACCTATACACAGTTTCGAATTGATAAGGCTAAAGGAAGTTGCCCAATATAAACTTGCAAGATTATCTACATATATTAATGATCAGTGATCGGAATAGGCTGAGTATATTACCTAAAGTTTAAAGAACAGAGACGGAAATCGGAGACTTCCTTATGACAATTTTTTTTTACCGGTAAATTTGCTGGGACCTTGACTACGTAAATTTTTACATCAAATTATTACAATTAAGCTTCTATTAGCTAAATATTCTTCCTTAGAACATTTTGCACATATTTTTTTTATTTTCAACTAAATTAAAAATGTCAACACATATTTTTGTCTGTAATTTATGTCTGTAATTGGTGTACATAATAAAGACTATTCTATTTTATTCTACAGCGTGTAACGGAAGGGGGGTATCAACCCTGAAGGAGGTGAATGTGCTCATGAAACTCAACAACTTTCCCCAAAGAACATAGGTCGAAATATGAAAAAAAAATTTGGCACTCCCTTACAAAACTGACTACCAGCTGATTGATTTACTATGGGAGAGCCAAATTTTTTTTTCATATTTCGACCTATGTTCTTTGGGGAAAGTTGTTGAGTTTCATGAGCACATTCACCTCCTTCAGGGTTGATACCCCCTTTCCGTTACACGCTGTATAGTGATCTTATCGGTGATGGTATTCAGAAAGGTCAGGTGCGTAGGACTCGCCACTGGTGTGCGTTTATAACCAACCGGTCGATTCTGGAAAATCTCACCGTGATAACTAAGATAAAGTGAGCTTAGAGTGAGCTGTGAGTCATGCTGATGCTAGGGACTGACACTATTGACGACTCACTCCGCGCTCACTTCACCCAAGATTTCACGGTGAGATGTTCACAGAATCGCACGGCTGATGTATGAACATGGACGAAACAAAAGGGGTATCATTTAAGCTATCACCAATTTAATTAGTTTTGTGTTTCTTAAATAATAGGGTTTGTCCTCAAAATAGTAGATCTGTCACCAAAATGTAGTCACCAAACAATGCAAAATCAGTTCCACAATAAATCACCTAAAATCCTGAGATATAAGGTCTAGTACCAAATAAATGTTTTTGTATGTATTATAATAGGTGTGTCCTAATAAGTATTTAAGCAAACTAATTTAAAGAGATCACCAATAAATCACAAACGACGATAAAAAAATTCTAAACGGTTACCAAAATGGATTAATGGTCACCAAATAACGTTTCCTAAAATATTATGAAATAAATCCATTTTTTCCTATTATTGTCTGTCATAAAAATATATGGACGCCTTAAAAATACACTTTAGACTAAATATTATATATTGTGCTACTTATCTTTAATAATAATAAGGTGTAGTCGACGGAGCCCCGCTTCGCGGGGCCCCTATTTCTGTCTGCAGGGTTTAAAGGAACCTAACACGAAGTGGATGACGGGGGCTCGTTCGCTCGCTCCGCTCGCTCACTTGAGCCCCCGTCATCCCCTTCGAACCTAACCTGTCCGTGTCGGGGTGCCCAAAAAATTTTTATTAATATTAATCTTTGAGTTGGATAGAATTTGGTGACCGTTGATCCATTTTGGTGACCGTTAATCCATTTTGGTGCCTAGGCTTAGAGTCTTAAAAATATTTTTGGTGGCCGTCTTAATTATACCCCGTTACCTACAACCCATCGTTGAGGCCGGATTGGTCAATTTTTAAAGCGCGCCAATTTGTCTCCGCCCCTTTAATCATTTTTTCATTAAAATTATAAATTGATGTATTAAATTGGTAACGAATACTATTAATTTAATATCTGAACGAAATAAAATGTTACTACTGTATTGGTGACAAAATATCAAATAAAAAGGAGTCGCAGTCAGGGATCGATAATCGATTTATTTGGTGACAGATCTACCATTCTAAGCACAGAGCTATTATTTAAGTAACAAAACTGTTGAAGTTTATATTCATGTAATGCAATATAATTTTATTGGTTATCGATCTCTTATTTTACACATATATTAACATTAATTTGATAATTCATACCTGGGAACAATTTTTGTTTATCTGAGAACGAAAATATTTCGTGGCGATAGATCTATTTATTAGGTGATACAACTTGATGACAAATATAAATTTTGGTGATAGAAAATATAGTTCCCAAACAAAAGGAGTATCTAAAGATCGTTGCAGGCGACTTTCTATTTTTTCTGCCTACCTGCCTCTATGGAAAGGTGGCGTGACTTTATGTTATAATAGGAATGTTTGTGAGATTTTTTCCTGATGGATTTATTTTCAAAAGCCTCATCATCCTTATTAAATTCCTTTAAGTAATAAAACTGCCGGTCGTTTCTGTAAAAATAGCACCGTGAAAACTTGCGTGGAGTGAGCTGTCAGTGTCATCCCACTGATGTTAGGGATTGACCATGCAAACATTAACAATCATAATCGAGATTATAATAATATTTTTTATGCTATTGATAATTTTATATAATTTTAAAACTAGTATTTTATTGTCAAAACATTACTATTTCGTGGGGTTTTAAAATGAAATAGCAAAACAGAAACTAAGTCTTAGTAATGTTTTGACAGTTAAAATACTAGCTTTGAAATTATATAAAGTGATCAATAGAATTAGCATAAAACATATTATTCAAAATCTCGATTATGATTGTAAATGTATTCTTGCTCAATCCCTAGTATCAGGTGGGATGACATTGACAGCTCACTCTACGCTCACTTCACCTAAGTTTTCACGGTGAGATGGTTACGGAAACGCACTACTGATCGATAAAAATTTAGAACTTATTTATGCATAAAAAGTGAGATTATTCGTTTATGCAATACCTACCAAATTAACATTTCAACAATAACATAAAATCTAGCTTGTATCATTCAGAAACGAATAAAATACATATAAACGGCTTAAACAATTTTGATGATGAATTTCATAACAAATCCGTTTTTATCGCATAAAATTATCTATGTAAAACTATAAAAATTCTTTTGAGTTCGATAAAATAAGAGCTCTAGGCTACATTCAACTACTTAGCATACATTTCATACTTCAGTAGATTTAGGTATTAGTGTCCTTAGAATACATTATGATCATTACATTATGATGATGAGTGATAATAGGTTCAACGTCATACGTTTATTTCAGTAAAAAGGATTGCAAATATATTTTTGTCACTACAACCACAAAAACACAACACACAATATAATAATAGCTTACACCACACGTACTTCGCAAGATAAGCATTTATTTATATTTATTATACATTTGTTTGCTTCCACACATATTACATGAACTAAAAGTGGGTATAGATTTTTTTTTCACTTTTAATCATTTGGATTACCTACTTGATAATCAATTACTTCTGGCGACATTAAAAATAATTCCATTAAAAAAATAAAAACATGTGGAAAATAGTTTTTTTCACGATTTACAGCTACATATTATTCATTTTTTACTAGGTACAGTAAGTAGGTACAGCACATCAAGCTACTTACAATCTGTCAATTTTCTTTAATAGATTTTCAACTTTATCGCTAAAATATAAGGTTAGAAGTTGATTGGGAAAATTTTACAGTTTCGGGTAGCTTGATGTGCTGGCGTCTGTACACGAATTTAGCTTGGTATGATTTGGCCCCACTTGCGCGCTTAATGAATAAATCTATAGTTTGTAAACTCGGAGTTCAGTAATTAACATCAATTTTAACACTTATGACGCGTTGCGCTACTAAAAAGTAACACCGGGTTAGTTAACCAGACATTAGTATTTTTTGAGTGGGGCACGTTGCAGTTCAATAGACGAAACATAGACTAGAATTGTAATGTCTATAATAATATCATCATCTGCCTAGCCTTTTCCCAACTCTGTTGGGGTCGGCTTCCAGTCTAACCGGATGCAGCTGAATACCAGTATTTTATATGGAGCGACTGTCTATCTGACCTCCACAACCCAGTTACTGGGTAATACGATACCCCTTGGTAGGACTGGTTGTCAGACTTTCGGGCTACTGACGACCCGTAACGACTGTCAAAGATCCACGAATGACAGCCGGGACCAACGGCTTAACGTGCTTTTCGAGGCACGAAGAGGTCTTGGTATGTGAAGATGGTCACCCATCCACGGACCAACCGCGGCAAGCGTAGCTTAACCTGATCGATCGACCCGTGCGGCTGTTATTATTTAGCCACAAACCCCTCCAGTTGAGCTGCTACGTAATCTACCTAAAAATGAATGAAGGAATAATGAATCGAAATGATCACCACCAAATACCAATCTCTTTTACACTACGTTAAGATACGTAATACTTTCTTGTTTTTAAATTTTATTACATGACATTTCATTTTAATGGTAATGGCGCGGATTCCCTTGTTCACAAACTAAACTAAATTTAAGTTCAGTTCACCATTTTCTTTTTATTGGGTGTACCGGAAAGATCTGTCGGTTTTTGTAAATAAAACTCGTGGTTAGTTCTTAAAGCTAAATACTTAAATCCCCTTTTCTGAATTTCTCAAACCGTCTTTGACATGTACGTCGCAATATTATTCAATAATTTTGACGTATTGGTATAGAGAAAAATTCGAAAAATTTCTATGTAGGTACTACCAAAACCGACAGAACTTTCCGGTAGGTACACCTAATATTTCATTAAAAAAAGGACAGAAGATAAATGTTAGTTTAGTCCTGCCAAATTAGTCAGCGCCTGACGTAAATTGACGTATTTTTACCGACTTCATTAGTAGCCAATTTTTTAATCACGTCTAAACTTGTCTATGGACCAAACTAATATTTATCTTCTGTCCTTTTCGGAATGAAATCAAAATCAAAAGTCATTTATTCAAACTAGGCTGAGAATCAGCACTTTTCGAACGTCAAAATTACAAAAGACAGTCCCCCAAAACGCCCGCCCTTCAACACTTCCTAGTGCTTTCGCTGGGAAGAAGAAGTGGCGCAACAAACTCCCCAGCAGAAATAGAAATAAAAAGATAAAAATAAAAAGAGAAAGAAAAAGATGCACTGAACTTAAATTTAGTTTGTAAACAAGGGAATCGGCGCCATTGTATTGTGGTTTCTATGGAGATTTAGTTTATAGATTGAATAAAACGTCAGATCAGGAAAAATATGTTTTACTTTTTTTTAATTTGTATTTATTTTTAAATGAGTTCATGAATATATTGTCGAAGAATATAAATACAAAATAAGTTATCGGCGGTACCTCATAAGTTCAAAACTTCAATTTATTTTGACATTACAAACACTAACCCAGAGTTTAGGACTTAACTCTCCCACATCGGTGGCCTTAATACCTATTCAAAAGTTCAACTCTAGGCTTACCTCTCACTCTTGGTGGCGCAAGATGCACTAAGTTAGCAGTTAACTCCTAGTTATTTATGATGATACCTATAACTCATGAACGCGCAAGTGGGCATTAGGGAACGTTTATTTATCTTTAACTGGTGTATTTTTATAGGTATAAGAAAAGATTTAGATTACCGGATATAATTTAATAGACCGATAACAGACCAAACTTATGCTATTTACACTTTTTGGTATACACTGGGTGTGAGGTCTTCCCAGAAATACAAGGCATGTTGTGTGGCTGATCTGCTAGAAAAAATATGGGAAAAATCACTATCACAACAAAATAAAAACGTCGCAAACCAATGTATATATTTATTTTTTTATTTATATTGCGGTAAAAATACAACATTGGGAGTGTTGGGACCCTTGGTATTGTGTGACTATTAATTAAATAAATAAGCAATAGATTTTTGAAAATAGTGTAAATTAACATGACATTCATTTCATTCATTCATTAATTTATTCACTAACAATTAACAAATTGCGTCTGAATGTTTACAAAAATAATATTTGAAGCTAATAACAATATTCAATTAAAAACCAGTCATAATTATAGAACATTCATAAATAAAATATATATCACAATGAAATCAAACAACTAAGAAATAACTAAGATCAACTTTTCAGCAATATAGCTTCCCGGTTATGTGAGTTTTACAATTTTTGGTTTTTGAAGCTTCTACAAATAGATAATATGTAAAACTTTAGGAAAACAAAATGAGTTACATTTTACATTCAATTGTAAGTCACAGTTAAAACATAACAGAGATTTGTTTTTGATAAAAATGGTTCATTTACAATTTTCATATCTTGAAACACACAACAATCAAGCCTTTACTTTGAGAAAATACTGCGAATAAACCTATAGCGAAAAGCTTCAATACCTGACTACCGATACTTAGGTTTTAAAATAAATTAAATAAAAAATAATTTAAATAAATACTAAGACTAATAACAATTAAAATCAAGACAATTACTAGTGATGCAAGTAATGAACACACTTGTGAAACTTTTTAAATACATAACCTAACATTACGACTGTATTGCATTTTCCAAAGGTTTAGGTAGAGTTGCACCCATTTACACACATACATTTTAACCAGCACCCTAATTGCGTAACACACTATATTACTCTGACTTTGAATCATTTTGAAGTATATTGCTAATCCATTGCTCCATATGTTGGAAAAATGTGTCTGCTCAACAACGTAAATAACGCAATGAATGTTGTTGAACTGTCAAAATGAAACCCATTGCTACTGATGGTGTGTTACGCAATTACCCTGCAGTTATGTTATAAAATCCCAGGTAGTAGGAAGTGAGCCTATTTCCATAAACCGGGCACAAATCCAGACTTTTATTAATTAATTGCATCACTTTAAGATTTAAGACATCAGACAGTAGTTACCTATGTATGTTTAAATAACTATTAATGGCCGATTCCTATAATTTGCGTATCGCTATTGGTTAAAATTAAAATGGTATCTTATGGAAGTAGCTATCCCAGAAAAAAAAATGCTTACGAATCGATTTATATGCAATGGTTTGGCAATAAAAAAATCCTGCAATGCAAAACGATTCATTTTTTTATAGGAACCGAGCATTAGTCAACATATATTTGTCATCAATATGATAACATTTATTCAAAGCAACAATAGATTAAGGGCTCCTTTTTCCATCGCCAGATAACTTTTATTCGAGGAATAAAATTGACGTTTGACAGTTTTTGTATGAAATAACTGTCAAAATTTCAAAATTATTCCTCGAATAAAGTTATCAGATGATTGAAATATCAGCCCTTACTTAAATAACATAACACATAAGTACTAACACATCGGTATAATAACAAGAATATAATGCTCTTTACTGTGTAGCGCCAGGAATGCTAGATTTTGGACAGATTCAAAAAAATATAAAAGACAGAATCTGTAGTTTACAGTCCTTTCAGTTATTTTACCTCTGATTTTACACCACCGTCCAAACCACATTGATCTTTATTCTGTTTCTGATAAGATTGCTGTTCGTTTGCTGCCACTGACAAGTCTGTAAAAATCATTTTGATCTATATTCTCGTTGCAATAAGGTTGCTGTTAGATTGCCGCTTTCAGAGGTAAAATAACAGTGAACGGACTCCTTGCGCCTTGCACCTTTACTTATACCCACATTTTTCTGTTTTCTTTATTAAAAATAAATAAATTAATTTTCGCAATTCTCTAGAATTTGTAAACCGCCTTCTTCTTAGACACAAATGTTGTGTAGGTATTGGTACTAACTTAATATATTTAAAAATAAATAAATGAACAGACGTTTCCAAAAGTTTTAACAAATCAGTGGGAACACTTTGACCCCTAATAAGTTATATAATCTTTATGCGGCCAACAATTTGTATTAATATTAATCTATACATACAGAAGTCTATTTCTTCTTAAACTTATTTCCCGTACAATCCGCTTTTTCACGATTCAGTTTTTGATGTAGCTGTAAAACTATGAATATAAGTTTATAATAAATAATCTAGGACTTGGTTGTGATATCAATCTTGGAATGAACTGAGGAATCCAAGATTATAAGTTCTGTATTTTCTAAAAGGCATAGACGACCAACCAGTTTGGTCACAGGTTACGCTTACAAGGTTAATTGAATTTAAGAATTTCATAGATTCATTCCCAACTATTCGATGACCTTATGAGGGCCGCAGGAATCCCCTTGATGCGGGAAGCACAGAACCGGTCGAAGTGGTGGTACTTGGGGGAGGGCTATGTCCAGCAGTGGACGTCTTTCGTCTGATTATGATGATTCCCAACTACAGAAATAGACTGAAACCCCCGTCAAGTTTGTAATTACTAAAGTAGCTGTCGAAACTGAACATAGCCTTGTGACTGCTTGTTCCAAATAACAAAAACCAAACTTATGCCACAAAGCTATTATTATTGGCTACAGAAAAAATAAAAAAGGCGTCCATTAGTGGAATTGCGTAACACACTAACAGTAGCAATGGCTTTCATTTTGACAGTTCAACAACATTCATTGCGTTATTTACGTTGTTGAACAGACAAATATTTCGAACATATGAAGCAATGGATTAGCAATATCCTTCAAAATTATTCAGATTGTGATTGATACTGTGTTACGCAATCAGGGTGCACTTCGGTAGACAAAAATTGGCTGCAATTTGCTTTTTGAACTTAGTACGATGATTGTCGGCTTTGTCGACAAAATCAAATTATGCTAATGTTAATCAGTCGAGAAGAAGACGTTCTGTTTACTCTACTTAAATTTGGCAACCCTCCCTTGCTTCGCATGATTGCAACGATGTACCAGACTGATGTGGCATTTCGGTGCAATATATACATAAATTAAATACGAATGCATTATACACATCAAATTTCTGTAATAAATTATCTAAGTGATGGTGAAATCCGTAACAAAACCTAATGTGTAGTTTCGAAACGAATCTGTTACACCGACAGACACGTAATAGACATAGATCTCTCTTTAAAATTGATTTATTTAAGTTGAAGTTACCAGATTGTTCCAGTCGTTACATCAAGTACCTAAATCTTGCAGCACTGAAGAAAAACTCATTAAAAGTGTTATACCTATATAAATTCAGTGTAAATAAGAAGCATAGTGCTCTATTCCGTTGTCATGGTAACCGTAGTGGGCACTGGCCATCTCAGCGTCTCTTCCCTTGAAGGAGTTGTGATTTTTAAAGGCATTAATCATGATCAAGGTAAGTGCTAACTTTCCTACTAAGAAAGACTTCAGCAGCATAAACTTCAACATCCCCATGACGAGGGGCATTATCGCTGACTGTAGGACGAACGGCAAAATAAACATCGGTAGGATTCTTGTCATCAAGTTTTTCTTCTTTTTTCGACCTGAAATAGAATAAAAATTATAGGTAAGTTTTTTTTTTTCTAATATATTTTGTAATTTAGGTCCGCTTGCACCACAGATTAGTAATTACGTTTAACGCTAAACATATTTAAATCGCGTGGTGGATTACCGCTCACTCCCTCTCACCGAGAGGCGGCCTGTGTGTGTTCCCAGCAGTGGGAACAGTATAGGCTGTTTATACAATAGGTATTTAAATTATCGTTCTTTCTCTTTCTTCTTCAAACGATTAACAGAAACAGAACAACATTTTAAATTCGTTTAGCGCTAAAAGTACATTACTTATTTAGCGACATATGTGCAAGCTGACCTTAGACTTCTCGAGATTAATGTTTGTTAAAAAGGTGATTTGGAAACGAAGCTACAAACATGCCAAAAAAAAATTGTAAGACAATTTATCTATTTAGGATCGATTTTCATTTTCAATAAAAAAACCGATGTTGGAATCTAAAGAACCTAAGCTAAGTGAAAATATACTTTGGACTCGCGGTTACACAGACAAGTATTACTTTTTTCCACGAACGCCATTAAAACATTGTCACCGACATTGTCAGCAAATTATAAATCTCACATGCTACTCATGCACATCTCTTATGCTAAATAAAACAACGTGAAATTATATAAAGTTACTTTTGTGTGGCATTATGCCGCTGCACTCTGCATAACTTTCACAATAGCTACGCAAGCCGTGATAATTATTCGAATAAAATAGTACGAAAATATATTATGAACGAAGGTAATTATAAAAAAAAGACTTCTACAATAAGAAATATATATAATATATATATATATATATGATATGTATATATGTATCTATCTATGTATTGTTATTAATTCTTGTATTTTATAGTCATTTCCTAGCTATCCATCCCGTGTAATATGGTAGGTATATATGTATATATATATGTATGGTAGGTCATACCTACCATATTCAAGACCCGCTGATGATTTTTTTTTATTATGAAATTAAATTTAAAATATAAATAAATCCTTGAATATCTTATAAATGTAAAAAATATAAAATGAATTGGTTTAATAAAGCGGGTCTGGAACAGCCGGCCTACCGGTTGGTAGGCAGGCGCGTTGCTGCTAAATGATAAATGATTTATTTTCTGTAAGTAGGTTTGTACAAACACTGTTGCTGCTACGCCACACAACCATTGCTGCGTGCGGTATGAAGCTTCCTTCTACTCAAGTTACTCATAGAACTTCTAATCTAATCGTTATTTCTCGCGAATTAAAGAGCGTTGCGTCCTGCCACTTCATATAGGTAATGAGGGGAGGTAGCTCTACAATATAATAATATGTATATAAAAACGATATGAATCGGTGATTCACAAAGTTGACGCTCACCTTGTACAACAAGCACAAGTAACCTAGGTATAACCTACGCGAGTTTGGATGTGTGTAGAAGTAATTTTCTACTAAATCCACTCTACATCTAAATGTAAACAATATCCTCGGTAGGTATAAATAACCACAATTTTGTGATCCACGTAGGGAATTGAAACAAATTCTTTGAAAAAGACTGGTAGGTAATTTAGTTTGTATACATTTTTTTTTCATTCATTTACGTCCCTTTGTTTACTTTCCAAGGTCACCAACCTACCACAGACAACAGCACTTCAGTACAAAAAACCACATGCCCTAATAGCACCATTTCGAATTTTTAAGACCCCCTTTCTGTCCCTGTTGGAAAAAAAAAGTATTTTTATTTCTTTCTTATTACCAAAATACTTGGGCAAATGTCATCTAAAACTATTCCAAATTTCAAGTTGATAGCATTACGAGTAGTATTTCTTGAGATAAGTATCCAGCGGACAGACAGACAGACTGAGTTGCACCATAAGGGTTCCTTCTTACCATTTTGGTACGGAACCCTAAAACGGACAGTTAAGTTAAAAATATCTGGTTTCTTGTTTTCACAAAGTTCACAATAAAAAGCGACATTCAAGTCCACGCTCTTGCGCGTCCGATCGGACCGGTTTGTTCGCGATCGCTGCACTTTCAAGCGCTCTATTTATTTCGGTAACTTTACAAATACGTATAGCTACACATCAAGCTATTCATAACCAGTACAAACTGGTTATGTATAAATAAATCATTTATTTGACAGCCGGTCGATTCTGTAAAAATCTCACCGTGAAATCATAAGTGAAGTGAGCACTTAATAGTGTTAATCTCTAGCGAATGACAGCTCATTCCACGCTCACTTCACCCAAGCTTTCACGGTGAGATGGTTACAGAATCGCAGGGCTGAAGTATGTTGGGTACACAAGATGTGAAATCAAATTATAGCAGCAGTACCTACATATTTCACCCTCAACACGGGCATTAAAAATTATAGTTTTACAACAATTATTTGAATAGAATTGCAATTATTAGAACTATTTGAATTATTACAATTTGTAAGAAAATTTGAATTACAATCATTTAAATTACAATTATTAGAACTACAGTGATTTCAATTACTTATTATTATATTATCTTATTATTATAGCTTCATGTGTAGCCGTGTGACTTCTAATTGCACGAAAAATCTATAGTTATAATGCGAGGTCAGCTAAAACTGGAAATGTGGCTCGCTGTGTAGCCGTGCGTACAATCAGCGTATTAAAACCTTGACCATTCTTAGAAACCTTGTCCTTACTTACTTACGATCTTAAACATACATACGAGTAATGTATGTAAAATAACATGTCAATGATGAAGTTAAATGTGATGGTAACACACAGCGATAAAGGCAGCGAGATTTAGGGACATTAATTAATTATTTATTAATTTCCCTGAATGTACAGACGCCAGCACATCAAGCTACTACAATCGGTCAGATTTCTTTAATAGATTTTCAACTTTAGTGCTAAAGCATAAGGTTCAAAGTTGATTGGGAAAATCTGACAGTTTCGGGTAGCATGATGTGCTGGCGTCTGTACATAATTTTGCAAACAACGAGTTCTATGAGACAAAATCCAAAAGTGTCCAATGTTTTGTTGACGTGATTGTATAGACGCCAGCACAGAAAGTTACCCGAAATTGTCAAATTTTCCCAATCAACCTTGAACCTAATGCGAATTGCGAATAGCGATAAAGTTGAAAATCTATTAAAGAATCTAATTTTCAATCTAATTTTCTTTGGGGTCCAAAAAAAAAACATCATTATTTCTTATTTTTTTCTACGGTCGCTGGTAGTTTTGTTACTTGAACTTTGAGTTGAGAATTTTTTTTTTGTTTTATCGTGTTATGAAAACGCATCACGTGTTTGAAGTTTACACACAGTTTTTTTTAAGCTGATATTTTAAGCGAGTACCCTAACTGCAGTTGATGGCCACACAAAAAAAAAACCCTCAAATTAATACATTTTTTGTATTATCATGTTTAGATATCACCGGATGATGATACTCGTATCTATCATGTCTGCGGAGTTTTGCTAGCTAATTTAATTAGACGCTATAAAAATGGCGGCAACAGATTTTTAGTAATCGAGAGATATTTAAGTACAGTACATGAGTAAAGTTGCTCATGGAAAGTAAATATGCCACAGTTGACCGTATTGAATATTCTTATCACTGCCTGCTCTACCAATAAACAATAAATTGCTGTCTGTCACCGCTCTGATTATTACCTATTTGTATGTCGGACGCATTTCACTGTACTTTCTAGATACGTCACATGAACCGTAATAAACGTATGAATTAGGGCGGGCGTTGATCAAATTTCCTTTCCAGTTATTTGTATACTATGTTTACTTAGGATTGTACGGATTTCACGCATAGGTACACATACGTTCCTCGCGGCGCTTACGATTTAAACTTCGGGATTGGAGTGAAATTTTGCATAAACGTGGCAATCAAGTGGCATTATAATATTCTCTAGTTAGAGAGATAGAGTCTAACTAGCTTTGTTTTATGTAATTACTAGCTTTGATTTATGTAATTACTAACATTGTTGTATGTAATTATTAGCTGTTGCTCACGGCTTCGCCGGCGCGGAAGTCAGAAGTTATCCGACGGGAACGTACTACTGGGATACAAGTATACATTGCCACCCATGGGCATGTGACCGCCCGTAATTTTCTGAATATTCACGAACATTTTTCGAAAATTAGCTTTAAAAGTGGGGTCTATTTTTAATATTTTTCACGTTATTCAATTTTTTTTTTTTAAGTAGCGTTTGTGACCTTGTTTTACATTTTTTGCCATGTCTCCGATGTTATTGGTTCGATTTGGATTCTCTTTATTATTTCTAAAAGCTATTAAAACATTTTTCGTCTATGAAATAACATGAAACATATTAAAGATAGACCCCCCCTTTTAAAGTTAATTTTTCATGAATATTCAGAAAAATACGGGCGGTTACATGCCCATGGGCGGCATTGTATACGAGTACTTATATCGCGGTAGTACGTTCCCGTCGTATAACTTGTAACTTTCGCATTTTTATTATAAGTAAGAGTACGGACTGTGGATGCCTGCGGGGTTGGTGCGTAACACACTATCAGTAGCAATGGCTTTCATTTTGACAGCTCAACAACATCCATTCCGTTATTTATGTTGTTGACCAGAAACACATTTGAGCATATGAAGCAATGGATTAGCAATATCTTTAAAAATGATTCAGATTAAGATTGATAGTGTGATCGACGTTACTAGTCCTTCCACACTTATTTTACCTCTGATTTTGTAACACTCAAAAGCAAAGTGATCTTTATTGTCGTTGAAATAAGTTTGCAGTTGGGTTGCTGCCACTCACAACTCACAAACCTACTCGTATCAAAATTATAATGATCTTTATTCTCGTTATTATAGGGTTTTTTTTTTTTGGGTTTTTATCTAAACAGATATGTCAACCCCATCGTGCTTTTTACCATTGTAATATTAGCACTTATAATTAACACAAACTATACTAAACAGTTAAGCAATATATGAAACACTGATAAAGACAGAAGTCACCGATGTAGGACTGTTATTAAATGACCTAGCTTTTTGGCACCTTCCGAAGTTGGTTGGTATAAAATTGATTGTATTAATCTTACGTTAAGCCTATTTAAGTCTGATTCTTTCAAAAGTGACTCCCTCTTTCGCCTGTTGCGGACACAATACATCAGCAAATGCTGCACGCCCTCAATCTGATTACATTCTCTGCAATTCGGTGAATTAATTTTTTTCATAAGGAATGCAAACTTCGCTGATGGATAGTGTATTATAAGGTCGCTATTAGTTAGTTCAGAGGTAAAATAACTATGAAAGGACTGTAGTTTAAGAGTGTTGTCATGTTGCATTTGTTTTCTCGCAGTAAGTGGCCAGTATTACTCCTCTACTCGTAACTCTAGAGTGCACTGTGCAGTAGTTTCATCTATCTAGTAAAGATAGCTATAATTATCATTAATTGTTGCACGCACATGCAGGAAACAGGTTTTCTAAAAAAAAAAAAAGTTTTTATTGTTTCTCATACAATTGTTCTACAGCACAAAATTGAGGCAGCCCCGGGAAGTTATAAATATACTTGTGATGGGGTTACCTCGAAACTTCACATGTGTTATCTAAAATGTGGAGACATAATCAATATATATTATAAAAGAAAGTGTACAATGTGCGTGCCGCTTAAACTCAGAAATGAGACCCGGTAGGATCAATGGAGGTATATGGTGTGGTAACCCTCTATCTCCTGTCCATGAAGAAGGTTTCCCGTTTTTACCTGAAGGGCATGCTTATGAAGATATAAGAGCTGGAATGTTGGCCCTCTAGAAATTTCTAGAACTGTCCAGAACATTCGAGAGTATTCGAGAGCATTCCACAACATTCTGGAATGTCGTGGAATGTTCCTGAGCGAAGCCGGGTACCCCAGCTAGATAAAAATAAAAAGAAAAGAAAAAGTGGAGATTCTAGGATGTTACAAAATTGTTGTAGTATGTTCAGGTACCCATGTGTAGAGTTGTTTTTTTTTTATCAACAAGATTTTTTTAAAGTTATCACCAAGATGCATGCTCTCGTAATACATCCAATGATGTATGAGTGCGTGCGTGCGTCTTGGCTTAAGAGGCTTGAGTATACCTACGTGGTTTCATCATGGTACAAATCAAAATTATTTTATTTCACATAAACCTACATGGGCATTTATGAAACGCCAGAAGCTAGTTGTACAGTCTGTTGATGACCCGAGATAAGTAGTCATCTTACGTAGTAAACTATTAGATAGGGTAGGTACTTATTTGTGTCACTGACCGTGCAAGAAAAAAATATCGTGTAATTGGGCCCTACGTACGTATCTAGTAAAATGCCATTTTACCTTCAAAGTAACAGTTGAACCTTATAAATAAGCAAATGCATTCCGTCTCGAATTAATTAATCATAATTAACACAGATTTCATTTCATACCATCGCAGTGGGGATATACGGCACGAGGCGTGCTTTTAGTAATATTAAAATTAATCAGTGTTGTCTAAACCCTGCACTTAATTATGATATATTTATTTCTACCTACTTATACCATAGAATTTTCTTGTAGGTATTTGTCTTGTCTTTGTACGCTTGCAGCTTTGACAGTCGTTACGGAAGCCCGAAAGTCTGACAAACAGTCTCACCGAGTCTTACAGGGTATCGTGTTACCCAGTAACAATGTTGTGGAAGTCCGATAAGCAGTCGCTCTATGTAAACTACTGCCGAACAGAAGCCGACCCTAACATAGTTGGTAATAGGGTACGCAGATGATGATGTACGCTTTTCTCACGCCAGGCATATTCAATATCGTGTCACCATTCACAACTTGATTTGTATAATATTGGCGCCGATTCCCTCGTTCACAAACTAAACTAAATTTAAGTTCAGTGCATCTTTTTCTTTCCATTTCATTATGAAAAGAACATAACATAAATATTAGTTTATTCCTGTCAAATTAGTCAGCGCCCAACGTAAATTGACGTATTTTTAGTGGCAATTTTTTAAATCACGTCTAATATTGTCTATGGAGTATCTTAATTTGATAGGATAAAACTAATATTTATCTTCTGTCCTATTCTTAATGAAATAGAGAGATCCATATCCAAATACAAAAACAAAAGAAAACTAATTTTATTAACACATACTTCAAGTAAGTATCAACAATACCAGCGGTAGTTGACCCCAAAAAAAGTGTCAATTAGTATTTTATCGTGTTTAGGTATATCCAACACGTTTGTAGAGTTTCGCTACCTAATTTAATTTGACCCAGTATTGGAAAGACACAAAGATCCACTGTGGTTATACGTTCATGGTCATCAATAAGCTCTTTAGCTAACTCCAACTCTTGAGAGATTCAAGTCCTGAGATGACAGTGAGGTAATCTAGACAGCCTAAGTCCTGTCTAAGTACTTCCCCCTATCTAGACCAAACAAACATAGACTTGGCACAAGTTGGAATTGCCAACATCGAGAACAGGGAGGGGTTGAGGGTTGGGCCGGTGCGGTACTTGAATATATGAATAAATGAAATGCCATAATAATATTAAATGAAGGATATTAAAACAATAGTTATCGTGCCACTTCCAAACTTATATTATGATCTTTGTAACTGAATTTAATTAGTGTGAAACAAAATATTAATAATGCTAAAATTAAAATCGATTCGGTTAGGTTCCTTACTTTCGTTAAGTAGGTATTTTATAGTATTAATATTTACTTAACGATAATAAGGGTCTTCAACTGAATTTAATTATAATACCTAAAAACCCGAAGTCTGTCCGCTGTTTATAATTAATTTTAACGTTGCTTTTAATCACAAAATAATTAATTTTGTATGACTAAAATGAAACAGCAAATTGTGAGGTTTCTCGCTATAATAATGAAAAAATTAATGATTAAAATTAGAGAAAATGAGACAGTTTAAGATTGCCTTAAAAAGGAGGTACAAAAAAAATATTATCTACTCACACGTTCCAGATAACGATACTTTAAAAAATAAGGCTTACCTTCACTCAAGCTCGTGTCGGTATCCAGTTCAAAGGACAACATCCTTCCCGTGCTATTATCTTTAGGTATGCTCACGAAAACACCATCGTACAGTTCCAGTTTTTCATCTTCCACATGATCTTGTTTTGGCGGTACATTGTGCGCAGACGCAGCACATATTGCAAGGAACAGCGCGACAAGGCACAGAATCCGCGTCGGTTGCGGTGCGTCCATTCTGCCGGTCGTTTGGGCAGTGCACCTGCGCCCGCGCGCCCCACCACGCCTTCTACCGTACCCCTAAACTGATCTAAGTCAAGCGCGACCATGTTTTCACGATCACACTCTCGATATTCAATTTCACTTTTTATTTGTGAAATTAGTTCGTAACGTAATGTTACACGGACAGGCAATTTGCAATTATAGGGTAAAAGTTTCTGCTTTGTTTATGATTTGTTGTATCACTAATTCATAAGTTAGGTACGTTTAAGCTCACTTTCTGTTTCTAATTTTTTATGCACTTACGGTTAGTCAAACCATGATGATACGAGATTCCTAGGTTGACGAATCCCGGGAATTGGAGCATTTCTTTCTTATATTCTACAATCACTTGTTTCATACTCTTATTTCCAGAATAAGTAGATAGTAGCAGGAAATCACTGTCAGTTAAAGTATAAGATTGCCTGGAAGAGATCGCAGAAAGCGATAAGGTCGCGCTTGATCTTATGTTTTGTACAATTCAATTTATATTTTGTTATGTATTTTTATGTTGTACAATAATAGTAGATTGTACAACTAGTGCATAAAAGAAACTTATTTTTACTAACGTATTTTACCCACGACGAGACGATGAATACTTAAGTCGAGGGGTAAAATGGCTCGTTTATACCCGAGTTATGAGTATACACTCTGTTTTTCACTTTGATTGCGAGAAAATAAAACAGGCATAAAGTATATAACAGTATTTAATTTGATGATTTATTTGACAGTTAATTAACAGTATTTCTTTTTTTAAACACGGAAGTGATATAAACTAAAGCAAATGAAATAAAATAATGACTTTAATCTCCGACGTTTTATTGTGCTTGTAGCTGTTGGCTCTATTATCTTAGTCATAGAAAAAAAAATGCTTTATACACTAGACTCTAGTGCATAAAGTAACATAAAAAGCGACTTTATGTCGCCTACACACAACATAAAGTCGAACTTTTGGTTTAAAGCATGAGCAGTGAAAGTATAATATATATAAATTAAGAGATAGCCTTTTTCAGAAAAAAAGCGGGGTTTTTGGAAGACATAAGTAATCGGAACAATCAACTCAGACTATCGCAGTCAACTGCTGTATATAGGCTTCTTTCAGCCTGCGCCACAACACCCTGTCCTCCGCCTTTCGCATCCAGTTCACTGTTCACTCCAGCCACCTTATAATAATATATACAACGCCATCTAGTCCCAAACTAAGCAAAGCTTGTGCTATGAGTACTAGACAACTGATAAACATACATATATATTTCTAAATACATACATATTATAGATAAGCTACACCCAGACAAAGAACAAATGATCTTGCTCATCACACAAACATTTGTCCTAGGTGGGAATCGAACCCACGACCTTGCGCATAGCAGGCAGGGACACTGACCACTAGACCAACAGGCCTGTCAACCTTCTTGAGGTCATCAGTCAATCTAGCTCTATTCGGAACAGCTTCAGTTAAAATATTAGCATAATTATAGTAAAGCCCATAATCGTTCGAAGACGCCTTCCTCTCGTTCTTTCTCCAATAATATTTGACTAATTAAGTAGTCCTGTTCAGAGCCTGTAATTCAAACCTCAGTGGTATAATGCTTAACGAAGACAGCTACAAACACGATAGATATCAAAATACAATAACATGAGACCAGTCGATGTGCAAATGGTGACTAACGGTGGAAGTGGAGCACATCGGCAGACCACTTACCTCACTGAAGCGAAGCAAACCCAAGCTGCCATGTTGCCAGCTATTTCTGATCCATTACACCTGTATACGGGGTTACCTGTAATTTGACGTATATCCGTCAGGAGCTGATAGGGTGGCCAAAATGGAACAAATTGAACCCCCATATGTATGGTCGAAATTCAATAGTTTTCGAGATATTTGAATTTTAAGGTTTTTTCGATATAATTCCAAATAAAAAATAAATAATTCATTACATTTTAAATGGGTACCATTAAAAATGATATGGTAGCTGGCACTTCAATTAAGCTATGAACATAATTAAAAGTACATAATTAAAATGATGAGCGATTTAAGAATAATATTTTACCAATATTCTCATTTTACGCTTCAAAAATGTTTCAAATAAATAGTAGTAAGTAAGTAGTAGTAGTAGTAGTTTAAAATTCAATAGTTTTTGAGTTATCTGAAATATTTTGAAGCGTAAAATGAAAATATTGTCAATATAAATTATTCTTAAATGCCTCATCATTTTCATTATTTTGTAGAATTAAGTACCTACTTTTAATTATGTTCATAGCTTAATTGAAGTGCCAGCTACGACATTATTTTTTAATGGTACGCATTCAATATTTATTTACTTGGAATTATATCGAAAAACCCTTAAAATTCAAATATCTCGAAAACTATTGAATTTCGGCCACACATATGGGGGTTCAATTTGTTGCATTATGGTCCCCTTATCAGTTCCTGAGGGATATACGTCGAATTACAAGTAACTCGGTATAGCACTCCGTATTGAGGCCTCTTGAATATTTAAATAAGAAACCCAATGAAAGAGACGGGAAGTAAGTTAATTACGTCATTTAAAAGTAGCAGGCGTTCGCCAAAGGATGCTTAGCCATTAACTCGGGTTAAGGTAAATTCACAAGAATACGTTAATCAAGTTTCTAGATAGATTGTAATGAAAATGGGTAAGTATAGACTGGTATGTAAATAAATTGCTTATTTTAAAAGTAATGGACACCTTGTATCGTTATCTGTTTTTTGCTCAAGTATATTATTTTTTCCCAAGTTATTTTTTTTAATATAAGGTAATCTTATATTCGTTTTTTTTATATCTCTGTAGGTTCCGAGGCCTACATTCTATTATTTTTAGTCATCATGTGATTGCTTCGTCAATGTATAATTTTTTTCACTTAACAATATCATATATTTTCTCCCGCAAATTGTTATTTGAGCAAGATATTTCGGACGCCACAGCCCACAATACACAGAAGATACGTAACTATCATAGGTACTACATGAATACTACCTGTCCATCGATTCTGTAAAAATCTCGCCGTGAATACTACCGTGAAGTAAGCTTGAAGTGGGCTGTCATTCCACCAAATGCTAGCAGGGATTGACACTGTTGATATCTAACTGAAGGCCAATTCTCGCAATTCAACACGTTCAAAATCTAGTCGCAGTCTTATCTCGGTGACAAATAAGTGTCAAAAACTTGAACTCCGCTCACTGAATGACGCATCCTTATGGTCATCAAGTGCACAGCTGACACGGCATGCGGCACAGGAACTATAACTATTATTGCCCTCAGTTTAGAGACATAATAACAGCCTTTTTCCCTCAATTGTCTTGCAACATAAACAGGATGACACACGTCTGATACACTCCTACAATTTCCACGAAGGCGTGAGATACATTTTTTTCCCACACCTTATAAGAAACCCACTTTCTATTACTTGCAATAAATATGAATATATATACATATATATATGTATATATATATGTGTGTGTACAACATTATTTTTATGTAAAGAATCTATGTACAAAATTTTAAAACAGTATTACGAAAAATCACAAAGTTATAAGCTTGTTATATTACCTGATTGTCCGTACAAAAATTTGGTTACCACTTAACACGCGCCGCCGGCCGACCGGCTATGACCTGTGTTGTGTGATTGCAGATGTGTACTTAGTGTCGCTTGGTGTCCAACTTGTTACCATTTTTAAATATTTTTGGGACAAAATATAACATGGTGTAAAAACTATTGGTATCGATTTAGTTACTTATTCTGAACAAACTGTATTCAGGTTTGCATTACACAAAAAATAATGTTGTATATGTGTAGGGGGTATTACTGACCCATCCAACATCCAGTGGAAGTGCAGTGCTTTTGATCAGACCATGCCCCACTTGCTGGAGTGTCCTAAGTGCCCATTCAGTTGCTCCTCGGATGACCTAATGAATACTAATGATGCCGCAATCAACATTGCCACCTGCAACTGAGTAGGAAGGAGGAAGGGTATCATCAACACGAAAAGGAGAAGAGGAAGAGTAATATAGCACTCTCCCTAAGTATCTACTTTGAATAACCAGAAAATACCCAAACAAATAAAAAAAGAATTTGCAAGGGAATACAGTTGGCACGGAATGTTCGCCAAACGTACCTATTCCGTTATTACTTTTGGGTGACAATGCGTATTTATGTATTACTCCGCTTTCTACGTCTACTTATTAAATTCCGGACATTCAAGGATGTGGGAAGAGGTTTTCAGGATGTTAAGCCTACTTAATAGCCAGGAAAGCCTGACTGACTGATCATAGGCCCGATTTGTTATTTATTTCGAAAACACTGCGACGCATCTGTTTTTCAATCAGTAGAGAACGAACTTTTTCTTATTACATTTTCTGTAAGCGACGAATCAAATAAATTAAAGTAAGTAAAACTATGGAACTTTCATAGAATGAATTATAAAATATTTTCTGTACCCGCATTTCACTAAAGGAAAGCTAATCGAAAAAGACGAGCCAAAACGATTCCTGTCAACCGAGTTAAGGCCGTTCATTTCATTTTGTAGTGTTTGATGTATTTTTTTATGTTGTGTATTTTTGAGGTGTATATATAACTTTATTGTACACCTTGTATTATGTTTTATATTTATGTATTTATATATTAGATTATGTGTTATATTAAATAAATATAAAACACAATCAATTAACTTTTGTGTGCTGGGTTTGAAATGACCAACAGGTTAACAGCGGCGAAATTATTTGTTTTGCTTTCGCCCTGTCAACATAACAATTACGTTTATTGATAAATAGCTACATCTTTACAAAAATCCATACTTATTTATTTAATACTTATTTATTTATTTAATACTTCAAACTTCACATAAATGTACAGAGACGAACTTTATGCAAAAGTAAGTAATTATGTCTGTCTGCTTTCTAGCAGACAGACATAATTACTTACTTTCGGATTTCGATGAAATTTGGCACACAGAGACCATGGTCCTGTAAAATAAAGTATTCTGGAAAGTATTCCTAATTATTTGTAGTGTCCAAGGTTAGGAGTAGGACATAGAATATTTTTTACATCCGTTCCCGTGGGGTGATTTCTAACATGCTCTCGGGCGAAGCCACGGGCGAAATCTAATTACAAATAAAGTTATCTTTCTCTTCATATAAAACTTGTCTTGTACAGACGCCATTACATCAAGCTACCAGAAACTGCCAAATTTTCCCAATCAACTTTAAGCCTAATGCTTTAGCGATAAAGTTGAAAATCTATTAAAGAAACAGATTGTAGGAGCTTGATGTGCGGCCGTCTGTAGGTGTATCTACGTAGGTATTGCAGCTAAGAAGGACATTTATTCAATCAATAGACCTGTATTAAACTGGTTAGAAACTCTAGGTTAGCTGCCGCATGGTCTAGATAGATTTCATGGCTATTTCTAGGTATAACCAGCCCTTAGTTGTACCTACGTATGCAGTATCTTAGGAAACAAATTATGTTGCGTGAAGATGAAAATGCTTAGAAAATAATTTATCAATTTGTTATCATCGAACACAAGATGTAACCTCGCGTTTACACCAAAGTATGAAATATTTAACTATTCCACAAATTCTATCCACTGTTTTCGTTTATCTTTTCAACACCTAAAATACTTTTAAAAACTATTTTGAATATCCAAGAATAAAAGACTTGTCTAAAACAAGTATCACAACTTGTACGAGTATACTGTTGTAAAAGCGGGTTTAGAAACACCTCTAGGAGTTGAATATTGGGATTTTGGAAGTGTGTAGATAGTTCCTGGCAACTTTTGTCGAAAAAAAAAGACAAAAACACGATTCATATATTGTGTATAAAAAAATGGTGTTTGGTTAGAGGCCGTCCTCATAGGGCCAAGTGCGAGTCGGATTCGCGCACGAAGGGTTCCGTATCATTATCTACAAAACGGCAAAAAAAATCACGTTTGTTGTATGGGAGCCCTCTTAAATATTTATTTTATTTTGTTATTTAGTATTTGCTGTTATAGCGGCAACATAAATACATCATCTGTGAAAATTTCAACTGTCTAACTATCACGGTTCATGAGATACAGCCTGGTGGCAGACGGACGGATGGACGGACGGACGGACGGACGAGCAGCGGAGTCTTAGTAATAGGGTCCCGTAGTAATAGGGTACCGTAGTAATAGGTTCCCTTAGTAATAGGGTCCCCCCAATGGATGATACTGCAGTACTACTACCATCTGAATATGTCGTCTGTATACAACGTGTAACGTTAAATGCGCAAAACCTGAAAATAGTTTGATCAGAATAACGAGAAGAATTAATTGAACCACTTTTTAATATAAGTAGGTCACATTTTTCAAAAAATCTTCATGAAAAACGTTGCCGTGTCTATTTATAAATAGGTCAAGCAACCCAATGTCAGCGCGGCGCAGCGGCCCGGTGACGACTCCTCGCTCGACCAAGCGTCGTCGCAGACGCAAGAAACGATCAGAATGGCCAGTAAAACTAAAACAGCAAATAAAACCTTTACAAATTTTTTTAATGACTTATTTTCTCTTTGAAATAGGTCACTTGAATTAAAAATCAGTTGGGGTGTCTGAGGATTTGCGCATTTAACGTTACACGTTGTAGATGTTATGTATGGGTTTAATATAAAATGTTTAAAGAATAATGTTCAATCATTCTGTTCAACGAAAAATCTTTTTGTAATTAGTCCGCACTGTTCCACTGCTGAGTAAAGGCTTCCCCAAATCTTGAAAAAAGAGGGAAAAAACCAGTTATAAAAGGTGAACAGTGTAGAAGCATATAGCAACGATTTTTTTTTTACAAATAATTTAAAAATTATACTTTTTTTTTTGTTTTGGTTTTACGAATTAGGGTAGGGCGCATATAAGTTGAATTTTTATATTATTTGTTTATTTTTTTTTGTTTAGTATCAAAGTTTACTTCAAATAAGTAGGTTTAATAGTATTTACTGATAGGTTTCTGTGCCGTAGGCACATATATATACACATTCACATATACTCCATCCACCTTATAAACACTGGTTTTGCCCAGACGATAAAAAAATGTTAGCCGGTATTTATGTAGCGCCTAGCGCGGTTTCATAGCGGTTTTACATATTTTCTGTTCATTTTTTATCATAAAATTATATTAATTATAAATTTTCTAATTTTATTGTTAGTTTTTAATATAATGACGAAGCACGTCGGTGCGCATCGGCGCGGCTCGAAACGAAATCATCACGTTCATTTCATGAATGCTAAAAAACTAAGAAGTATCTAATTTATTACTAACGTAACGTCATAGTTTTTTTTTTTAAACGTTGCCCCACACTAGGAATTTCTCCTGTATTGTGGGTGCGTTTACAAACATTTAAACTCATATACACAAACAGCCAGACCCGGAACTACTTGTAGGTCATACAAATATTTGTTCCATGCGGGAATCGAACCCGCGACATGCAGCGCAACAGTCTTGAATTGAAATTAGTTTTGTTATTTCTTGAGGAGTTGTTGTCGTTACATAAGTAGTCACCGTTAAACTTAGTGGGAAGCTTTTATTAGCTCGGCTTAAACTTGATACCTTGCGGTATATAGTGGTAAATGTCGCTTTTTAATACAATGTAGTTGTGGGATAGCCTACCTTTGCAGATAACTGTTCAGACATTGTTTTAGAACTAACAAGTAACCTCAAACCGGAGAAGGAAAATATCGTGAGAAAACTGTCATGTCCTAGGATCAAAAATTCCAAGACATTTGACATCTACGAATCCGCACTGGGCCCACGTACCACCACGCGGGCCTAGTGCGGGTTTGTAGATGTTATTGGTTGTTATTTCGGCCCATTCCTTCTCATAGAGAGGAAACCTGTGTCCCAGCACTACGAACATTATAGCCTGATTATTATGTTAAGTAACCTCATCAGTAGATTCTTCGTAGCATCTCGGAGTCTGAAATTGTGCCCGATGGTACTTCAGTATTTAAGCATTAAGCCTCGGATACACTAGAGGACATTTTTTCCCGCAACACGACACGCAAAACTCAATCTACGTGTCGCTGCAACGTTGCAAAGTGTCCCGCAACAAGTTCCGCAACATTTTACGTGACGCGGGACATTTTGCTTGTTCGCGCTCCGAGAGCGAGCGCACGCCGCGACATTCTCTCGGGACATTCACATAGTTATCGAGCGACATGTTCCGCAACATGTCGCTCCATTTGTCCCCTAGTGTATTCGAGGCTTTAACTGACGATATACTTGTACAATAATAATAAAACCATTTATTTTCAGGTAACAAACACCCATAGATAAATACCTTAACTTAACTATACATATAACGATGTAACAATGGTGTTAGTAAATAAAACTTAAAAACTATGTTAGTATCACTTAGTTGCACTAAGTCTTTGTGCGCTCCGGTGGCACTTGTCCACGAAAGCGGCGGAATACCACATCCTGTGGCCAAAAGCTTTCTTCCATCACCTGGTGCAGGAAGCAAGTTGGTATGCGCAACACAGACACCTTAAAGTTTACGTTGCGATGCGACTCTAGCTGCTGCCAACCGCATAGATGCCAACCGGCACCTTTCCCCTGATGAATACAGATGCAGTGTTATGTAGCTGAAAAACCTATAAACGATTTAAGGGGCATTTACGCTCACACTGAAACCATGAATTTACCACATGATTCTAAACCCTGCGGGTCTAGTAGATGTGAAAGTTTTCACCCGTTATTAAAAAATAAAAAAAGACTGTTTCATACATAATATTATAATCCACCTACACAGTCAAAATGTCTGATTTATTTTCGAGTAACCGACGATTTTTTTAAAATGTTTATTTCTCCTTTCAAAGCAAGCAATAAATAACGTGCTATGAATCTCTTGTAGGTACCGAACCATACCTGTTGAATTTCCCAAGCGATTTGCTCCTCTACCCAGACGACATTTAAAGAAATATAGTTTACACAAAAACACTTTAATTATAGCAGATAATAACTTAACTGTGTTTACTATAGCACGCTCGGTGTGTAAGAATGTGGTTAAATAACGTGTCACAGTCTATCAAATTAATTACTAACACGCTGTGGCACGCAATTCTACAACAGCATGTATCACTGGCTATCCCGAACAGAAATTATGTTTATACAGGGTGAAATTGAAAACATGTGACAAATCGAAATGAGAGATTGTACTCATCATTGTGAACAACTTTTGCTATGAGATAAAACCTGAAATCGCGAAAAAAAAATCAATTGTTCCCTACATTTATGTTCGCATAACTCGTCAAAATGTAGGGAACAGCTGATATTTTTTTTTCAATTTCAGGTTTGGTCCCATGGTTAAAGTTGTTCATAATGATATGATGAGTATAATCTCCCATTTCGATTTGTCGCATGTTTTCAATTTCACCCTGTATATAAAAAAAATATAAGTGGGTGGAATGGCTTGGCTTAACAAGACACGTTGTTTTTAAAACAGCTTTTACTTTCATAGCTTTACTCTCGTTAGTAAAATAACTAGCTTATCGTATTGCAAAATTGCCTAATGACAATAGAGTTCTTTGTACTTCTGAAAAACTAAAATGAATATAAATTATTTTTTAGTTCAGGGTGATGAGAAGAGTAGATATTGAAAAGGTCGTTCTAGCTTAAAATGATATAGAATTAATAATTGATGATATTAGAATTTTTCCCCACGTTGCATTAAGTTAGTAATGAAACGTGTTTGTATTCAATTTCAGCAACGAAACTAAGTGGATTCATTGGTGAAATTGAATACAAAGGTAACTTACCTACAACACTTATGATCGGTTGGTTGGAAAATATATTAAAAATAACAATGAAACGTGAAACATAATTTGATAGAATGAAATTATCATTTGTCAAGTTACTTTTCATTCTACTTGATATCAACATTGTAAAAATCAAGTAGGTACTAAAAATAAAACTGCGCTTTCTTTTAGTCTTTTGTGCTTAGTTTTGTGGTTCTAGGTACATAATTATCGAATAGTCCTCCAGACCGTATACCGGCCATGGCAGCCAATCTTAACGGAAGTCTGCGTTGAGATTGGCCTTCGGCGCGGGAGACACAAGTGCACAAGCACAAGTGCACAAGTGCACAAGTGTGTGCAAGTGTGTGTGTATAGTGCACAAGTGTGTGCTGTGCACAGACACAGATGCACTTTCTTCCCTCACTTCTTTCCTTCCAAACTCCGGGCTGTAACTCAGAAATTCCTAATGGAAAAACCCAATAACACTTTCCCGACCTCGGAATCGAACCCTACACTCAGCAGTCGCGTTTGCGGCCACGAGACTAACGGGCCAGTCGGGGAACTATCTACCAACAACGACAACGACATAGTTTATTCAGATAGAAATTACTGTACTACTAAATGAAAAAACGATGTCGTTGTAGTTGTTGGTAGGTAATTCCATTCCAGTCTGTATACCTACTGATACAGACTTGGCATTTGCAAAAAACAAAAAAGGTTGCGATACTGTTCCATGTGACAAAGAAAAGTTATTATAGTAGCCATTACGTAATGTGTGCTGCCAGAAGTGCGGCCAGTTTGATTTCATTTCGCGTCATTATGAAAGTACATAGTTACAACATACAATGAAAGAGAGTCACATTTTTACGCGACTGCGCGGCACAAAGCAGGGTAATGTGTTTACCAGCCTATGGCGCTTTAGAGACCAAACGTGTGGGCCGATTTTGATGATGTAAGAAAAAAAAATAATAATAATATATTCCACAACCTTCACACAACACCATCTAGTCCCAAACTAAGCAGAGCTTGTGCTATGAGTACTAGACAACTGATAACCATACATATATATTTCTAAATACATACATATTATAGATAAATTACACCCAGACACAGAACAAATGATCGTGCTCATCACACAAACATTTGTCATGGGTGGGAATCAAACCCACGACCTTGCGTGTAGTAGTCAGGGCCACTGACCGCTAAACCAAAAGATTACACAAATCGATTGAAGTAAACATCAGTCGATTTGTCTACATCTTATGAGTGTCACTAAAGACAAGACTGTGTAATCAAAATTTAATATGGCGACCGCAAACCATATTGTGAAAAAGACAAATATAAAGTCAAGTCGTAGACAATCGCATGCTGTCGCAGGCAAATGGTATTTATTGCTTTTAAAAAGATGCCTCCAACTGCATGAGATTGGTAATAGCTTAATACGAGTAGTCAACCTCTTAAAATCAAATTTTCTTGTTTCCATCTTTTTTACAGTTCACCTTTGACGCAGTCGGGTTTTTTGATTACCTATTAATTTATTTTTGTATCATTTCATGAAGCGACTGCCTATCTGACCTCCACAACCCAGTTACTGGGTAATACGATACTCCTTGCTAAAACTGATTGTTAGACTTTAGGCCTTCTGATGACCCATAACGGCTATCAAAGATCCACGAATGACAGCCGGGACCAACGGTTTAACGTGCTTTCCGAGGCACGGAGGGGTCTTGGAATGTAAATATGGAATGATTGTTTGAATCATTTATTGAATAATAAATACTTAAAACTAAGCCCGATCGTCTATCTTTCACAAAATCTCACAGTTTTCGCGAGAGGCAGACGAACTTACATAAACACATCGATAAAATCTTATTACTTTTGTGAGAGGAAAAGTAATCAAATTCCTATAAATAAATTAATAAATTCCTAGCGATAAAATAAATGCATTTTAATTGAACTGATTCGCTCAGTCGTTGAGGTAGCCGTAGCGTTAGCTCGTTTGGTGGGTTTTCGATTGTGAGTCACCAGGACGTGTAGAAAAAAACCAACTTAACATCTATTTGCCATGAAGTATGAAGAAATGGAGAGCTAAGTCTAGCGTGACGTCAAGCGACTACTTGAGGCATATGCAGTGGATTCCTAAAGACTGCCGCGCCTTAGATCCTAAGGGTGCGTTTCCACAGAAGCGGAGCTGGGCGGAGCGGAGCGGAGACGTGTAGGAATCGTCCAATCACAGACGAGACGAGTAACGCGATGAGGATTTCAACCAGTGTGATTAGTCGATTCCTGCACGTCTCTGCTCCGCTTCGCCCAGCTCCGCTTCTGTGGAAACGCACCCTTACCGACCGGTCTTACCGACTCCGTTTATACAGCGATAACGATGTTGGTCGTTTTCAGTCAGACGTTTATCTCATGGTCGTAACTTTTGTTTTATTATTTTTTTATTTTACGGCACTGCCACTCCATGCTTATTTCACCATGACTTTCTTTATACATTCCTAGCAGGCACTGGAGTTGCAGATGATCTAGTCAGATATGGGAGCATCGTTGTCAGACCTGCCCCAGGGGGACAGCAGAGGGCCGGGTGCGGGCCAGGGGGCGGGGATGGCCGGGGCGGGTAGTAGCTCAGCACGGGGGTGTAGGTGCACCAGGGATTGTGGCGACGCAGCCGAGAGGAACAGCCTGGATACAGCCTGGAAAATGAAAAGACGCTGGTTATTACATATTATGGCATAACTTAACATCTCGCCTGTCTGCCCCGAAGGGTTACCTACCTAAATAGTACCAGAGCCGGTCGATTCTGTTAGAAACTCACGGTGAGAAGTTAAGTGAAGTGAGCTGTCATTACATCTGATGCTTGGGATTAACACTAATGACTGCTCACTTTAAGCTCACTTCACCCAAGTTATTACGGTGAAATTTTTACAGAATAGCACTACAGCACCCTGATTGAGTAACGCACTGTCAATCTCAATAATTTTGAATGATATTGCTTCATCACACTAATATTATAAAGGCGAAAGTTTGTGAGTGTGTGTGTGTATGTTTGTCACTTCTTCACGCTCAAACGGCTGGACCAATTTTGATGAAATTTAGCACACAGATAGTTTATAACCAGGATTAATACATAGAATACTTTTTATCCCGATATTCGTACGGGATCGAGACTTATACGGGTGAAACTGTGGGGCGCAGCTAGTTGCTTCATATGTTCGAAATTGTTTTCTGCTCAGCAAGGTAAATAACGCAAATAATTTTATTGAGCTGTCAAAATGAAAACCAATGCTATTGATAGTAATAATAATAATAATAATAATATTCCACAACTTTCACACAACGCCATCTAGTCCCAAACTAAGCAGAGCTTGTGCTATGAGTACTAGACAACTGATAAACATATATATATATTTCTAAATACATACATATTATAGATAAATTACAACCAGACAAAGAACAAATGATCGTGCTCATCACACAAACATTTGTCCTGGGTGGGAATCGAACCCACGACCTTGGGCATAGCAGTCAGGGCCACTGACCACTAGACCAACAGGCCTGTCAAATTTTATAGATATCATCCAAACCCCCTAACTGATTGGCATATGAACTACGGCAAGCGCAGGCTAGAGTGGGCTGTGCAACGGTATCATTTCCGAAGACATCTCCACTACTAACTGCCTCTCTGCCATGTACTAGGAAGAACGGGGTAAAACGAGTAACCTCGTTTGTGGAGGTGTTCATAGCGAACTGGATCTTTGAGATGTTAACATCCCAAGATAGTGTATTACGCAACCTTAATTAATGCATCTCGAAAATGTGAAACAGTTAATTTTATTACTTTCAATGGAAAGTCTTACGTAAGAACTGAAAACAGAATAATCCTGTCACAAAGTGAGAACTAAGTTAAACTGACTTTGTGTCTCGTGTCAGGGTAAACGAAAATGAACTAAACTTTTCGCAGCAAAATAAGACTTGACACACTTACCTACTTATTTGGAAGTTGAATATTTTCGGAAAAGATTATTTCAGAAAAGTAAACATTTGGTAGGTACACACGACGACATATCCAGCTATACATTTCCAGTTTTAGCTGACCTCGCATTGTATAGGCTTTTCATACAAAGAGAAGTCGGCTTATACCGGAATTTTATAGCTTGTATATCTAGCTACAATCAATCAATCTGCCTAGCATTTTCCCAGTCTAACCAGATGCAACTGAATACATTATTTTACATGAAGCACTGCCTATTTAACCTAGTTACCGGATAATACGATACCCTCCGGTAAGACTGGTTGTCAGACTTTCAGGCTTCTATCGGTGACGACTGTCAAAGATCCACGAATGACAGCCGAGACCAACGGCAAAACGTACTTGCCAAGGCATGGAGGGATCTCGGTATGCAAAGACGGTCACCCATCCACGGACCGACCGCGGTAAGCGTAGCTTACTCTGATCGATCGACACTTGCCGCTGTTGTTACTTAACCACGAGCTCCTGTACCTATAGTTACGAGCACTAAATAATATGTATATACTTATTGTTAGCTAAATTCAAAAGCTTACTAATCATTATAACATCAGCTATCTGCTAGTGAAAGTCCTGTCAAAATCGGTCCAGCCGTTTCGGAGATTAGCCGGAACAAATAGACACACAAACATTCAAAAAAGTGTTTATTGTAATCTGTATGTATAAGATAAAAATTAAGACAACGTCAATTCGACCTTCGAGGAGGTTTCTCTAAACCACTTTTCAAAAAAACAACGATGTATTCCTCTTACAAAAGCAAAAGTTCAATCTAGCGTTACAATTCTAACAGTGCACTTTTATTTAGGTATTACATTTGAACCTAGTGATAGTAAAGACTATAAAAAAGTGTGTTTTTCCGTAGAATTTTTGGTACAGACGCCAGCACATCAAGCTACTACAATCTGTCAGATTTCTTTAATAGATTTTCAACTTTATCGCCAAAGCATAAGGTTCAAAGTTGATTAGGAAAATCTGACAGTTTCGGGTAGCTTGATGTGCTGGCGTCTGTACTTCGTATTTCCTTACCTGACTGACAGATACAATGAGCAGCATGACTCCGATAGCTAAGTTCTTCACAGAAAGGACGGCGAGGGCCATCAGGAGTGTGGAGATGACACCCAGGGTGAACATGACAGGTAGGAAGATGAAGGATAGGCGCTTGAGGGCATTGTGACCAAACGTACGACCGACGCTCATGTCTGAAAAGAAGCATTGAAATTAGGGTAAGCTTACTTAAAATAATCGGCTTTTTTGTTAATCGCAGCACTTAGCAATAGAATAAATGAAACACAATTACTTTTCTATTGTTACCGATCTTTAGGAGATTTTGCGACATCGGAGCGGGTATACATCATAAAATAGTTAGTTGTTTCATTAGACAACTACATTAAAGTTTTTTTTTTTCCAACGGATAAAGCAAGTTTTCAATTTAATCCTGTATTAGCTCAACTGTCACTAATGAAATACTTACTTTTGTATTGTTACCGATCTTTAGGGCATTTCGCGACATCGGAGTGGGTATACATCATAAAATATGTAGTTAGCTGTTTCAGTAGACAACTACATTAAAAGTACATATTTACTGTTTTTCGAGTCAAACCTTCCAGTATAGTATAATCAGCCTATATTGTTCCCACTAATCCCACTGCTGGGACACAGGCCTCTTCTCTTCAAGAGGGAGTGGGCTGTAATCTACCACGCGAGCCAAGTGCGGGTTGATAGATGTCACATGTCTCCGGATTTTTGGTTCTAGGAAATGCCGGTTTCCTCACGATGTTTTCCTCCACCGTTTTGAGAGCGTGATGAAATTATTTACACGAAGTAAAACGCCCGCGTGGGTTCGAACCGACGACCACAACTCGTAAGTCGGAGCCTTTACCACTGGGCCACGCTGTCATTTACTTATTTCAAGTAAATTTTACCTTCAGCAGTCTATGTTTTGTCAAAAAAGCTACGAGAGATCACTGCATGATTGCACGAACAAGCGTCAGAAACGCTCCACTTTACAAAATGTCATAAAATATAATATTATTATGCTCGAAAGAATGTTACATAACATCATTATTCAATTTGATTTTAATATTGACATTGTACTTAATTATTATTATTATTTGTTTTTGTATTGTTTGTCTAGTGTAACTAATTTTGTATGCCATAAATGGCAAAACGTAGCCACCTCGTATTAGACCTTCATACTGTACTCATGTTTTACAAAATATTATCTTATCTTAACGCTCACGCAGAAGAGCACACGCTAGCATACACTATGCAATCTTAAATGAATTTAATACACAGGAGCTTCTGAATAGCACTTAACGAACGGTTCTAGGCCAACATGTGTACAATATATGTGAAATGAGCCGCGTGTGAGCCTGCGATACACTAACTTGGGTTAAGCTGGTTAAGTATAGAACGTGAATTAGGTTATACTTAAGGAGGAAGCGTCAGGGTAGTTAGCGAAATTCGAATTATATTACGTTTTTTTTTTTTGCAATGTACAGCCGGTCCATTCTGTAGAAATCTCACAGTGAAAACTTGCGTGGAGTGAGCTGTCAGTGTCATCCCACTGATGCTAGGGAGTGACCAAGCAAACATTTACAATCATAATCGAGATTTTAATAATATTTTTTTTTATGGTAATTCTACTGATCATTAAATTTTATAATAATTTCTCAGCTAGTATTTTAGTTGTCAAAACCCACGTTTAATCCCACGTAGTTTGTGTGGCGTGATCACTTCACCTAATACACGAAATGTCGTGAATCGGGTGAAGTGATCACGCCGACTCGTCAGGACTAGTCTAGGAAAAAAAAAGAAAAAAAAACTACATTGAGAGTCTGATTGAGTATCTGTTTTGCTATTTTATTTTAAAGCCCCACTAAATACATAGTAATATTATGACAACTAAAATACTAGCGTTGAAATTATATCAAATGATCAATACGAGTAGAATCAGCATAAAAATATTATTAAGATCTCGATTATGATTGTAAATGTATGCTTGGTCAATCCCTAGTATTAGTGGGATGACACTGACAGCTCACTCCATGCTCACTTCACCTAAGTTTTCAGTGAGATGGTTACAGAATCGCACTGCTGGTCCGTGTCAGGTTGTATATTAAAGATGTGATACCGTTACAAATATATGTCTTTAAATATTTATACTTAGGTAATCATTAGAATCATGAGTACAACTCTATAAGTTAGATTTCAATGGGTTTTGATATGAATATAGAGGCTGTATAGATGATTTTAATTATTAGTTTGGCAAGTTGAAACGTTCACATTTATTTCGAAGAAAACATTTATATTTATTATCATGATAACAAACTATTTTTCATCAACGTGATTTTCTACGGTGGTATGAGAACAGCCGAGTTCTTTTGCTAGTGCTCGTGTCGATAAACGGGGATAAGTTTCGAAGAGTTGTCGTAATCGTCAGTCTGAACTACAGGGCAGCTAGGTGTCGTTGGGAGAGGGCAGCAAGGGACAGACTAGATCGGAATTATTTAGGGACGAATTTAAAACTACAGGCTCAGGTGGAGAAACGTGGCAGGAAATTTCGTCCGCTTTTATACTTTCCTCAAAGGAAATTTCAAGAACATTCAATGAACAAATAAAAAAATTCTAGATAATTCTGAAAATTTCTACTTGCCAACCTAATATTATAATTATGTACCTATATATGTATATTCCATCGGACTATGAGAGTGAGGGAAGAGGGTGTAGGTACACCTGTGTCTGCGCGCACACTTTGTGTACCATAATATCTCCCGCGCCGAAGGCTAGTATCCGTTGAGATTGGCCGCCGTGGCCAATACATGGTCTGAAGGACTTTATTTATTTTTATTTATAATTATGTAAATACATAAGTACTTGTAATATTCACAAGTCATATTGTGTACAACATACAACGTAATATTGACCTATGAATTGCAAAAAAAAAAAACGCAAGAAAATACGAAATTCGCGAGCTACACTGGCGCTTTCGCCTTAAGAGAAAAAAACATTTACTATGGTCGGCAATAATATAAATCATACCCCAGATCAGTATGATTCACTCAACATAAAAATCGCCCTTAGGCACAGAATCTCAGGACCACAGTTGCGTTTGTGACAGCCCCTAATAGTGTTATGAGGTCTTTAGGAAGGAACCTGCCTATTCCTGATACCTACTTTAACACTTCGTCAGCCGGGAACGTAAATCCACGCGAGATACAATGGCTTTTTAATTGTGTCTGTAAGTAAGGCATTCAACCAATTAAGACTCACTAAATAATAATCATACGAAATCACTTAATGCCAACTTACATCATAACTACATAGAGTCCGACCGTCGAGAGAATGCGTTCTTAACACCCGTCAGTTTCATAATAACGAATACGAGTTTTGCGAATATGATCTAAGAAAGATCAAATTCGCCTTTGTACCTTTTTGTGTGCGAAAAGTTTAAATAAATAAATAAATTCGCAAAACTCGTACCGTAAAACGGGGTGAATAGGAACGCAGGGGTGAATCGGAACGAAACTTTAAAATGGATTTTAACGTTGATGTAATATAGTTTGTAGCCAACAATTACACTTAATCGTCAACTATAATATAGTATACACATTAAGAGACCTTTTGGCAAAAAAACGATATTATTTCAATGTTAAAATCCATTTTAAAGTTTCGTTCCGATTCACCCCTGCGTTCCTATTCACCCCGTTTTACTGTATTCGTTACTAGATTTGACGCACTGACAGATGTCAGGAAAGCATTCTCTTAAAGCCGGACTGTAAATGCATTTAACGCTAAACGAATTTGAGACATCGTAGTGTTTCTGTCAATCGTTTGAAAATTACAGAGACAGGAGTATGTTGCAGGATGGTGCACCTAGCTTCATCTTTCTGACTGACCGACCCCTTGACAATTCAAAAGTGCTTGTAATTGGTTTACTTGAAATAAATGCTTTGAGTTTGAGTTTGAGGTGTAAATATTTTCTAATTATATTATTATTATATTATAAAATATTTTCTAATGGTCATGTGGGTATTGTTTTGGTTGTTTAATATACCACTGAAAGATGCGATATGCGACCCCTTGACAATTCAAAAGTGCTTGTAATTGGTTTACTTGAAATAAATGCTTTGAGTTTGAGTTTGAGGTGTAAATATTTTCTAATTATATTATTATTATATTATAAAATATTTTCTAATGGTCATGTGGGTATTGTTATTGGTTGTTTAATATACCACTGAAAGATGCGATATGCGGTAGCCCGCAAAATTCAAATCTACTTAAGTTTTCTGCAATTTGCAGGTTAATGTCAGGTTGCATGTTGATTAAAATATGATTCGCGACCGTTACAAATATGGCTTTACAGAATTGTAAATCATTATAATCAGCAATGCAACCTCCTTAAGTTAGAATTGGCCTCAAATGACACGATTTCATGAAATAGTCATTCATGACCTTTTCCCAGCTATGTTGGGGGTCGGCTTCCAGTCAAACCGGATGCAGCTGAATACCAGTATTTTATGTGGAGGGACCGCCTATCTGACCTCCACAACCCAGTTACTGGGTTATACGATACCCCTTGGTAAGACTGGTTATCAGACTTTCGGGCTACTGACCACCCGTAACGACTGTCAAAGATCCACGAATGACAGCCGGGACCAACGGCTTAACATGCTTTCTGAGGCACGGAGGGGTCTTGGTATGTGAAGATGGTCACCCATCCACGGACCAACTGCGGCAAGCGTAGCTTGACCTGATCGATAGACCCGTGCGGCTGTTATTACTTAGCCACAAGCCCCTCATTAAATAGTCGTTTAATAGGATATGAACTTCGAGTGTTGTATTGATGAATTATATGATTATAATTCAATAAGTAGATATTTGTTACAGCCGCGGCCGTCTGCAATATAAGGTTACATCAGGTCAGTAAAATTGACCTGCAAATTACAAAAATCGTAAGAAAATTTGAATTACGCGGGCTATTCTGACACTTTTGCCTTAAGGTGGCACTAGTCGATATTTTTTCCATACAAATTTTTGGGAGGGTATTACTCCACTGTGCATATAAAGTTAAACATAATATCGTTTTGCCTTATCATTAATTTTGTCTGTACGGAAACAGAATAGTAAAATAAAAATCTATTAAAAAAACTCAATTTTCCAAAGAACTTTTCGATTTTTTTTCACGCGCGTTGTGTTTGGAACGGTGTTTGTGTGCGTGAGAACTAGACGTTGTGCGTATAGACTAGCGTCTAACTGCTCATCACTGATACTATATCTGTCGAACAAGAGGTCAGGTGAGACTGCGTGCTTTTTGGCCATGCCCACCTGACCAGTGAGTTCGAGCTTTTCTTTGTTCGAGCGACTACTATTCACCTTCCTTCCACCTGAAGTAATGAGCCTCTTCTAGTGATCTCGTGTAAGATAAGATAAGATAAGATAAGATATTCTTTATTTGTTTAAACATATATATACATACAAGAGCATGCAAGATTAAAATCAATTATTTAAGTCCAGTCATGTCTAGCCGTAAGTATCGGCGTACAAATATATCTATAATATTGAAAACTAAAAAATTATAAAATTTCACAAAAAGAAAGAAATTGCAGTTACAAAATTAACGTTTACACATACATACGTGTGTACATTAACGTTTATTATTTATCATCAATTTTGACTTGGCAGGACTACAGGATTTATCGTATTTTAAATGCCTTCTTCTCTACCTTCTTTGTAACCAGATTTCAGCTCTTCTTACGAAGAACACAAATCTGATTAGCTTTTAGACGGCTTTTAAAGCGTGCCTTTTACAAACGTAATCTAAACACAGACGTTTAGATTCTAAAATTCAAGTTTTAAATTTATAATAATCATCAAAGACTCTCATTAAATTTTATGTGCACTGTGAATAATTTGCGGTTCTTTCCATTGCGTAAACCAATTAGTTCGGACTGTAGTCCAATAGGATGTTTTTTCCTTCTCGAGAGTTTTAGAAAACAACTAATAAGTGTTACATAATTAGTTACGTCCATTACAACAACAAAGTTATCAACGAAAAATAATTTAGAATCTGAAAATAAAACGACATATTCAGTTTAGATTATTATCTAAACTGAATATTTCGTTTTATATTCTCTCGACGACGGTCGAACTGTAGCGATGCGTCTTTTAGCACCCCAGTCTAGTGCGAGAATTCGAATATTAGGATTCAGTATCCCGGAAGCTATATGGAAACAGACTAGCTTTAAGTTATATTGCACCTCTGACTGTTTGTGCAATTGAAATCATAATTACCTTGGCTCAAAAAATCCTTAGTTTCCACATTATCACACTGCACTACAGAGACGAAGACGACGACGTACGTTAAAGTCAACAAGGTGAGTTTGTTGCACATTTTGGCTAACACTGAATATTTTCGCCGAAACAATTAGCTGGTGATCTCCAGACGCCTGCTGGTGTATGACTGATTGGTTACCTGCTTGCATGTCAGGATATAAAGTCTCCTATGAAACACAATGGCCGCTGAGACCAAAGAATCACGATAAAAGAAAGCGCAGGACAACGTGACTGCACGGTAGAAATGTCGCCCCCGATATCGACGCCTGCACCGCTTAAGGACTAATGTCGATTCATTAACGGTGTGTATGCTCCCGTTGGACATTGTAGCGATCGTTATCGAAGCAAATGAAAGGTGAAAGTGACATAAACATCCTCTTCATCCGTACAGGACTTCAATACAACATAGTTTGGCTTTAAGGATTACGTATATTTTTCGCTGTAAGGATTACATTGTCAAACGAATTTATAAGAGCTATAAGGAATGGAAGAGTAATAAAAGCCAGTCTTGTCAGGCGGCTTTTAGTGTTTCCAGTAACAATAGTAACCCTAAATACCTAGTAAACCTAAGTATATTTATTTGGATGACTGGCTGTTACTGTAAGCTTACAAAATATTTTGATAATTAAATTAATAACAGATACTTTAATAGATTTGAGTGTTTTGATTATGAATTTAATAGCTCCGATTTTATTTATTCGTTAAGATTTCGCAATTATCATTTATTATTTCTAGTCTTATCGAACGTCAATTAATAGAGTTAATTATAATCATTTATATTCGCACTAAAACAGGGATTAAATCAATCATAAAGTCTATGTCTCCCGTAAGTTTTGCTTTCATTTAATTGCGAGTCGTGTGAGAATAATTAGGGAAAATTATGATTTGCGTGTGTGGCGCATAATTAGTGGGCATTAATCAGGAATCTTGTCACGTACGGTGTAGAGAAACTCGATCGTGGGGCAGCGGCGCGCGACACAGCGCGGGCGCTGCACCGCTCGGCCGTGTCCGTGACCGTGCGTATGCTAATCACACACTATGTTCGGCAATATAGGCCATTTCCTGTCAACACGGAATGCCGAAAAATCGAAACCACAGCCTATCGCCTAGAATTTTGGAGCAAAATTAGTGCTTTCACGTGCCTCCCATTGGATATTGTGACAGAAGCTTGTCAATGTTGATTTATTATTCGTGTCGTGAACACGGCAATGTATTCGTGTCTCGGGATCTGGCGCTGCATCGGTGTCGGTAGTTAAAATCTTATTCACCGAGTTTGAGTATTCCTACTACGTAAGTTTAAATTCAAAACGTGCAAAAATAAAATTGTTTTTTTTTAAATCTACTTAAGTGGTCGCTAGACTTATTCCGTGAGCTGGCTGTAATGTTGTACCTAATTCAAAAAGTCTCACTGATCTTTTTCTAGGTACGTACTGAGAGAGCTTAAAAAGCTCTCTGTACCGGAACGAGTAAATAAAACCACAGTTTGTCATATTACTTCAATAATTATCGCTACCTATCGCTAGAACATGGTTCTACGTTTTTACATTTTTATCCTTTTTTTTTTCCTTTCGGCAAATTTTTATCCTTGTTTTTCTCTTATTCTTTGTATAAATAATTTTTTGTTGCGTATTTTTGCCATCTATTTATAATAGGCTCGCGTTGGGTTGCATGTAAGCAACAAATAGCGCGTGTCACGGGTTCGATTCCCGCACGGGAGTTGTTCCGGGTCTGGCTGTTTGTGTATGTGAGTTTAAATGTTTGTAAACGCACCCACAATACAGAAGAAATTCCTAATGTGGGGAACGTTTAAAAAAAAAAAATCTCTACAGCCGGTCGATTCTGTCAAAATCTCACCGTGAAATCATAAGTGAAGTGAGCACTTAATAGTGTCAATCCTTACCATTAGGGAATGACAGAACTCACTTCACCTAAGTTCTCACGGTGAGATTTTTACACAATAGCACTGCTGAACCTCCTTACACTATAGTATGTAGGGTACCTACCTACACGGCGAGAAAATTCTTAGAAAAATGACTGTGCTCACTGTAAAGTGAGTGCAAGTGACATCTACAGACAATTTTCTGAGTGAGATTGGGAAAAAATCACTATTTGTCCAATAAATTATACTGTACAGCATAAGAATTTTTACTGTGATCTAAGTGCATTTGAGAATTTTTACTCAAATGCACTTAGATTATGAGACAGCACACTACTTTTTCTAAGATTTTTCTCTCCGTGTACCTATGATTGATAGTAGGGACAAAGATAACAATCGTACATAATTAACTTCTTGCATTCATCATACATATGTGAGAATATCACCAACGCAAGAAGCTATAAGTAGTCAATTCACATCCCGTGACACAATATCAGTAACTATAATGCATGGGAAATAAAAATCGAAATCAACGAGCCTTGACAATACTGTACCATCGACAATCAACGCACCTTGATTGTTAACGAAACGTTTGTGTTTTACAAATAAAAACGTTAAAGCACTCGAAACGGTTAAAAAACCATACTTAGCACATGAATGACTGAAACAAAAGCTACGCATCTTGTCATACAGTTCGCAATTAAAAACGTTTTATCGCTTTAAACGTTGAGAAAAACGTCAAATCACGTAACTCTTACATTCTCTATTATTGATTGTTTCACACTGATACCATGTCGGCGCGGGCGCAAAAAACTGCTCAAACTTCATACGCAGCTTATTCTATTCAACGTCCAAAGTAGCCTTTCGATATTGATTATACTCAGTATGACTGATGTCTAGACGTTGCATCATTAACAACAACTTTCCATTGCATTTGCGCATTACAGAAAAAAAAAAAGTATTTTTAGACTGTGGTCGCTTTCATTTATTACTGTCAGTCATACAAAGGCATATAGCGTGCATAGCTGGTCATTTTGAAACACAATTTATATTCACATCCTCGTCACCAACTAGGTATTTTTATGAAATAATTATGCTTAACCATCACGCGAGTATTATAGGGGTGTAACGCGATAAGGCTGGCATACACAGGGACAATTCTTATGTAATTAGTAGAAAGCTTAATTTAGAACTCTTCCTCATTTTTTTTTTTATTGCTGGCCACTAAACACGGACTCTTTTTATCATATCATAATCTGTCAATGGCCTCTCATTGAACGGTCTCAGTGGAAATTACCAACTCCACGCTTGGGGGGTGAATTACAATTTGTTGCCTTTTAGCAGATAGTAGGAAGCTACTGCCCGTTCTTGTGCATATGACTACTAGCATTTGTTCAAGTCTTTGTGCAGAGCTGGTGTATCCACATGGTTATTTTCGCGTCCCGAGCATATTCTTAGTGCCGGGCTGCTTGCTAATGAAAAAAGTTTAATAAAAAACTTTATAAAACATTGCCCAACCCGGGGATTGAGCCCAGGAACCCACACTTTGCATTCGCGCTTCCAATCACTAGACCAACGAGGCGTTCTAACAATTAATTTTATGTAACCTAAAAACAGTTAATGAGTGACCACTTTCGCTTTAGGAGCATTGCAGTAATGTTAATCTAACGGGTAGGGTCCCGACTATAAGTGTAACGGAAGTACAAACAGACCGAATAACCTTGTGATTAACAGTAACTAGTTATTTTGAACTGAATGATTAACTGCAAGAAAGCAATGATTGGAAACCGGTTGTAATTTCATCCATACTTCCTTAGGTATAGACGCCAGCACATCAAGCTATCCGAAACTGTAAATTTTTTCCAATCAACTTTGAACTTAATACTTTAGCGATAAAGTTGAAAATCTATTAACGAAATTTGACTGATTGTAGTAGCTTGATCTGCTGGCGTCTGTACTAAAATAATCTACATTAATATTATAAAGAGAAAAGATTTGATTGTTTGTTTGTATTGAACAGGCTCCGAAACTACTGGAATGATTTGAAAAATTGTTTTACCATTAGAAGCCGACATTATCCCTGATGAACATAGGCCACTTTTTACCGCGGGGAAATGCTTCATTCCTACTGGAAAATGGGTAATAGGACAACGGCTAGTGTTTTATAAATTCGAAAATAATTCTGTCTGAACGTAACCTTTTTCAAGCCTAAAACACTGAACGTGTTTTGATAAAATTTGGCAAGGAGATAGATGGCATCCTGAAGAAAGACATAGGCTTTTTGTTCCGGTAGCACGTTCTCGTGGGATAATTTCCGATATCCACACGGGCGAAACCTCGAGCAGAACCTAGTCATTCATATTCAGGCTGGCTTCGACTTCATTGGTAATATTTAAGAGGGCGAAAGTAGGTATTTAAAAAAAAAAAAACAAAGTGAAAATAACTTTAATTTCGGAAGTCGGTGTCTTTGGATCTGTATTTTAGTTTTTTGCCACCGACTTCGGAAATTAAAGTTAGTTTTCGCTGTGTAGTGTTTTTTTGGAAGTCGGTTTTATTTTTTGTTAAACGTTTTTATTTCTCAATTTTTAGTGGGTCTGTTTATAATTTATCTAAGTTACAATAGCTTATGTCAACTTGCTCATCGTCTCTTACAAAATATTGCTTTCTCGAAGCAGGGACGTTAATTGTTGAGGAGTTCTTCTGGTATTTCACCATCAGCTCCATTTCACCATTCGCATTGTGACGAGCATAAATTGCTTGGCAACCATATTAAAGTAATCGAATCGCAACCCGTGAAATATTTATTATTGAGTAGTTCCGGTGGCCATATGTGGTCTTCATCATCAGTTCCACTGCAACAAATAGTGCTCTTCGAAAAAATACCCAAATTGCTATAGGTGTGCCTGAAGAGTTCCTTCGATTTCTCCAGGATTCCATCATCAGATCCTGACCCGATGACAATGGGACCACCTGGAAAAAATACCCTTTTAAACAAAAAAATAATTTTTCGAATCGGTTTAGCCATCTTCGAGTAATCGGGGAACATAGAATAGAATACTCTTTATTATGTAAACCATATAAATTACAGACATAAATATATATAATAAATATACATAACATGCATAAAAACTAAAGAAAAAAACAAAAAGATTCCGACGAACTGAGAACCTCCTCATGTTTTTGAAGTCAGTTAAAACAGCATTTACTTTTATTGCAAAGAGATCAATCAATGTGCCTAGCTATGCACCGGATGCAGCTGAATACTAGAATATTGCATGGCTACTACCTACCTTAACTCCTGAAAGTTACTGGGTGACACGATACCACTTGGTATAAGACTGGTTGTTAGTTTCAGCTTCTGACTACCGGTCACCAGGATTGCCAGATGTGATTTTTTATTTCTCCCCAGATTTGAAATAATTTTTCACCAAAATGATACATTTTTTCAAGTTTAAAGGCAAAAAGTTAGTAAAAAACTTTTAAGCAATTGTAACCATTACGGAACAGGAAGGACACGAGCGACAAGGATGGTTTCATCAAGGTGGAGAAGAAGAAGAGGAAGCCTTCTTGTCGGAACCAGTGCGGCACCGCGCCGGCAGGACCTAACATGCCGCATTGTATAGGCCAATTACTATCACCAATGTCTTTCTGACTAACTATAAAAAATACCCAAAATTCTCCATGATTTCTTTCCTCTCTCTCCAAACATTTCTCCAAATATTTCAATTCTCAGCAAACTGGAGTCCAGTGCATGCGTCTGGAACACGCAAGGGAAGAAGTACATTTAGGTACAAAAAACTTATCTTAGGTGTCTATATACATATAAACTTTGATATTATTCGTTGAATATTATCCGTGTATGAACCCTTCGAACTTTCTTTTAGGCTGTTTAGGGTACAATTCCCTCGAAGTTAGAAGAAACAGTGACCAAATTATTAATTTAATATGTGTAAGATCCTTCACGGTAAAACAGATGCTCCTAGGTTAACCCGTGAGAAGGCGCGCTATGAGCAATTTGCTCACACAAAAATCTAATTCAAAAATTTTTTGTCTTTCCCATGCCACACCAATTCAAGCACTTAAGTACCTTCCTAAATATTCACCCCCTCTCCCCTGACGCAATTCTCGATCCGCTCAGTGGCGTTGCGACCGCGCAGCAAGGCGTTTGTGGAGGCCGTGTACCAACGTGCGGCAATTTGCTCATCACGCGCCCAGCAATTACTTTGCACCGAACATGTAAAATACATGTGTTCAGTGTGTTTCGAGAGGCACATTAGTGTAGATTTAATGGATGAATAACACTTTTTAGTTTTTGTTATGGAACAGTTTTTATTGTGATTTTTATGAAACGTGCCAAAAAATTAATTAATACTAGGTTGTTTTGTTATTTGCGTTAGAAGTTGCTATTATGTTTAATAGTTTTGATTAAAATACTTGTTTTCTTACTTACTAAACCTTGTGTTATTTATTTAAATACATTATAAGCCAATAAATATAGAAACACTAAAAATATAAACATTTATGATAGTGTGAGCAATTTGCTCGCGCGCGCCTACTCGTGTAAGAAAATTAGGCGCGCCTTCTCACGGGTTAATTGCGTAACACACTATCAGTAGCAACGGGTTTCATTTTGACAGTTCAACAACATTCATTGCGTTATTTACGTTGTTGAGCAGACACATTTTTCGAACATATGGAGCAATGGATTAGCAATATACTTTAAAATTATTCAAATTGAGAGTAATAGTGAGTTACGCAATTAGGGTGCTGAACTGAATGACGAACTGCCCTAACTTTTTGCTCCGATAAATTATAGCTGTATTGCAAGAGGCACAGATTGTTCACCGTGGCTGGGAGCCAAATCGTCGCTCGAGCACAGTCTCCTGTCCCTCGCACACTCTGCGCTTAATGCTCTCTTGGACGCTAAGCCAGTCAAGCCAGGCAACTTATGTAGGGTAAAAGTGGGATAGTTGCCCTAGGAGGATAGACGCCCCATAATTCAAATTGAGACTCGCAAACATAACACAATCGCAGCTAATACTTATAAGCAAAGTATGCCCCCCCCACCTGTAGTATGCGAGCGGTAACTGCGTAAATCGGACGTGTCGCGTGTGTAATAATAAAATTTGTTGTCCTCGCTCACAAACAACGCGGATTACGAATTACACGGTTTTACGGAAGCGTGTAACTTTTGATTATTAAAGGTAAGTGATTTTATTTTTTAGTTTTTTGCTAGCGTTTTGTTTGAATATCCCTCGTTGATAAGAGGTTTTGAAATTTTACTAAAAGTTTTTTGTTTAAAAAAAGGGGCATCTATCCCTACTGAAAAGGATAGACGCCTCGTTTTTTATGAGTATAGACGCCCTTAAGGGCATCTATCCCATATGGCTTAAGCTGAAGCTTGCATGGCATTTACCCAAAACTTTTGTTTTTAGAAATGCCTCGTAAATACATACGAAAGGTAGGAGCTCGTCCACGTGCTGAATGGACTCAAGAGGCGTTAATAACTGCATTGAATGAAATGTCGAAAGGCATTCTTGGGATCAACGAAATATCTCGTAGATATGGAATTCCTTCGAGAACATTAAGGAGAAGATTTGCAAACAAAAATGCTGAAAAACAGACATTGGGTAAGCAAATTATAACATGGCTATAACCGGGTTTTTAAAATTAGACCAAAATTCAGTTAATAATAAACATTAATTATTTCTTTTAGGAAAACACCCACTTCTTGGTTTTGAAAACGAAAAGCGTTTGGTGATGCACATACAAAAATTAGAAAAGACTGGTTTCCCTCCATCCCGAGACATGATACGAAGATTGGCATTCGAGTTCGCTGAGAAACTGGATATAGAAACACCTTTTGATAAAGAGACCCGAAAGGCTGGACCACATTGGTTACGATCATTTTTAGAACGTCATCCAGAGCTTAGTATTCGTCAAGCTGAAGGCTTATCTATTGCAAGAGCACAGGGATTAAATCATGGAGAGGTCAATAAAATGTTTGAGCTACTGCTTAAAGTCATGACAGAGCATGATTTACTGGATAAACCAGATAGAATCTACAATATAGATGAAACTGGTGTCCAGTTAAATAACTCTACTGGAAAAGTTATTGCTACGAGAGGCGCAAGAGTAGTCCATTCTATTACTTCTGGTGAAAAAGGTGAAACTTTGTCGGTGATAGCGTGCTGTAATGCTGTAGGGAACTTTCTCCCACCAGTAGTCATAATCAAAGGAGTGAACAAGAAACCAGAGTTCCAAGATGGCCTCCCACCGGGAGCAGAAGTTTATATGAATAAAAAATCCGCTTATGTGAACGCAGAATTATTCCACAAGTGGCTGAAAGAACATTTTGTGCCTAAAAAACCACAAGGAAAGGTTATTTTGCTTCTGGACGGCCATTCTTCCCATACGAATTCCATAGATATGCTTCAAACTGCAGAAGAAAATGATATCATTTTATTTTGTTTACCCAGTCACAGCACCCAAGCCCTGCAACCACTGGATCGCAGTTTCTTTAAGCCTTTTAAAACATTCTATACAGCTGAAACAAGGAACTGGATAGCGTCACATAAGGAAAGAAAAATCAATCGACTAGTTGCAGGAAAACTTATTGGAAATGCATGGACTCGAGCGGCCACTACTTCCAATGCAATTTCAGGATTTAGAGCTTGTGGCATTTACCCTTTCAATCCATCTGTCATTCCAGAGAGTTTTTTTGCGATATCTGAAATTTCTTTGAACAATCAGAGCTCTACAGAAGACAACGCAGTTCATCAAAATGAAGATACTGTAGAACAGGAACCAGGTCCATCCGATGGATCAATGCTGGGAGTTGAGAGTAATACGGATCTATCAGACAGAAGACTTTCTAATTCAAGTCCATCAGTTCTTTCAACGAATGACAACATTATGAACATCATCGATGAACCAGAAAAAGGAACACCGAGCAAATATTTGCAAGAATGTTCTCCAGTACCAATAATTCCGGTTCCATTTTATAAGAGAGGAAAACAATCTGCAGCAATTTTGAATACGAAAGAAAATATCAAAGCTAAGAAAGCAAGGGCTAAAGGTAAGGCTACTTCGAGCATACCTTCCAAAAATAGACGTCGACCAGTTGGAGCTGATATCCAGAAAAAAGTCTCTGCAAAAAGCTCGAAAAAAAGACCAAGAGAAATATCATCAGAAGAAAGTGAAACGTCTTTTTCAGAATATTCTGATGAATTAGATCCAGGTAACACGACAAAAGATTCAGAATGTACAGAATGTTTCGAAGAGTATGAAAATACTAAGTCAGCTGCAGATTGGATACAATGTGTTATGTGCAAGAAATGGCTACATGAGAATTGTACTATGTATGGTGATTATTGCAACAAATGTGGACGTATAAGACGTGCAAATATAATAAAACTTAAGAAGTAAACAATTTTTTCTGTAATTGATTAATATAAGAATATCAAAATTAAAACCAAAGTGTAATGTTCTACGGATAAAGATTAAAATAAAACTTGTTAATTAGAAATATTCATTGATTTATCCCTAAGGGCAACTATCCTCATAGTGATAAAAACATCGGGGCATCTAACCCATATTAGAGGCATCTATCCTCACAACTAGTACTTGGAATTTTATTACTTTTTTAAATATATGTAATAGTTGTGTTCAATTTCTCTTAACTACATAGTAACTAATAGCCATAGTTACCATTAAATAGGAACCTCTTCCTAAATATTATTTAATTTCCAAAAAAAAATTGTCAATTTCAAAATGTGGGGCATCTATCCCACTTTTACCCTAAGTTTGAAACCTTGACCGCTTTATGTTACAATAAATAAAGTAGGTTGTTTAAGACAGCAGAAAGTGGAATTAAAAATGATTTTTTATTATCTCCAACTTAAAAAAGTTTACACTTTAAAACGTGGTTAAAGCCATCTGAAATAAGGGATTTACTGAGCTTATAAAGACTAAGTTGAAAAGTCTGTATGTTTCTTGGTGATAGAAATAGTAATGATAGTAAAGTACGCACCCGAAAAATCTCTCTCAACAAAACGTTAGTTAGTTATTTATTCATAAAACAGAGGCAATGCCAAAAAATAGTGTGCTGCATGGGTATCCACCGCTGAAAACCGCGAAAGTTATTTCAAGTGAAAGTGACATTATAACAGGTAGATTATTAGGTATGATAGATTACTAAATAACGAAACACTAGGTAGGCCTAATACCGAGGAATAATAGGATATACCGAGTTGATTGATGTATTTACTAAACGCCACAGAATACGTTTTTACGCTGTCCATTAATTATCACCTTTTAGTCTAAAAGTAATTAAGTGCCTGGGTTTGAAAACCTTCTAGAACTTTAACTGGATTTAAGAGCATTAATTCTGGAATGTCGGAAATGAAGTACATATATTGTGTTTCCTAGTCTATTTTGTCGGATAAATTGTACAAAACAGTGCATTAATCATTATGATAAAACGCAACTTCCTAATTTCCGGAAATGCTTCAAAATTACTTAGCGAAAACGTAATCCTCGATAAAGTATTTTTTTGTTTTCGTGCGCGTCCAAACATCGCTTTCGCCCGTTGTGGCGATGCACTTAGCATTTGGAGCGAGTAGTGATTGTGAGTAGTGAGGGAACCCGCTTTGGCGTCAGTTCAACCGCAGCGATGCGCCCGCTCACCGCACTGCTACTACTGGCCGCGAGCCAGTGTGTGTACGCACACCAGCGCCCGCGAACGTCGCGCGAACATCTCGACACCACGCTACATTCGCTCCTCGGACAACACTACCACCCTGTGCAACGCATATTCTCCTGCACACGCGCATTAGGACCTACAAAATGTCTCAGTGCTCTAAGTGTGTGGCGTGCAGAACGCGCCATCGAAGCTTACGCCAAAGACCCCACCGTGCGGTTCAACCTGACTGAGGATGTGGAACAGTTTCCATGGATGAAGTACAGTAATACCACCGACGAACAGTTATACTCACAGCTCTATGATGATACCAAAAAATTGCTACAGTATCGACCCCTGGGATTCAACATGATACCCGGCTACAACTTTCAACTGGGTTCTAAAGGAAATGGAACGATGAAAGTTGACATTTATACAAGTAAGTTGTTTTTGCTTCGATCCAAGTTTAATTATTTATTGGGATGAATGAACTCCAATAATGTAAATACTGTAGACATAACAACATTACTACTGAAATATTTGTTAATTAATGTAGTCATATAGTGCCAAACCATTAAGTTAGTAAAGCCCATTAATTTAAGCAATACGTTCGTCACCGTCGTTAATTTTAAAATTATGTGTTTAACACACAGTTTTATTAATCATGTTAATCAAATATGAGAAAAACATGAAACAGCACAAGATACCTAGTCGTAATTTATTTGGTGTGGTTTCAAATGAACCTTATCATAACTGTGAAAGTGGATCTACGACCAAAAGTTGGAAAATTATTTCATTTCACTAAAAAAATATACGTTTTCACTTTTAGGTGACACAGCGGAATCAGGCCGAAGCACCATGAAGAAATTACAGAAAACTTTATATAAGTTCGCACCATTAATGTTAGTGCCAGGTCTGGTCATGTCAGCCATCTTCCCTTTTATCTTGCCGGGGTTGAAGATGATGACTCTGATGGTTGGGTTGATGAACAACATGGCGTTGATGGGAGCTATATTTACAATTCTAAGGAACAATGCTTTCAATGACAAGTACGAACACAAAGTGATCTATGTCAACGATGGGTACAATAACGAGAAGTATGCTGCAACGAACATTGAAGAACATGTCCATTCAGATCACTTTGGAGTACTCTATGATGACGCTAAGCGACCTCCTAAGCATGAAGATCACACATTTGGCGAAGATTTAGACCATGTAGAAGATGTACCAGCATTCTCTGTTAGCCCAGATTGGCTGAAAGCATATGCTGATGGTAAAATGCTGGCTATTATTGGGAAAGATAATAATATTCACCATGGAAAACATTAGACAACAAAAATTGTTTGCCTGCAAAATGTAAGCTTGCCAGTTTATGATCACTTATTTAATGTTAAGAAATGAAGATGAGAATTTCAATGCTTTAATATTGTATGGATTATATCAAAGAAAAGATGTTTTAGATGGTTTAGTAGCTATCTACGTCATGTAGATATAGCATTAATTATTTATTAAATTTTTGTTAGGTATCAGTTTAAGCCCGGCCTAGATGCCTTTGTAATTTATCATTATTAATTTATGTTGCCTACTATTTAAGTGTCTACTTGTTATAAGTGCTATGTTGAATTTTTTTTAATAAAATACTTCTAGTCTATGTCACCTGTTAATATAAACTCTTTGTTCATACAAAAAATAAAATTAATATTAAGGAATGAGAAAGAAAAAAGATAACTATAAGAATTGTAATAGCTTTCCAGAGTATTTATCGAAAGAAATGATAATAAATCTTTCGATAAAATTGAATTGTAAACTTTAGAACTTGATTAACAAGGATAAAACTAAAGCGCTGTTGACTCTAAATGTTTTACACTATGTTGCTAAAATAAGTTTTACACTAGCTTGTTATTAAATTGTTAGAAAAAAAAATATATATATATAACTGGCGAAATGTAAACTGTTTACTATTTGCCAAAAATGTAATCAACAATGAGTTTATAGAAAAATAACTTTAATTTCTACACTATAACGTTCAGTTTACGCTACAACTTACAACTTTGACAGGCCTGTTGGTCTAGTGGTCAGTGGCCCTGCCTGCTATGCGCATGGTCGTGGGTTCGATTCCCACCTAGGACAAATGTTTGTGTGATAAGCACGATCATTTGTTCTTTGTCTGGGTGTAATTTATCTATAATATGTATTTATTTACAAATATACAACGTGTAACGTTAAATGCGCAAAACCTGAAAATAGTTTGATCAGAATAACGAGCAGAATTAATTGAACCACTTTTTAATATAGGTCACATTTAAAAAAAAAATCTTCATTAAAAACGTTGCCGTGTCTATTTATTAATAGGTCAAGCAAGTCAATGTGAGCGCGGCGCAGCGGCCCGGTGACGACTCCTTCCTCGGTAAAGCGTCGTCGCAGACGCAAGAAACGATCAGAATGGCCAGTAAATCTAAAACAGCACATAAAACCTTTACCATTTTTTTAAAGACTTATTTTCTGTCTGAAATAGGTCAATTGAATTAAAAATAAGTTGGGGTGTCTGAGGTTTTGCGCATTTAACGTTACACGTTGTATATGTATGCTTATCAGTTGTCTAGTAGCTCTGCTTAGTTTGGGACTAGATGGCGCTGTGTGAAAGTTGTGGAATATTATATTATTATTAATAACTTCAAACATTTTTATAACATATTAACTTTTTCAATAGTGCTAGTCACTCTGAAATGAACTTAATTGCTATTAAAATAAAGTTCATATTTGTTTAACTTGAAATATCATCAATTTGGAACTTTACAAACTATGAGTATTACAACATATAAACTCAATTAAATAGGCTTTTCTCAAAGAATAGATATTTGAACATTAGGTCCAGCGAGTCGATTCTGTAAAAATCTCACCGTAAAATAAGTGAAGTGAAGTGAGCACTTAATAGTGTTAATCCCTAGCGAATGACAGCTGACAGCTCACTCCACGCTCACTTCACCCAAGCTTTCACGGTGAGATCGCACGGCAGGTCTAGGTTTATCGTCGGTAGTCAAGGGTGCACTAAAAAAACTAATCATAAATTACGGTTATAATATAGCCCACTTAATTGAGATTAGAATAGTTTGAACGATTTCTGTGCAAATTCACTATTCGAGCACAATTTTGATGCGAACTAGTACTATTAATAACTATCATACATATATATGTATATATATATATATGTATATATATTAATATCTAATAATCAATGTATATTTTTATATGATCAAAACAAATAATATTTGATTGTGGGTTATTTTATTTTAGAACCCCACAAAATAGTAATGTTTTGGCAACTAAAATACTAGCTTTGAAATTATATAAAATGATCAGTAGAATTAGCATAAAAATCTCGATTATTATTGTAAATCCCACCTGATACTAGGGATGACACTGACAGCTCACTCCACACTCACTTCACCGTAGCTGTCACGGTGAGACGGTTACAGAATCGCATAGCGGTTTCTAAATATGACTTTTATTTATAACATTCGAACACTCAGGCTCTATAAAAATAGTTATCTGACGCCAGAAATCAATTTTTAAATATGAGGTCCGACTCTTGAAAGTTAAGCCAAGACGAACGAGTCGTGAATCTGACGCTATGATAAGTGTCAGATAAGTTAAAAATTAATGTGTGCCAATGTGCACCTACACCAATTAACGTCGTTAGGTATGCTTAAACCTCGTCGAAAAAAAAGCAACGCGGCCTCTCAAGATCAAACAAGTTGACGTGACAATTCACATCAGCTCAAAAAGAGTTAAAAATATCATCATATACATAAATCTTAACATCATAATCCTTTACTTCATCGGACAGTATTGAGCTAGAGGGAGAGAAAAGGTTAAGAAGTCAGAGTTCATCGAAAAAACCTGTCGCGTGATTAGATTTTTCCTCCGGAGTATGGGCTCTAAAGGGAAAACCTCAAAAATCTACTCCATTCTCACTAATTTCAAACTGCATTAAATATCCGTCAATGCTGATAAAACTGTGGGTACTCAATCACAAGCTGAACCAATTGTCTTAAGTAAACACACTTTGCGAAGGCGCCTTTAGCAAGGTTGCCGTGCGATTCTGTAACCATCTCACCGTGAAAACTTGAGTGAAGTGAGCGTGGAGTGAGTCGTCAATAGTGTCAATCCCTAGGATCAGCATGACTCACAGCTCACTCTAAGCTCACTTCACCTTGGTTATCACGGTGAGATTTTTCCAGAATCGACCGACTGGTCACAGCTTAGACTGAGCATTACTAGAGCATCCTCTCTAGTCTCCAGGTGACGTTTCTGCGCCTGTTCTATGTTCCGCTTGGCATGCGAGCGGTATCTCTTCCTAAATAAAATTATACTCGTATAATCTTATGGCCCGGCGCCCATTATCGGCATCGGTACGACTGAGGATTTTAGGTGGCAAATAGCAATATACCATAACATAATGGCAGTAAAGTAGAAATTTCCGTGATATGTGGTCGTAATAACAAAAATATCGCTTTGGTATGCTTGAGGCTGGTGTATCGGCAGCCTTGAGAATGCTTCGGGATGCTTCGGCATCCTTCGGCAACCTTCGGTACGCCGCCGGCGCCGAGGCAACACTCGGGGGTTAGTTTGAGAAATACGATATTGAGACGCTTCGGCAAGCTACAGGACGGTGCGGCATCCTTAAGGACGCCTCGTCATCCCTAAGAACGTTGCAGCATGCCAAAGCATAATTGCCGATAGTGTGCGCTTGCATGTAGGATGCCGAAGGATCCTTTTCCTTGCCGATGCCGATAATGGGCGCCGGGCCTACTCCATTATTGTGAATGTGAAGACTATGTGGGTCATTTCTTTTATGTTTTCCTTCTAATCGTTGAACTCCTCAAGTTCAAGTTGAGCTGCACGATTTTTGACTAATGCGTGAACTGACTGGACAGGTCCGCTCAATCTGTGTCGTTCTTTCCTCAAAAGACCATTTCAGACACCAATCTACACGGTCTTCACATGTTCTGACCAAGATTATGTATGGACTTTAAAAGAGACTGTGGCCTCTGAGTTTGTTTCGGCCTTTCTTGTCAGATTGGTCAAATAGGAAACGCCGGCCTCATCTAGTTAAAAAAAAAATATGATTGACATGTAAGTGTTTATACAAACCTACTTACAGAAAATAAGTAATTTATCATTCCTCACACAATGCATCCAACTTTTCTTTGGCCTTCCTTTGGGGTTCTTCCTTCAGTACTTAATATTCTGTAGAATGAATATTATATGAAATCTTAGAGTTAATTTGGTTGTGACTTCCATTCTCTTGCCTATTCATTGCAAAATTGTTGCTTTCATTCTATTAATGAAGGATATTTTCTATAATGAAGGATTTAGTGATCACAGTGATACTGTGCTTTCATTTTGATTGAGTAAGGAAGAGTTGCATTGGAAGCGATCATGCAAAGTTGATTGAGGGCTGATTTTTCAATCATCTGATAATTTCATTCCAGGAATCATTTTGTAATTTTTACAGTTATTTCATAGAAAAACTGTCAAACGTCAATTTTATTCCTCGAATAAAAGTTATCTGAGGATGGAAAAATCAGCTCTTTTCTCAATTATAGAAAGATGTCAAGAGACAGTTAATTAAAACAGGACAGTAACGATTCACAATTTATTAAAATATCAAGATTTAATTTACAATAGTGCTACACTAATGCCAGCACTCGCATACGTTAATTAAACGTTAGGGAACCATAATGTTTCAGAGTGTGGGCGTTATTAACCTTATTTAAAGCAGCATTCTATTCCGAATGTTTCGCTGCTAAATAAATTAAAACTTACATCAAGTTTGTGTCAAGTTTCACTAAGGGCCTGAAAAATCATAGAATTAGCGTCGTTTAAAAGATTGTTGGAACATCTTCACTACTTATCAAACGTGACGCTATTCAGGCTCTTAATAAAGTAATAAATTAAATAATAAATATCTTTAACAGTCACCATCAGAGCAATATCACATAAAAGTGTACGAAATATACTAAATACTAACATAGTACTAGATACATAAGTCGGTTCAGTCACTTATGAATAATACCTACCCACAATCTCGAGTGTATTTAATTACCTTACTTAGCCTTACGCAAGATATCGGCCGAATGCCGTTAATCTAATAATATACAACACGAGAATGTAATTCTGCTCCCATCATCATTTATAACAAAACCAAGAAAGTAACTATATTATAGGTATATTTATATAGTATACTTTTACATTACATTCACAATTTGTTATTTACAAAATTACAACCATTGGAACTTCTTTTGTTTGGCTCTTTCTGTCATATTATGATTCATGTAGAAGCGACACAATGTATCTACAAAATTTTCTTGTGCGATTTGTGTAGATGTCGACTTTCAAGCACGCTAAACATGTGTAATATGCTACAGAATATTACAATAAAATTTAAACATAAAATGCTCACAAAATACTATAACAATCAGTCACCAGAAATGGGTATAGGGACGTTCATTCGTACAGAAGAAAAATTAAAACAAATTCCATAACTTGAGGAATCTATTCAGTTTTTCTGTGGACGATTTCTGCAAATTGTTTCTCTTCTTCGGTCATGTCCGTGTCCTCCCAGCCCCACACTGGGTTCTCTGGGTGGTAGTGCTCTCCCTCCTCTAGACCTTCCTTAGACCACGGGTGGGTTCCGTCCCCTGTCCTGTTCACCCTCTGTCGGATCATATCGGCTGATACTGTTTTCAAATCGTAAGCCATACCTGTGAAGAAAAATGAATTTGTTTTATTATTTATTCTTTAATGTACACCACAAAAATACGTAACAAAAAAAAAATAATCATCGAACACTAAAAATATACAATGGGCGGCCTTATCGCTTTCTATTTTATCTTTCTTTTTTTTTCGGACTATGAGAGTGAGGGAAAAGGGAGTGCACCTTTGTCTGCGCGCACACTTGTGCACTATAACATCTCCCGCGACGAAGGCTAGTCTCCGGTGAGATTGGCCACCGTGGCAGAAATACGGTCTGGAGGACTTTGTTTATTTATAGAAAAACTGAACTTTGAATGGAAGAGCTGCGTAATATCATCAGTTTGTGTCGGTACCATAGGTATGTCTCGGTACCTACACGGTATATTGGTTAACGTAGGTTCTATTCGTGGAATAAAATAATATTTTGTAAACTGTTGCATTTTTGGTTCAGTATTCCAATTTAGTAAATTGGATAGCTTAGGTGCATTATTCACTTTTGTTCGCTGCTGGAATCGGAGCTGTAAGTGGAATATTTTCCGATTGATATACTAGATATAGAGATTTTTTTGTCACAAATGGGACACATAAATTACAAAAGCCACAACGGAAGGAAATGGTTGGATGGGATAGAGCGAAATTTCACTGTAAGAACCTACAAATTGTACGCACATTTCACTAATATGTGATAGTCTTCTTTGTCTAAGAGCACACGATGTGAACATACTGTAGAGTCATTATTTAACAACACAATTTTAGTGGCACTCACATTAGTCCATTAATTAATACTAACCAACCGTACCTAAGTCACAAATTTTATAGGTAAAATAGGTTAGTTTGGTCTTACCGTGTTTAGCGGCGAAGTCTATTAAGGCAGTAGACAAGTTTGTGCTGTAGTTTCCAAGTTCTGCCGCCTTGTAGTCCCAAGGGAAGACGTGGTGGTAGTTGTGCCATCCTTCGCCGAACGCACAGAGCGCAACAGTCTTGTTGTCCGTAGCGCCTATGTTTCTGAAATAGCAATAAGTTGCGTCAGTAAAACAGTTGTATATTGCTCTTAGAGATTATTTTCGTTAATTATTAGTAGCTTCGTTGGTCTAGCGGTTGCAAGCGCTACAACTGAGCATGAGGTCCTGGGTTCGATTCCCAGCTGTCGGTCAATGTGTTAATGGGTTTTTCTATCTGGAATTTTTTAGTAGCAACCCGGAGTCGATATATGCCTGGTTGATGGCCATAAGCTCGCCCCCTATTACATGGGACTTCAACTTGCAATATATGGATGAACTATAGGTACAGACGCCAGCACATCAAGCTACCCGAAACTGTCAGATTTTCCCAATCAACTTTGAACCTTATGCTTTAGCGATAAAGTTGAAAATCTATTAAAGAAATCTGACAGATTGTAGTAGCTTGATGTGCTGGCGTCTGTACATCTCTGCACAACCCATCCGGGAAACAAGGCGTGAAGATATGTTTGTTTGTTTGTAGCGGAAATAAACGTATGAAAGTGCTGCCAGCAATAGCGTGATATTATAATTATTTGTCGCTATCACAATGATTATTTATATTACACTAGCGACCCGCCCCGGCTTCGCACGGGTGCAATGGGGAAACACTGATAATTTTAGAGCCATTATTTCTCGTAAAAAGTATAGGATAAAAAATAGTTATTGTGGGTTATCCCTAAGAGATAAACATAAACTATCGCGGACTTTTTTGTAGACCTTTTTAAGGTCTACAATACTGTAGTACATTATTTTGATCTATCTCGACTCTCGACGGGTTCAGCCAGCGTTTACAATGTAAGCGCAAAAAAATGTGTTTATTTACGACATTACATTAGAAACCTCTAAAATCATCAGTGTTGCTCTACTATACTATGCATGTATTATACATATAAACCTTCCTATTGAATCACTCTATCTATTAAAAAAAACCGCATCAAAATCCGTTGCGAAGTTTTAAAGATCGAAGCATATATAGGGACAGACAGACGGGAAGCGACTTTGTTTTATACTATGTAGTGATTACATTTGGTACCTACCTACAGTTCAATAAAAGGCAATCGTAAATTTCTGTAACTGAACAAATAAACTGACTGAAATATTCAGGATGTTGGTAGTTAGCAGTCTCTATTACATAACAAACATCACGCGATCTACAACAAGTACCTATACACACATCGATCGTGAACTAAAATTTATGTTGGCAATTATAAATGGAGTTGGGGTATAATTGGGTTTTCATTATTTCATACTGCACTGTCAACAACAAAAAAAAACAACTGACTTCCAAAAAAATACTACAAATTAAAAAATAACTTTAATTTCGGAAGTCGCTGTCAAAAAATGAAAATGCCGAACCAACGACACCACTTCCAAAATTAAAGTTATTTTTCACTTTGTAGTGTTTTTTTTGGAGGTCAGTTGTTTTTTTTAATAAAAAAGTTTTTATACTGGTAGGTATTTATTGAAGAGTTCCGTTGTGTGTCTTCGAAACTCATCACCAGATCTTTACGAAATTCATCAAGATTATTTCGGAATGAACCTCTATCGAATAAAAAGAGGATTTTGTAAATCCGTCCATAAATGACGGAGTCGTGCCCGAACATACACAAAAAAAAAAAAAATAGAAACATCCGAATTGATAACCTCCTCCTGTTTGAAGTAGTTTAAAAAGATGATGACTATACCAAGATTTTTCAGGCAAAACATACAAACATAATATCACGCCTGCAATACCAGCCGGTCGATTCTGTAAAAATGTCACCGTGAAATCAAAAGTGAAGTGAGCACTCAATAGTGTTAATCCCTAGCGAATGACAGCTCACTCCACGCTCACTTCACCCAAGCTTTCACGGTGAGATGGTTACAGAATCGCACGGCTGATCGTTTAAGTGCCAAGTAATAGGAGACGAGACCTACTGCCATCAACGAGGCACACATTTAATAGCCCACTAACACGTATGGCAATGCCATATAATGAAAGGATAGATATTTTTTTTTAGGTTTGATATTTTCTCCGTGAGTTTTGCCTGATACAGACTTTCCCTATTTAGACAGTGTGAAGAGTGCACGTCTATGTAGATAAAAATAGTTTGTTTTTGTAGTGTTCTAGATTAAGATCTACTGGACACACTTTTTACTGTTCTCCTTTGTCTCTAATATGTTTAAATGTCATGCATACCTGAAAGTTGCATGATTACTGAAATGCCAATTTTTTATTGACTGCTGTGCTGTGTGCCGCGGGTTCGATTCCCGCACGGAACAAATATTTGTATGACCTACAAACAGTTGTTCCGGGTTTGTGTATGTGAGTTAAAATGTTTGTAAACGCACCCACTATACAGAAGAAATTCCTAGTGTCGGGTAACTTTTTTTAAAAAAAAAAAAGTAGGAAAGAAAGATGATATTTAATTTGAATTGTAAGTAACTTTGCTGTTGGTGTGCTTATTATAAATAAATAAATATCCGCCTCCGGGCTGCTACTGAGAAATTCCTGAATCGAAACTCTAATAACACTTTGCCCGACCTAGGAATCGAACTCAGGACCTCATGCTCAACAGTAACGCTTGCGACCACTAGACTAACGAGCATTTCAATATTTTTTGATAAAATTCTTGTTCTTCTGTAAACGTATTGTAGGTAATATTTATATTGAAAGTAGATTTTAAAAAAAGCCTTCCTTTTAAAGTAAGAATAACAAAAGCATTTTCGTCTTCGTTGCGTCCGTCAAACACTTTTGGCTGCTTAAAAAATCATCATTTAACAGCTATTAATGTTGACTGTACGTATTACAATGTTGCCTTCAAGAATTTTTTGCCTTATTTAGGTACCTAATATCATTGTCACGTTTTAAGGACTGTACGTCAGGACATTGAAATTATTTTAATAAGTTAAAATAAAACCTTTTATAAATGGGTACCAAGAACGTTAAATTAAATTAAATTGAAACTTTATCTTTTATTTACTTTTATTAGCCATTAATGTCCCACTGCTGGGCAAAGGTCTCCCTACTCTCTTTCCACCTCTCTCTGTCCAGAGCTGCCAAAGACCAATATTTATTAAAGGGTTCCAGCTCATTCCGCCATCTCCTTAGATTTAGGGCAAAATAATTATTTAAACTATCATTACAAGTACGTGCGAAGTACTCCTAAAATATCACCACTTATTAATTTCAGCAAATAATATATCCATCATATTATAATCTTTCATAGTTTATCGGGAAACACAACTTACAGGAACCCAAAGGAAGTACACAGTTAAAGTTGTGCCATTAATAACAAAGTACACACAATAACAATAACAAAGTAATTAAGTAATATTTCGTTCAATAATCTGTATGTTAACTGAGCTGTAACTGGGTCAAGAATGCGCTGCATTTTTTTTTCAACTTTCACCGAAAGTAACTTAATAACTTAAAAGTGAAATGTTTGTCACTTACTTGTCGTAGGGCCTATTGCCCCAGATGTGAGCCGCGGAGTTGACGAGCCAGGTGAAATGGAGGGCCACTGTGTATCTGGTGATGGACGCCACGTACCACGAGATCCAGGCGTTCTCGCCCCAGAAGTAGACGGGGATCCAGGCAGGGATGATGAAGCATAGGATTGGCATCACCACGAGATATGTTCTAGAAAGAGATTGTAAACATTTTTAGGATGGTGTCGTACGGTTGTGCCGATGGACTGTTTGTAATTCTAGTTTATGAAAGTGTTGGCTACAACATTTCTTGTTTAGAAACCAAAGGAAGTTCTTCATGTTGAACCAAGACATTGACGAGATAAACCTCTTGAGGTCGTTTACAATACATATGTACACTGGGCAAGAAATAAACATCTCCCGAGGATTTTTATTCAAATAAGAACGTCACAGTATTTGTTTGAATGTGCAAAGTAAATTTTCCACAAACAGCTAAAGTAAATTGAAAGTTCAAAATCAAGTGTTTATAATCTTAGCTGATCTTTAGAACTTAGCTATAAGCTATTTATTTGGTTGCCGATCGATTTTTTTTTCAATTATAATAGTTTACAAAGCAACTCTTCGTACCCCTCGGAACACGTGGAAGGTGGATGAATAATTTATTATGGTTTCTGTGTACGAGTATCTATTCAATATAAATGTGCCTATTATCTATCTACCCAATTTCCGAAATTGAAAGGTACGAAAATATGTCCGTCGCCATAAGGGTTATTTTTGTCTGCTCATTGCACGATAGAATCCGCTTTACCGACTCAGCATTTTACAGTCCTTTCACAGTAATTTTACCTTGATTGATTTTGCACCACTGTCAAAATGATCTTTATTCTCATTCAGATATGATTGGTGTTGAGTTGCTACCACTGAAAAGTCTGTCAAAATCACTATGATCTTTATTCTCTTCGCAATAAGGTAGCTGTTAGGCTGTTGCTGTCAGAGGTGGAGGAACTGTGAACGAACTGTATATTTCGTCGTTGTGTCAATACCGCAGAACAACATTCAGTCATCTTCTTAAATGTCAGACCGAATTAAAAATGTGACTTTGACAATTAAAAGTATTTAATTTTAATTCAAAAAATGTCCAAGACATTAAAAAGATTCTAGGTTATTGTCAACTTGACATTGTTGTTCGTATGCTATTTTGATAGCTGTTTTGAAGTAATTACAGATAGTTTTCTATTGAAATCACAACTGTCAAAGAATGACAGTTGCGATTTTAATATACGGACCATTAAAGTTGGTAGTCAATTTGCTTAACAAGTAATTTCCTTGACTATAGTCAGGTTTGAAAAAAAAAAACTAAAAGTAATAAACTTTTAGTTTTTTTTTTTTTCAAACCCAACCCAATCCTAACGATTTACAATGCAGTTCATGATCCAAGCCAAGGAAGTCTACAGAAGACTATAATTTATTAAAACAATTGTTAAGACAAGAACTGACGACAGACAGCCGATTTAAGCAGTCTAGTGATCAACATACATAAATTAGGAGCCTTCCAATACCCGCTGGCTGGAATATGTCTTCAATATTCATATTAAGCTAACAATGTTTACTAAGTCTACACCTGCTTGGAAAGTACCTTGATACTTTATCAAATTTACGGTAGAAAGTACGTCATTGCTTATCGAACAAATATGCGGGGAGAAAACGCATCTGAGCGGGAGAGAAAAGTGTATGAAAATCCATTTCTTACGTGGTTTTTCTCTTTTAATTTTGGGTAAGACTATGCGCCGGTAACCTAAATATCAAAAGCCAAAAAGTTTTTACAGTGAGTTTTTATCTCCAAGTTCTCAAAATGACACTGGCCACTAGCTGTGTGTTGGATGGTGTCGGGCTGGCAGTGCGACCCTGCGGCGGCAGGATAAACAATTTGAAAAAAGAACATGTGAAAATTGCAGACCATTTCCAATTTGTGTGTTGTTTGAGGATTCAGTTGTCGTAGAAAGTAAAATAAAGATTTCGTTTTTTATTTTCCTCGTAGGTGTAGTATAAAGCACTATGTATCACTCGAGAGAAAGTGCGATTCCCGATCTCGGGTGTTTTAAAGCCCTCGCCTACGGCTCGGGCTTCAAACGACACCCTCGACGGTAATCGGTCACTTTCTCCTCTCGGTGAACAATGTACTATTGTTTATGGTAAAAACATCTGTACAGTCAGGTGCATAAATATATTACTATGAACGGCTCGGCAATATTAACTGATTTCATGCTCTCGTCAAGATGACGGCAAATATATGTATGTTCATTTTTGGAAGGCGTATACAAGTGCCAGCACAAATATGTGACATCGACGGAACAGCTAAACTATCTGACGAGCCAAAATAAAAGATTCTGCATCCGCTTCAAAAATATGACTGTATCACCTCTTAGAATACAATAATAAAGGACATGTCTTACGTTATACATATCTATCTACTCAGTGTAAATATAAAAATGTGCAAACATATTGTATACATAAATCTGCCTAGCCTTTTCCCAAATATGTTGGGGTTGGCTTCCAGTTTAACCGGATGCAGCTGAGTAGCAGTATTTTACATGGAGCGACTCTACAACCCAGTTACTGGGTAATGGAAAGCCCCTTCGTAAGACTGGTTGTCAGACTTTCGGGTTTATAACGACCCGTAACGACTGTCAACATTTATGTTCGCATATCACGCCAAAATGTAGGGAACCGCTGATTTTTTGTCGCGATTTCAAGTTTGGTCCCATAGTAAAAGTTGTTCGCAATGATGAATACAATGACTCTTTCAGAGATTTTGTGTAGCTGTGCTTCTGGGGAGTTTGTTGCGCCACTTCTTCTTCCCAGCGAAAGTACTAGGAAGTGGTGAAGGGCGAGCGTTTTGGGAGACTGTCTTGTCTAATGTTGACGTTCGAAAAGTGCTGATTCTCAGCCTAATTTGAATAAATAACTTTTGATTTTGCTTTTATTGTCGTCAGATGTGTCCTTAATTTATTTTACATCGTTTGTCATGGTCCATATGTGATGCGCGTACACTGACGCGCAACATGATACCATGGATTCAGTATATGATTCTGAACGCCTCATGGGTCGAAACTTTTCGTAGGTTGAAAAAAAAAATTGCTCCATACGCTTTGACCGTGCAGGTATCATTGCACTTTTCTATGAATCATTTGATTTTTTCTCTTGATTTCTGAGGAAAAATTTCTACCTTAGGTTAGGTTTAGAATCATGACGCTAAATTCATGGTTACAGGTTGCGCCGTCGATGTATCTGCCAGCATACTAGGTACATATATGAAAACCAACTGAAGCAAATAGTGATATATGCTCAAGTTCAATAACGGTTTCTTGGAAATTGTCAAAAGATATTCATGTCCAATGAAATCATCTCTGAAGCTGCCTTACAAAACACCTACTGGAAATAAATATTTTTCTTTTAAGGTAGGTACTACAATCGAGTGATTGTGGTATTGTGAAAAATATTGCGTAGGTAGGAATAAAGCTCGTTTGAAAGGCTGCAAGTGGGAAGTCAACCATAATGCAAAGAAATAAATACTACTTTCGATCAGCAAATGCCTGCTCTTTGTATAGGATTTTCTTTGAAGTTATGACCTTCCCTTGGAGACCTAGCCTAGGTCTGTGTCCCAGCAGTGGGAACATTTTAGACTGATTATTCTAAATACTTTTCCTATATGAGGGCGATTTGAAGCGACTTATGTAGCCAGGCTTTCGGACTCCACTCGTTGCACTACTACAGTAAACCTAACCTATAACCTGACTTTTGCCCTAATAGTAGACTAGGTAGCAAGAATATATAACCCGTATTCCTGGAAATATTTCATTTAAAAAAAAGTGATAAAACTGGAAGGAAGGAACCAAAGAACTACAAAACAAGACTCGGTACAAAATTCTTATTCTGAAATCATAGCCTCGGTGAACTTATGGAAACAACATAAAATCATGGCTCATGTGGCCAGTACGAATCGTTTCAGTAGTTACACCGTCTGGGCTAACAGATTTATCAGCCAGATTATAGACATCTCTGTCTATACACGGAGAGAAGATTCTTAGAAAAATTACCGGGCTATTATGCTTTCACTATAAAGTGAGTGCAAATGACATCTACAGAAGATATTCTAAGTGAGATTGGGAAAAATTCACTATTAGTTCAATAAATTAAGGTAAATGCACCTTATTCCGAGGGGTTCTAAAAATGGCATCATATTCCGATGTATTTAGAAAAACAGTTTTTTAAAGCAATTTACTAGTTATTTATGGTCTGCATGATAAAATAATGAATTAATAATTATCTGTTCATATTTATTTATACAAAGGAGAGTTTAGTATGGTCACACTGTAAAATAATCGGTCATTTTGCCGCGGGGAGCGGCGTCGAAAGCACACTTCATACATTTGGGACCTTATGCACGTGAGTATTACGATTTGCCAAATAGTGTTTTACGTAATAATTTTATACAACGCGAGTTTTCGTTTAGGTTGAAATATTGAAAGGATAATATTTTTTATCGAAAACACTTAAGATTTGAGTATTTTATTTGCAAATTAGCAAGAAAATAAGTGTTTAAAATACCGCGGCATTAGGTGCAAAATATTTTAGTGTGTTCCTAAAAGCCGATGTATACCACGGAAAAACAAATTTAAAGACATTTAGTTTTTTTAAATTTCGGTGTCTGTTTTATGATTATAAACTTTAATGTGTTAGTTCTGACTTAATGAATAACTCATACATTTAATAATCTATTTCCGAGGTACACCGTGGCGTCGCATTTACTAATTATAGCAGGTCAAAAATTGTTTGTACAGGTACTTTATTAATACGTTGTATAGAAGATTTTAGTGAAGACATTAGGTTTTATAAGTGTTCTGTTATTATATGTATGTACTTTATATTTGTTTTCCTTTCATATTGTAACTATACATTATTTTATTTGCATAATATTAAAAAATCTTTTACTTTTTAGTACTCGGAATTAGAAACTTTGATTTAGCATCATAAAACGCTATTCCGATGTATTTACGTCGGAATAAGGTTACATGAGTACCTAATTCCGATGTATTTACGTCGGAATAAGATTACATGAGAACCTAATTCCGAAGTTAGTTAAGACCCTGTTTAAATACAGAGTGTTCATTATTTTATGTGCTTAGTAGATACGCGTTTAGTAACTGAAAGAATACTAATCATCTATACTGCCCTGCTAAGCCGAAAGGCGCTATCTCTGAGATACGCCCTTTTAGTTTTTTTTATACCATTCAATAGCTAGAATAATTTCGCATCTAATGGTATAAGCCAAATAGCGATATCTAATTTAAAACATTAAAATAAACCACTAAGAAGGTTTTTTATATCTCAATTTTTCCTTAAATTACTAAGAGATTTGACGGCATGTCGTTTTTAAGAAGCCAAATAGCCTTATATTGACATAGGCTAGAAACGCTTAAAAAATTCAATAAAAACTTAATTAAATTTTTAAGCCAATAAGCCGTAAGTTCATCTTTCTAAAAAGTTCCGGAGTTAGCGCTTTTGCGTTAAGTAAATGTGGGTATTATTAGTTAGCTAAGGTTTGAAATACGGCTATACCTAAGTATAGTAGGTAATTAAAATTGACTTTAATATCTTTAGTAATAAGGATTACACTCACTTACATTTCACAATAGAGCGTGTCGTCACATGAAGATAAACATTAGTAACGATCATTTCTTAGTTTGTTTTGTTTGCGGAAGGAAGCAAATTCGTTTTATGGTGTGTTAAAAATAAGGAAAACTTTATTAAATACAGTATTTCTAATTACGCAGAGATAAGCTTTTGTGTATTAATATCAAGGGTATTATCATTTTTTAATGTTCTATCGGGATATGAAAAATATTGTACTTTGGGTGGATAATTGTTCTGCTAAAAATAAAAACTTGACGTTTTTGTCGTTTTTAATCAAAATCAAAAGTCATTTATTCAAAGTAGGCTGAGAATCAGCACTTTTCGAACGTCAAAATTACAAAAGACAGTCCCCCAAAACGCCCGCCCTTCACCACTTCCTAGTGCTTTCGCTGGGAAGAAGAAGTGGCGCAACAAACTCCCCAGCAGCACATCTGTCTGTTCAGTTAGAAAATACTTGACTGAATACAATAGAAGGTATGCAAAGTAATTAACATTACAAGACACAGGACACTAAATTAAATTATTTGCCATATGTCAGCTAGCAACGCCAATATACCAAGAAATACAATAAAAAAATATACGTACTCAAGCAAAAATTAATAAATGTAAATTAAATAAAAGCCTCCAGGTATAAAGGGCGTGACCGCTAACATAATTATGCAATGCTGGGTTCTGTTTACATAGCTGTCACTTGAAGTCACAAATGATAAACTAGGACCATCGAAGGAAACTAAATAAACAAGTTATTACTAATTATAACAATAATAAAACCATGGTCAGCAAGACGACCAGTCACCACAAGCAGCACCCGTTCACGAGCATAACGCAAAGATCAGCTAGAATCTATGTTATAAATTCGGATCAAATCAATGCAGAAAAGATTATTGTTAAATACTTCGAAGCCGGACACACATTTATGTCTGCAGACTCTTTTCACCATACAGTAGAATTGGCGATGAAGCGAATGAAAAATAAAATATATGGCTTTGATGACTTTTGCGAAGCTGTAAACAGTGCTGGAAAAAATGTAAATATCAAAAAAATGACTATAGATGATTTTTATGAGTGGCAAGACTATACGACCCAATACAAACTTTCGCGGTTGTCACCACGACCTTACATTAGTGACATTGTTGAAGTGGAAGTTAACAGAGGCAGTTTTGACTTTAGGTACAGAACTGGTTTCGATAATGAAACCATTACGGCTAGCATTATAGGTACAAAGTTCTTTAAATTAGACAATCTTCCATCCCCAACTAAAAAAACAGTGCCAGCAGGAATATCTCAAACAAAAAAAAAATTATTTTAAAATCTCTCTCCAGTTTAATACCTGCTAATAAAATGTCTTTTTGGCGGGGACTGCCAACTTTTGATTAATTATATTTCATAGAAATCAAATAAATTGCTTTAACTTTTTTATGTAATTTGCTGCTACATTTAATAAAGTTGTTAAAAAAAATATTAAATAAAACTTTATTGCAAATTTATTCGGTATTTTCATCAAATATGAAAAAAAATCATTTTGTATGGAACTTTCTATGAGCAGAATAAGACTAAAAGCAGTATCTCAATTTTTGAAGCCTTTCTTTTTAATCAAAATAGCGGTATCTCACAAAAGAGGTATAATGGTGCCATTTATGGATAATTTAGGTATGTCAGTTACATCTAGGGTCAAAAATACGTTTATATAAGTTTTAACAGTTTTAAAAATATTAGTTTTAACCCCCGTTTGAAGGTGGGAAAAATCCATTCACAAAAAGTCGTTTTTCTCAAAACTTACTCTGATTGAGTTAGCGCTTTTCGGCTTAGCAGGGCAGTATACAAATACATAAAATTGGAGTGTGTGTTTGTAAAAAAATATAATAAAATTATTTTTTTTACGTTTAGTTTTTTTTTAATTGCATGTATTTTATTTATTTTATTATATTAAAGAAAATGACTTTAGAAGACTCTTAAGAATATTCATATTAGGTATTTTCCCTTTTTACCGGTGCTACTACGGGTCGTAGCACAGGTAAAAATAATTATTACCTGTGGTACTACTTACATTAACTTACTTGTGTTGTTGTAGGATAATGAACGCAAAAAAGAAATATACGGTCGAGGATCTTGAAAGTGCGCTTATTGCAATTAATAATGGCAGTAGCGTCTATAAGGCTTCCCGAGAATACAACATTCCAGAAACGACATTGAGAGACAAACGTGACCAAAAATATAGTGGCCATATAGCCGGTCGCAAAACGGTACTCTCAAAATCGGAGGAAACAAAAATTGTTGACTGGATCCATTATCTAGGAAAACATGGTTTCCCAGTTTCTAAAGAGCAGTTGAAGCAAGGAGTGGCAAAGCTAGTTGAAAATTTAAACCGTCCAAATACTTTCAAAGATGGTATGCCTGGTAAGCACTGGCTTGCCAATTTTTTGTCAAGACACCCAACTGTAGCAAAGAGAGTAGCACAAACTTTACCAACTCATCGAAACAAAATTAATGAACAAGATGTGCGCAACTGGTTTGATAGAGTCAAAAGTTATTTTGAAACTAATAATTTATTAGGTGTGCTTGAGGATGAATCAAGAGTGTATAACTGTGACGAAACGGCCTTTTTTCTCTGCCCCAAAGAAAAAGATGTCTTAGTAAAAAAGGGCAGCAAGCGTGTGTACAATAGAGTTGCTAATGATGAGAAAGAGTGCCTAACAGTTTTAGTCAATGTGTCTGCTGGAGGTAAAATAGCTCCACCTATGGTATTGTATCCATACAAACGCCTGCCTAAAAACTTGCCTCTGACGGTGCCACCAACGTGGGGTATAGGATGTACGGAATCAGGGTGGATGAATATGGAGGCTTTTTATGAATATGTCGCAAATGTATTTTACAAGTGGTTACTAGAAAATAAAATAACACTGCCAATTGCCCTGTTCATGGATGGACATACCTCACACATTTCGTTGCCATTAAGTCTTTTCTGCAAAGAAAAGGGAATCATACTAGTTGCGTTATTACCAAATTCGACACACCTTCTTCAACCACTTGACGTTGGAGTTTTTCGACCTGTTAAGGGTACATGGAAAAACGTAGTACACGACTTCAGAGTAAATAATAATTATGCCAAATTAAAACGTACAGATTTCGCCATGGAAGTAAAAAAATGTTTCGATATAAGTATTAAAGTAGATACAATAAAAAATAGCTTTAGAAGCGCTGGAATCTTTCCATTTGACGCCAATAATATTGACTTCTCAAAGGTAATGCCACGGGACTCACGGGAAGCTACTGCTATTAATTCACAGGACCAGTTATATACAAAGGAAAAGAATAGTTTTTTTGAGAAGTTTGAGCAACGACTGGCCCCAGAAGTTCTTCAACTATTTGTCGAATCTGGAAATGAGTGGCAAGGTGAGGAAAAGTATAGATGTTTATTTGGGTTCTGGAAGAAAATACAACAAGAAGAACCTCCTCCTATCTTCAACGATACTACAATTGCGAACAACATACGTGATTGTGATATATCAGATGTTGTTTCGAATATAGAAATAGGTCCAAACGGTAGTATCATACTTCCTTTGAGCCTAAGTACTAGATCAATCATGAGCCACGATATTCCCCAACTTGATATGGATCAGACATTGACACCAGGAAATAACCATTCAAGGCGATATTCTTCTGATTCTATTTTGCAAATAGAAACCTCACTTGGTCATAATATAACTGAAGATGAGCCTCAACCTTGTTGTTCAAGAACTCAAATACTTCCTTTGAGTCTAAGTCCTAGATCAATCATGAGCCATGATATTCCCCAACTTGATATGGATCAGACATTGACACCAGGAAATAATCATTCAAGACGATATTCATCTGATTCTATTTTGCAAATAGAATCACTTGGGCATATAACTGAAGATGTGCCGCAACCTTGCTGTTCAAGAACTCAACATTTTCAATCATCACCACCAATGTCACGGCAGTCAAGCAGTGATCCAACGCTGGATATTTTTCACCCTGCTGATAACACTAATAACGCCAACCAAAGTACAAATAATATAATAGCAGTTAAAAGTACACCTAACAAGAAACCAAATTTTCCTACTCCGTTCAAAACAGCGTTTTATTTTCCACAATCTCCAAAGAAAACAATGACTAGAAAAACTAAAAAACAAACACCAACGGTGGCAACTGCTGACGACTTTATAGAATATCAACGTAGAATAGCAAAAGAAAAGGAGGAAAAAGCGGAGGGCATTCTTAAGAGACGAGCAGATAGATTAAAAAAACAAGAAGAAAGGAAATCTAAAAAAAATAAAACCATACAGAAGAGGAAAACAGTACGAAAGACAAACAACCTGGACAAAATAAATGAAAGACAAGAAACTGAGGGAAATATAGAAGACGACAATATACATATAGACTTACGACATCGAAGAAATAATCCATTTTCATTAAACTCTGAATCATCCAGCAACGATGAAGACTTTACGTTGACCATGAGAAATAAAACGGCTAATAGGGTTAAGAAAACTTACACAACGTTGTTCGGTGAATCAACATCAGATAGTTCAATGTGATGTGCCATGTATTCCTTTTTTAGATATTATTAATTATGTTATTTTACTACATTGTTGAACTTTAGTTCCTAAGAATTGTTTCTGATCTCGTAATACGATCTAATTTTGATAATGATTATAGCAATTGTTATACTTTTAAGTTTTACATTATTTTTGTAATGATACAATTAGATTTTAATGTCGATTTTGTTAATTCATTTTTAGAAGATTAAGGAATAATATTAATAAAAAACAGAGTTTAGAATAAAACTAGAATAAACAAAAAAAAGAACTGATTTCATATAAAAAATAAACAAATTTGGATCTCGTAATAGGCTCTAATTTTGATATGATTATAGCAATTGTTATACTTTTAACTTGTAAGTACAAAAATAATGTAATTATTTTTGTAATGCAACAATTAGATTTTAATGTTGATATTGGTAATTCATTTTTATATTTTTATAAGATTAAGGAATAATATTAATAAAAAACAGGGTTTAGAATAAAACTAGAATAAACAAAAAAAAGAACTGATTTCATATAAAAAATAAAAAAATTTGGATCTCGTAATAGGCTCTAATTTTGATATGATTATAGCAATTGTTATACTTTTAACTTGTAAGTACAAAAATAATAATAATGTAATTATTTTTGTAATGCAACAATTAGATTTTAATGTTGATATTGTTAATTCATTTTTATATTTTTATAAGATTAAGGAATAATATTAATAAAAAACAGGGTTTAGAATAAAACTAGAATAAACAAAAACAGAATTGATTTAATATAAAAAATAAACAGATTTGACTTTTAAACATCATGTATAATTCTCCCTACATAGTTCCCTTTCTATTTTTATACTCGGAATTAGGAACCAAATGCATCGGAATTACGATTTTTAAATCGGAATAAGGTACCTCGGACTTTTTTATATTTTTATTTATTTTATCAGCTTCAATAACCTTCTACTGACAAACTGCAAATATTTTTCAAAAATTTGATAGCTAACACTTCTGATAAAAATATAAAATTGTACACAAAGGTCCGATAAATACTTAATTTATAATGTTCTTTCGTGTTATGTTAAAAACAGCGCGGAATTAGGTGCCTTTACCTTATACTGTGCAGCATGGGAATTTTTACCGTACTAGCATAGTAATTTTTCCATTGCCAATCAAATGCACCCAGATTATGAGACAGCACGGTCATTTTTCTAAGATTTTTCTCTCCGTGTATGTGAGATTCAAATCTATTCATTATTATTTATTCATTGTTATTTATTATTTACTCTATCTATTGATTTATTTCAACCTGCCTAGCTTTTTCCCAGCAATGTTGGTAACCCGATGCAGCTGAATACTTTATTTTATTATATATGGAGGGACTGTCTGCCTGACCTGAACCCAGTAACTGGGTAACACAGTACCGCTTGGTAAGAATGGTTGTCAGATTTTCGGGCTACTGACGACCCGTAACGACTGTAATAGATCCATGAAAGACATCCAGATCAACAACGCTTTAATTGTCCGTGGCACAAGTGTTGATTATTACGTTTGCCACTTACTTCTTTTGGAACATAACAATCGGGTCTTTCTCCAGGTCGGACATGTCGACGGTGGCGCCCTTCTCGAAGACATCCTTGTGTTTGCGCACCATCAGCCAGCCGATGTGGGAGAAGAAGAAGCCGCGCTTCGCGTTGTGAGGGTCTGCGTCCGTCTCCGTAAACTTGTGGTGGACTCTGTACAAGAAAAGCCTTGATTAGTCAAATAATTCGCCATCGATCGAACCTATTCGCTAGTTTGTTTGCTTCTTACCAAAGTCAAATCATTTATTTCAAATACGCACATAAATGGTACTTATGAACGTCAAAATTTACAGAAAATTTGAATTGATTCAAGTTGCCCCTTCCAAAAGGTAGTTTAGTATGGAGAAGAATGGCCAAGAAACTTCACTGTTACTCTTTTAAAAATATTTTACATTATTTTGTATACATTAATATACAACATTATTTTTAGTATACTGCAAACCTGAATATAGTTTGTTCAGAATAAGTAACTGAATCAATTCCAATAATTTTTACACCATGTTATATTTAGTCCCAAAAATATTTAAAAATGGTAACAAGTTGGACACCGAGCGACACTAAGTATATACAACGTGTAACGTTAAATGCGCAAAACCTCAGACACCCCAACTGATTTTTAATTCAATTGACCTATTTCAGAGAGAAAATAAATCATTAAACAAATTGTAGAGGTTTTATGTCCTGTTTTAGTTTTACTGGCAATTCTGATCGTTTCGTGCGTCTGTGATGACGCTCTATCGAAGGAGGAGTCGTCACCGGGCCGCTGCGCCGCGATGGCTTGACCTATTAATAAATAGACACGGCAACGTTTTTAATGAAGATTTTTTGAAAAATGTGACCTATATAAAAAGTGGTTCAATGGATTCTGCTCGTTATTCTGATCAAACTATTTTCAGGTTTTGCGCATTTAACGTTACACGTTGTATATCCGCAATCATATGCGCACAACACAGGTCGCAGCTGGCCGGCCGGGTGGTAATTAACTTTTTATACGGACAATCAGGTAACATAACGAGTTTAAAACTTCTTAACTTTTCATGATACAGTTTTGAAATTTTGTACATAGATTCTTTACATAAAAATACGTGTTTTGGGTTTACCATATACTAAAAATAATGTTGTAGGTATATGAGAAGACGATGCACCTAGAATAAAATTACTACATAACAATAGGTAAAAAGTATTTAAAATACTAGACAATGGCCCACTTGTTGGAGTATTTAAAGTGTCCCTACTCCTGAACATTTGAGGACGTAAAGATCTGAAGCCGCAATCAATATGGCCACCTACTAGCCCAAAGTAATCTAGTTAACTAGACGAATTTTATATCATCGATCCGAAAAGAAAAAGAAGAAGCTAGTTTGTTACGGGCGCTTGTCTTACAGAATTAAGCGAAAATATATCTGTACTGTACCCTAAGGTTGCAGACACGTATGACTAAAGGAATGAACCAACAGGTTGGCTGGCTATTTAAGACAGTTCAACCGTCGCAGAGGAATCCTGCCCTCTTTAAGGTGCTACTGAGCTGAGGAGCCATGCCTGCTTGGCTAAACTTTGCTCTCAATTCCAAAAAGGTCTACTTATAGAACCGAAACAAAAATAAATAGATACTTAAATTTTTGAAATACTTAACGAAAAGGTTCAAACAAAGTTTGAATACTCGAAACTTACTTAGACGTATCAGGTTCTGGGGAATTTAATTATTATTTATCTAGTTACCTCATATTCAATTTCCGTCTGATCTTTAACGAAGTGTATATACTGTAATAGTGTGTTTACTTACGTGATCCGTACGAAATTTTGGCTAAAATTTTATTTATTTATTTTACCATTTATGTACACACATATATAAACAGACACGAAAAAGCAGAACAGAAATTTAGGTACAAAGGTGATGCTTATTTCTTAAGAAATCTCTTCCAGCATACCTGCGATAGGACATTAGATAGAGAGATGTAGACAGCGTGTGAAAGAGTAAAGGAGACAAAAAGAATACCTACATAAGAATCGCTTAGAACGCACGACGACATGTCAAGATATTAATAACCAGTATAAGCTGACTTCTCACTGTACGAAAGACCTATACAATACGAGGTCAGCTAAAACTAAATTTATATTTCGATATGCTGTCGTGTATAAACAATGTTCAAAAAAATGTCGTCATTCCTAATAATATGTAGCAACAGTGATTCGATGTGTGCTGGTGATCCCTCAAATCCGATTTTTTTTTCATCCACGCTGTGCTTATTTAAATCATTATTTCTGCTAGTTTTTTTCCAAGTTGTAAATGTACGTAATCGTATAGAATATAAACGTGATAAGAATTATTGTAATTAAAGTGCTCAACTGCGCGTTACGAGTCTGATAACTGACGTCAATGAGTACCTATCCCTCGTAATGATCTTACTACTCGTTACAGCCGGTCGATTCTGTAAAAATTTCACCGTGAAATCATAAGTGAAGTGAGCAATTAACAGTGTTAATCCCTAGTGAATGACAGCTCACTCCACGCTCACTTCACCCAAGCTTTCACGCTGAGATGGTTACAGAATCGCACGGCAGTAATGACTTAGGTAAAGTCACCTACCGGTAAGACGTCTTTCATAGGATTTAAAAAATAGAATACCTACTACTACAGACTCTTTACAGATATTTTTGGAACCTCTGGCTGGATAGTTTGTGTGACCCGGAATGTATTATGTAAAACCACAGAAGGGTCTGTTTCTTTAGAAATATATTATTTGAACCTTACATACTTTCGTATTACGATTATTTTAACAGCTAAAATTCATTCCAGATTGCATGTCTACGTACCTACTTTAAAATGGGTTTTCGTTAAATTTAAAACTAGTCGGGGAACCCCGATAACAGACACGTGAGTGAAACCATAAATACTATTATTTGCAAGGTGGTGCAAAATTTCGATGAACATAAAGATACATACTATCGACATATCCGGCAGCGCTGAACATACATCACAAATATAATTTATAAATATCGTCTATGTGTGTGCAACCAGTTAGTGACCACTGGTGAACCGTTCATGTTTACTGTTGTCAAATAACTATCAATTACCTTGTCATATTATAGGTAAAACTAACTCGAGCTCCTAATTATTGTACCTACTTATATAATAAATACAGGGGCACAACTAACGTCTAGTCGCAATGAAACATACCAGTGCTAATTTCTTAACTTCAACGAAGGGTTACGAATTTATTTGGTAATGCGACATAACGGTGCCGATTCTGTTCTTTACAAACTAAACTAAATTTAAGTACAGTGCATCTTTTTGTTTCTATTTAATTAAGAAAAGAACAGAAGATAAATATTTGTTTATTCCTGTCAAATTAATCAGCACCTGACGTAAATTGACTTATTTTTAGTAGCCAATATTTTAATCACGTCTAAAGTTTCTATGGTGTATTTTAATTTGACAGGACTAAACTAATATTTATCTTATGTCCTTTTCTTTATGAAATAGAAAAAAAAGATGTACTGAACTTAAATTTAGTTTAGTTTGTGAACAAGGGAATCTGCAGCAATATTTATTTTTCAGAGATTTTGCAATAACAATATTGTATAAGTCTTCTTTTACTTCCGTTACGTTACGTTGCTATGCTCTTGGAATCAATAATATTGTCAATGCTCTTCACTTTATTTCACAACTACCAAAATTAACTTTGGTGGCAGAGGTAAATAGGGAAAAATATGATACGCCAATGTTATTAACAAACCAATATTTAGTTAGCAAAATAATGAAAATCAAAATGTAAATATCACACTCATTTCAGTGTCGTAGGTGAGTTCACTGAAAATTGCGGTTTTGATATTCAACAACAAATCGTATCTCCTATATCTACATAATTATATCCTTATACAACATTATTTTTAGTATATGGCCAACCCGAAACACGTGTCTAGTATTTTTATGTAAAGAATCTATGTACAAAATTTCAAAACTGTATCATGAAAAATCACGAAGTTATAAGCTTGCTTGTTACCTGATTGTCCGTACAAAAAGTTGGTTACCACTTAACACGCACCACCGGCCGACCGGCTGTGACCTGTGTTGGGCGCATATGATTGCGGATATAATGTACTTAGTATCGCTCGGTGTCCAACTTTTTACCATTTTAAAATATTTTTGGGGCAAAATGTAACATGATGTAAAAACTATTGGAATCGACTCATTTACTTATTCTGAACAAACTATATTCAGGTTTGCAGTATACTAAAAATAATGTTGTATATCAAGTATAACTTAATGTCGCTTTCTTGTCTGTCTTATGTGACTGCGTTGTGCTTCTAAACTACACAACTGATTTTGATGCGACTTTCACTATCATTTAGAGAATTTATTGTGGAAGGTTTATATGTATTACTGATATTAAACTTACAAATTATAAATAATTCTCGATGTTTTTCAAGCCGTTAAAACCGTGTGACGCATTGGCGGGTCGCTAGTATAAACGAATAAATTAAGGACTATTATGACTGACCTGTGATCTCGCACCCATTCATAGATGTGGTTCTGAAAAGCCATCGTCTGCATCAAAGCTAAGAACAGTCGTAGAGGCCACCGCGCCTTGTAGGAGCGATGTGCCCACAGTCTATGGGCACCGGCCGTTACGCCCATACCTGACATGATCGCGAAGCTTACACCTGGAAATAGAAAGACATTTAAAATATTAAATCTGTATTCAACCTCAAAATGTTGTGACATATAAAAGTATAGCCCATACCGTGCTAAGAATATGAGTCAGTGAGCAATATCGTGTTTGGCTGACTACAGTTTGCTGGAAGTACCTGCCTAAACTAGCTGTTCTATAGATTTTAAGCGTACGATAATGTATTGCTCTTTTGTATGAAACATACCTACGAAATATTTGTACGCTAGGAGGTCCAGAAGTTTTGGACCCCTAGAGTAGAAATATTTCGTTGGTGAATTTAGCACATGGTTCTGCCCCAGAACCATGTTCTGAATTCATGGCAGCTGTTTGCGTCTCAATGTCCCTTACACCGTACCGTCACTCGTTGAGGCTATTATGTCGTGATTTTTGATGACAAAAATGTATTGTGAGTAGTCAGGAAATTTATAAGCTGGGATTTATGTGCCCCGTTAAATAAATTATAGTCAGTCGAAAATTCTACTAACAGCTTTTTCAAAGCCCTTAGGACAGATTCCCTGTCAAATCTAATCGTGTTTCGAGCGCCATGAGTAAAATAAATTGAATGTCTTCGTGGCTCGGTGGAACATGGATGTCACAGTGTACAAGCGTTCTTCGAATCTCCTCTTAAAAAAAAAGCCTTTTAATGGGCTGTGGGAAAAACCAGGTAGTCTTAAGGCCTTGGCTTGCGGTGGCTTTTAGTAGTTTTACTGGTTTTTAACTAAGTACAGAGAAACCAGAAAATGTATGCACTTCGGTAATCTCGTGCTTCCGAAATAATACGAACGTTGCATCACAGAATAACCCCAACATTTGTCACTCAAAAGTTTTATTTGCACAGAGTTGTTAATCTATAATTTTGTAAACATGTTAATACTACATAGGTAAGTACAGAGTTCCGTGGTTGTTACAGCTCTATATTAGATTTTATCATCACGCGTTCGTGTTTCCGAACATAGGCGATGATTCCCGGAGCGCATACTTTTCTTTGGAAAGCTGTAACTAGTACTTATGAAGAATACTTACCAAACAAAATTGTCCACATCTTGACTTTTCCGGTGAACATCAAGTACATTCCATACAAAGCTGCAGCGTGCAAGTACACAAAGGCCAGCACGTTTCTCCATACCACCTGCCATCTGCAATTAACAAGATTGCCATAAGTAAAAGAGTAGCTGCCGCTGTTTTAATTGCTTATAATAATTAGTTAAATAACAGGTATAACTTGCAAATACAATGAAGTAATTGTTTTGTGTTACCGTTGTTTCTGTTTCCTTCTCCGTTTTTAGAAGTAGTGAACTCTCATTTATGACTAAGGCGCTATTTGTACAAGCTGTAACTTAAATAACGCACAACTTCTTAAGGGGTCATTGTACTCATCATTATGAACAACTTTTACTATGGGACCAAAACAGAAATCGCGAAAAAAAATCAGCTGTTCCCTACATTTTGACTAGTTATGCGTACATAAATGTAGGAAACAGCTGATTTTTTTTCGCGATTTCAGGTTTGGTCCCATAGTAAAAGTTGTTAATAATGATGAATACAATGACCCCTTAAGAGGTTGTGCGTTAATTCTGGGACATGTTGTAGTTCTTTATACGTGGACTAAAAATGCGTTAATTGTTTAATTAAATTGTTGTTCCGTAAAATATAACCTACTTATTTCGTATCCAACGAATGAAAAATTCTTGCAAATTACTGTTTTTAAAAACATGGTAGGTTATTTTAGGATAGTTTGCGTGGTACAAAACTGATATTTTATAAGATACTAGTTTTTTCCAGCGGTTTCACCTGCGTATGTGTCAGAAATTATCCCACGGGAACGTGCTAGCGGAATGGAAAGTATCCTACGTGTTAAACCAGGTTATAAACTATCTGTGTACTAAATTTCGTCCAAATACATTCAGCCGTTTTTGCGTGATTGAGTAACAAATATCCAAACATACAAACTTTCACATTTTACATTAGTAGGATAGGATATCGCTAAGTGGCCATAAGACTATTGAGATAAGCTCATTTCCAAATACCTAGGAAAATATTGATCAATCTCTAGAACAGCAGCTTGAAATCGTCACAATGTCTTTTAAACGACTACAAAAATTATGTCAAACATTCACAGCTATTCACACCATTCATGTTGACCAGACACAGAAAAAGACCGCAAATATTTAATTTCCTACTTAAATCCAAACTAAAGATCACTTAAAAAAGTCTTTTGTGAGAACAATAAAGCTTTAAAATAGGGGAGCGTGGGTCACAGTGGATCCATTTTCTTTCAATGACTTGTAACTTTACTTTTTTTACCTCAAATTTTCTATCATGTTGACTGAGTCCTAGAAAATATATTTAAATTTGAACCTGTATTACAAAAACAGACCTAAAAGCACTCAGTATTTTTATTTTTTTATTTTTATTTTAAGTGATAAATTATCCACTGTGCCCCACAACAGGGGCACAGTGGATACTGATTTGGGTTACACTGGATCCTGTGAGTCACACTGGATAATGATTAATTTATATTCATTAAAAAACGTGTATTTAAACTAAGTGGTTTATTTTTAATCATTAAACATGCGTTTAATTGTAAACATAACATAAATCTTTGTTTGAGGTAATTTAGACGTGGACTTTGTATTTGGAAAGTACCTATAATACTTTAAACTTAGGTACTAGTTTCACAATATGAAAAAATCAAACGATCAATAAATAGAACACATCTGCTGTCCTTCAACTTATAAGGTTGACATAACTAAACCTCTTACAAACAATAAAAAACAATTACAATCATAATATTCTTAATCCTCCGATCCTATAGATATAGACTAATTGAAATAAAGTCAACAAGCAAAACGAAACAGTTTTTAAACCTCTTAATATTTATAGTTTTCAGTCTCAAATTTAATCAGTTAAGTAAATCTAAATAAATAGCGTATGGCCACTTCACATAAGAGATCAAATTATTACTTAAAAGTTAAGTATTAATATTTAACGCAGATCTATTTTGGTGGATTCTATATCAAAACAATATAATCCTTGGGCTCTTTTAGTGCTCCCAGTAAATCCTGGTTGAGGTAGAATCATTTTAATGTCTTGCAGTGTGATTGTTGCAATGTCAGGAATATTAGGCATATGAAATTTGGTGTAACTCTGTTGGTATCAATAGGATTGGCATTCAATGATTTTTTAATTTTTTCATTATACCTGTATAGAGTTGTATATGGAATGTTCATTAGTTTAGCTACAGTTTTTATTTTTTGGCCCTCCGATATTTTATGCAAAGCTGCCCGCATCTCCTCTTCAGCGTGCTGACCAATATTGGTCTTTCTTTTCCTGTTTCGTGGCATTATCCCTGAAAACAAAATAATTTTACGATAAATATTTTGACTTGGGGTACAGTGGATACAAGATCCACTGTACCCCAATTCAAAACGATCCACTGTGCCCAGTTGGAGAAGTCTTAATTAAAAAATCCTACCAAATTATTTATTTGTCAAATAAACATATTAGAGTAACAAAAATTCTCTACAGTAACTTTAGATCATATCACATTATCAACACTTGTAAAATTCTAATATACGGAAAGGCAAAACGTTTTACAAAAACACGTAAAATAAAAGTTTGTGGCTTACTTGTCGATGGATGCTCCGTACCGCGTGCGTCCACTCCGATACTAAGATGGCGACTAGCTCGGTTGCGGGGGGAGTGTAAGAACGGCAACGTCGCGAACGCGTACGCGTCTGTTTGCTTTAAATACACACCTACAATGATTTATCCACTGTGACCCAGGATCCACTGTGACCCACGCTCCCCTACAGTTAAATTGAACATCATCTCCATTGTTCGCATATAAAAGATTTAAAACGCATTTACACAGAAAACGAACTTTTGATCGTTGTGGACTCGTTAGCAGATTACATTTTTTACTGTCCGTATTTCCAACTTTTTCCTGAAACAAATATTGTAGGTAGGTGTATGAAAATGCGTTGCGCTGCGGCCCGTTGCGGCTGTAATGTGCGTTTGGCTTTAGGCTCATTCAAATTCATGAAATTGGCCTAAGCGTGTTCCGGCAAGGGGATTTTGAGTTTCACCCCAACTAGCAGCAAAAGCCTATAGCAGATATTAAATCGGAAAAAAAATAGTAGTCAAAGAAGCACGATCGACTATTTCGGTTTTGATTTTCGTCTAAATTTTTTATCCAGACACCAAAAAAACTGCAACACTAGACACTGATGCATGAAAACCAGATACGGACACTTTTACAGGTGGTCCCCATGTCATTGTGTGTCATGTTCTTTGAGTATAGGGTTTCGTTGGTCAAATCGTCACCTGTCATAAGAAACACAGCAGAGCACCACCATGGTAGCACTTCAAGCTACATGCTGCAGATCTATTCTGTAAAATCTCACTGTGAAAACTTATGTAAAGTGATCTTAAGTGGTTTGTCATTTCACCTGATGCTAGGATTGACGCTATTATACACTTCACCCAAGTAATATCACATTATTACAGAATTGACCGGCTGGTTTCGCATGGCATTCATTCTTTAATGGATTTGTACTTGTCCAAGTTAGCTTTGAAGCTAGGGATTGACAATCTACAAGCTTTGAAGCTAGAGCTTCGGTTGGTGTAGATCATCGAAACCGACCTTTCAAAAAGTGTCACTATGATCTCTTTAAGATTTTAGCTGTACATCCACAGAACAGATAAAAGAGAATCTCTTTTTTTATTAATTCTATAATAAACAAGGACAAAACTAAAAAAATTAAGTTAATGGACTCAGAATTAAAAACACGGAATTACATAAATGCCCTCGACCAATGAAGGACGAGGACGACTTGTTATCATAAACTTTTGTACAAAAATTCTGACATGAGTACCCCGCGCTCTGTTTTGAAATTTGATAACAGGGCTTTTCTCAAAGCTTGGTAATTAATGAATAAGTCTTACACCAGGGCCCTAATTCACACCACTTAATGATTCCTTACTTCGAAACCACGTCAATTCCTTAGCTAATTACGTCATCTGCTAATACTCTCTATGACAAAATGAACAAAACCCCGCGAAAAAAACGCAAAGTTGGCGTGATTAGAACTGTCAAAATACCACGCTTGATAACGGTACGTGGTTTGCACGTGGTATGATTACGCGGAAAATAATAATTACCATAGAGAATCGGGGCCCTTGTTCGAACCAGGGCCCCAATTCTGTATGGTAATAATTCCCGTCCTTAATTTTGGAACGAAAATTAAGGACGTGTCAAAATCAAACGCTAGTCAGGTGATTCGATTGGCTGTTGATAATTCATACAGCAGCAGATATGAGCTTGACAATTTCTTAGCTATGTTTTGTCTTGATTTTCGTTCCAGAAGCCGAGCGTAAACATATAATACAATAACTATCAAGTCAAAATATCGTTTGTTCAGCTACATAAACTAGTTTCATAATGAAGTACTCACTCGTAATCTCTGTTCTTATTCTTCACAGGTTCAGCATATCTGACGTCATCGTCCTGCAGTTTGCTGGTGAGCATCGTGTTGGCGAAGAGCAGGGGAGCGCTTGACATCGCAGCCATTCCTCCTCTCTGCCTGCGGATCAAATAGATAACGTTAGAACTTTGAACACACTGTAGCTTGGTCGAGAACGTAGAATTAGGGGACATACGGCCTACAGTCCTTTCAGTTACTTAACCTCTGATTATGCATCACTGTCCAAATCACAGTGATCTTTATCCTCATTCTAATAAGGTTGAAGTTGGGTAGCTGCCACTGAAAAATCTGTCAATATCATTGTGATCTTTATTTTCGTTAAGATAACGTTGCTGTTACTCGTAGGTTGCTGCTATCAGAGGTAAAATAACTGTGAACAGCAAAATTGTATATACGCACTACAGCTTAACCTGATCGATCGATCTGTGCGGCTGTTATTACTTCCGGCCACCTACTTATCATAATTTTAATTGTACTTCATACATATTATTCAACGTCACACGTAGATGAATGTAGATAATTGGTAATTAAAAAAAGTTATTTTGTATAAGTAGTAAAAAGGTACAGTTACGCTTCTTGATTACTTTGGCAGAAGGTATTTTTTTTTTAATATATAATACAACATTACTAGAGCACAACCGGCCATCAATTCATATAATTATGATTTTAAAAAATCAGATTTTTTGGTAGGTACTCATTGTTCTGGTAGCAATGTTTTAGCAAAACGATAGTTGTCTCAAAAATCAAATATTCGATTTGCCAGAGTTAAGTGCGCATGGGCAAGCAATATACTTAAGTGTATACTTTAAATCGAATGTTTGAAGCAGTAATCGCTTTTTCTTTATTATCAATTCAAGCATTACAATTTTATATATTATATTTTATGTGAAGTATTTTAAATTGAAATAAAATTGTGCTCTACGATTTTCAATAAAGTATAGAAATCGTTTTAAGTTAAAATAAATGAAATATGGATAATGTTATTGGGTGTTAGGTACCTATATAACAAAAACTTTAGGTAGGTTTCACTTGAACACGAGACCTTGTAGGAAGGTAACACGTGAATCATTTTTTTGCGAACGCATTATAATCATGTAAGTACATATTAAATCTTTTAGTTAGAATAGTCTTGTTATACATGTCTCAAGCACATCATTGTGTTAATAACATTATTGGCAGTCAAAGTGAAAATATAATTAAGTTAACCTAACATATTTCATAAAGTAGAAATAGCAACACGGGTGTTGAAGTGCTTTTGTATTCAAAACTCTGGGAACCATGATTCAGGACATGATTCTAGACGCCTGGCGCCGTACGCGTAGCGTAGAAATTTTTCGTCGGTTATCATAAAACAAATCCTCTGTTTCATAGAAAAGAGCAAACCAAAACCAATAGAAAACCTACGCTTCGCGGTGAAAATGTTTGGAGCAGCTTTTTTTTTTAATACCTGACATGCAGGGGTTTCAGAATAATGTGATGAATTCATGGTTACAGTTTGCGAGTCTATGTTCCAGCCACCCTGTATTCTTGAAGTGACGTAATTCTTTTCCAATTAATGTGGTCAAGTGATTGAAGTATTCACGTGATTTCGCACCATGTTTTATAGAGAGTTCAACGCAGCCATTAAGAGCTCTCAAGTATTCCATCGCATTATCGTGTAAGTGCTTATAGAAAGTGGCGTTATTTTTTATTGAACATCTCATTATTGAGATTGCGTCGCAGTATTCGAACGCCCCGCCACTAAATCATTCCATATGACTTGTTATTCCCATATTGCTACGTATAATGTCCTCTTTTTCGTCCCCGTCGTGTCGTAAAATTTGAGTAGATAAAGTATTATGCAGAAGAGACAAGCGGAAAAATCATTCTAGGGTCCTAATAATCCGTAGCTCTAACCCCGCCTCTACTAGTACTAACCTCTAATCTACATGTTGTTTCTACTAGTTTCATTTATCGTTAAAGCCAAAAACAAGTCGTAAAAACTAGTTGTTTGCAAAACTTGCCAAAAATTGAACAAATAGCTATCAATACATGTCTGGAACAACCTATTGATATATGACGATATGTTTTTGACAGATCTGACAAGACTTATCTAAAACAATTAGTACCACAACAAACTTGTGTAGTTGTGGGTGTCAACGGGGGTTATAATAACTTATTATACGCGGTTATCATTGACTTCCGCTAGTGAAAAATGGCGGTTATGTAGAGTAGATTGTAGGAAACAGTGTTCATGTTTGATTTTTTGCGTCAATGATTGGTTTAGTGGCTCCATACAAAACCGGGGTTATAAGGTATAGGCTAGATTATCTGATCCTCCTGTCAGTTGCCTAGAGGGTCGAAGTAGCGAGGAAAAACCAATGCACCTGTGCCGTAAATACACTACGGTACGTATGCTATTATGTTAGTCATTTCCCTTGTGAAAAGGACTAGCTAAATGCGCGGGCGCACGATCATTTTAACGAGCCGACCTTGGCATAGGTCGAGAAATCGTTGCATTAGCCTTCTTAGGTCATTATTATGTTGGAGTAATCACCGCAAAACAAACTGAAATACACACGATTGTATAATATCTTGTAGGTTTTTAGACAAATGGTGATGATAGGTGAGTATAGGTATTTGGTCCACACAAAAGACATACCATAACATACAAAAGCACGATTTAATAATAACTAATCACATGTATGCTAGGAAATAGCTACAAGGAGCCAATACTACTATATTAATTTGATCATTTAATTTTAATTTTTCATTTTATATTATAAACGCGAAAGTTTGTGAGTGTGGATGGAGGGATGGATGGATGTTTGTTACTCTTTCACGCAAAAAACTACTGAGCAGATTTGAATGAAATTTGGCACACGGATAGTTCATAATCAGGATTGTTTTTTGTCCCGATATTCTCACGGGATCAAAACAAATGCTGCTGAAATCGCGTGCGCTGCTAGTACTCAAATAAAAAAAAGGCATATTGTGATGACACTTTTGGCTATAACACACTATGATGAAGTCTACTTTCACGTAATGTTTGAACGGTAGTGTTATAATAACAATGAGTGCATACTTCACGCTTCGCGGAGGGAAAAAGTGTAGTTTAGCGGAGTTCAAAATGAAATATTTACGGATATTTTCGTAATAGTTATCATCCTGTGACGAGGGGCTTATGGTATAAGAGCCTCACGGATAAAAGCGGCTTTACTAGCAGCTTTACGTCTTAGATAACGAAGTACTGCTGTGTATCCGAGCGTGAGTGACTACATATTGCTTATATACAAGGTGTAACTTAAATAACGCACAAACTATTAAGGGGTAATTGTACTCATCATTATGAACAACTTTTACTATGGGACCAAAGCCGAAATCGTGAAAATAAAATCAGCTGTTCCCTACATTTTGAGGAGTTAGCGAACATAAATGTGGAGAACAGCTGATTTTTATTCGCGTTATTATAGGTACAATACTAATTTTAGTATATGGAAAACCCGAAACATGTGGCTAGTATTTTTATATAAAGAATCTATGTACAAAATTTCAAAACTGTATCATGAAAAATCACGAAGTTATAAGCTTGTTATATTACCTCATTGTCCGTACAAGAAGTTGGTGATCACTTACCACGCGCCGCCGGCCGACCGGCTGTGACCTGTGTTGTGCGCATATAATTGCGGATATATACTTAGTGTCGCTCGGTGTCCAACTTGTTACCATTTTTAAATATTTTTGGGACAAAATATAACATGGTGTAAAAATTATTGGAATCATTTCAGTTACTTATTCTGAACAAACTATATTCAGGTTTGCAGTATACTAAAAATAATGTTGTATATACATTTGTTCATAATGATGAGTACAATGACCCCTTAAGAGGTCGTGTCTTATTTAAGTTACACCTTGTATCTACCCACTGGAACCGTACGAGATAATACTTACCTACCTACTATAAGAACTTTCATATGTAATACTTAAGTAGCTAATCCCTTATGGCTTCCAAGTAATATTTCATAAGTGGGTGAAAACCAGACACAAAAAAAAAACGCTACGTTCATCACAAAAGAATAAATATATGTATAACATACTTTACTTACATTGTAAATAAAGTACAATCAGTCTCTAAATGCCTTTTTCAACCATATTCCATCAATATCTGAGTCGATTTTCAGTTTACCTAACTAGTCACTAGTTTTAGGTGAATTTCATTCAAAAGCTGATACTAAGAAAACCAATTCTAGTCATATTTTGGGAAATAATATCACAGACATATTCTTTGCTGAATCAGCAAACCGATGCGATCAAACATTTTGTAATATTTAATATGTGCAGTGTCATTAATATTATTCTATTCTATTCGTATGTTACACAGATGGAATACTTAATTGTAAATATTATGGGTAGATAGTAGGTACTTACATCAGTCATTGATGTAAGTACCTACTATCTACCCATAATATTTACATTTAAGATTAAAACCAGAAAAATCTTACAGACAAGAAGCAAATTTTGTTTCTGATAGAAGTCATTACCATTAGCTACATTGTATTTTTAAGTAAACAGACTATTTCTATATAAGACCAAAAGTATTAATTGATTATGTGTTCACCACGTAAACAAAAAAGAGGCATGGCTAATGATTATTATTGCTTTGATTAACAATTATTTCCCACGTGCCACATAGGTATTTCAATGTTATTAGTAGAAGGGATATCTTCACAAGGATGAAGAGCATTACTTTTCCTTTTTATCAAACTGTGGCCATGAATTTAGCAGATGATTCTAGGCGTAGAAATTGTTCGTAGGTGATGAAAAAACAAAATCAGCTGTTTCAAAGATAAGTGCAAAACTTACACGGTCAAAATGTATGGAACAGCGTTTTTTTTTCCAAAAAAGGGGGGTTCAGAATCACGTACTGAATCCATGGTAACAGGCTACGCGTCCATGTCCCACCACCGCCTCCCTGTATACCATTTTTGTTGAAAGGCAATTCGGAAAACCGTTCTGGAGCCTATTAGATATCCAACATTAATATTAGTATATTGCAAACTTGAATATAGTTTGTTCAGAATAAGTAACTGAATCGATTCCAATAATTTTTACACCATGTTATATTTTGTCCCAAAAATATTTAAAAAGGCTACAAGTTGGACACCGAACGACACTAAGTACATATCCGTAAACATATGCACATAACACAGATCACGGCCGGTCATAGCGGCACTAAGCGCGGGCGCACAGCGGGCTGGAGGTGCGGTCGGTGCGGGGGCACCGCGCGGTGTAGGCATATTTTTGTACGGACATCCAGGTAACACAACAAGCTTATAACTTTGTGATTTTTCATGATACAGTTTTGAAATTTTGTACATACATTCTTTACATAAAAATACTAGACATGTGTTTCGGGTTTCGCATATACTAAAAGTAATGTTGTTTAATTATTTTTAATTTCATGTAAGTAACAAACCTCTTATAATGAGAACGAGAGAATAAAGAAATAAAAAGCTGTATAACATTCATGAGATTTTATACATTTATACCAATTGAATTACAGTGTTGTCTTTTTTTATTGTTAATAATTAAATACAGTGTGAAGATAGAGATCTACATACCTACAAAAGAAGAACATGATGATAATTCAAGGTCTAACTTTGAAGGTTTATGATGAGACTGCACTAATATTTAATATTAAGAAAGAAAAAGAAAGAAAATACATTTATTCAGCACAGACTATAAGACACACACAGTACACCTGAGACATACATCAGATAAAAAACAAATGAAAAAGTGTAAAGTTCGATGTAAGAATTTAACAGGAAAGTGTGCCTCACGGCTGCGCCAAAAAGGCGCAGCTCAGCAAAAAATCCAGACCACTGGTGCCTTACGCTGTCTGTTCCGAAAGTATTTAATGAGAGTATAAACAATCTGTCCAAGTTAAATTCAAGCCGTAATATGTATGTAGGTATAGTCCGTTCCTAAAGTATGTGATGAAAGTGTAAGCAAACCCTGTTACGTCGCTGACGTATGCAAGCAAATGAAAGCTTCGAACGATCTGACTCGGATCACGTGTACAAGTCTATGTGCACATTTATTTTATAGACACCAACCGAGGATTATAAAAAAAAAAATCGTTTTTACCATTTGCCTACGGAACCCTAAAAAAATAATACTCTATGACATTATAATCTACGACTGTTCATAGTATTCCCACGCTCACAAGTGGCCGCTTACAAGCATTTTATCACGACAAAAATGAAACCAAAAAGTGTCAATATTCCATTCCAAAATTCCAGTCTGTCTCGCATTGTTAAAAGTTTTATCGAAATTCAATAAGATCTGCGCCTCCCGAGCAATTGCGCAACACACTAAAAGTAACAATGGCTTTCATTTTGACAGTTCAACAACATTCATTTCGTTATTTAAGTTGTTGAGAAGACAAATTTTTCGAACTTATGAAGCAATATCATTAAAAATAATTCACATTCTGGTAGAAAGTGTGTTACGCAATGAGGGTGCAGTACTCAGAAATCCTTCCTAAATAGAACGCGTAAGCATTAATATTGGTTTTATAAACATGTGACGTATATTATGGAGAACGAATGTATGTAAAGCCCCTGCAGTGCTATTCTGTAAAAATGTCACCGTGAGAACTTAGGTGAAGTGAGCGGGAAGTGAACTGTCATTAGGGATTAACACTATTGACACTGCTCACTTCAAGCTCACTTCACTTATGATTTCACGGTGAGATTTTTACAGAATCGACCGACAGGAATTCGAAAGCTTTCTTTTTGCGGTCTGGCTTTGAATTCATTTACACCACATTTACACGCTTTCAGACTGTAAAAGTAAATGTAAAATTACACTGAAATATCAAAATAATAATAATAATCTTGGCATTTATAAATGCAATATTTCCCCAATGAGAATGTATTGTATAATGTATGACGTAAAGTATGCACACCGAATGTATGTAAAAAATCTGGAGTTCAGAAGCCTTCTTTTGGCAGTCTAACATTGAATTAATTTATATTATTTCCGACAGTAAAAGTAAAAGTAGAGCTACACTAATAAATAATCAAAAAACTAGTTTTTCATTAAAAATGCAATATTCACCCAATGAGAATGTATTAAATGGGGGGCTTGTGGCTAAGTAATAACAGCCGCACGGGTCGATCGATCAGGTTAAGCTACGCTTGCCGCGGTTGGTCCGTGGATGGGTGAGCATCTTCACATACCAAGACCCCTCCGTGAATCGGAAAGCACGTTAAGCCGTTGGTCCCAGCTGTCATTCATGGATCTTTGACAGTCGTTACGGGTAGTCAGAAGCCCGAAAGTCTGACAACCAGTCTTACCAAGGAGTATTGTATTACCCAGCTACTGGGTTGTGGAGGTCAGACAGGCAGTCGCTCCATGTAAAATACTGGTATACAGCTGCATCCGGTTAGACTGAAAGCCGACCACAATATAGTTGGGAAAAGGCTAGGCAGATGATGATGATTGTGTTGAAGATGATGTTGATGATTTCAGAGTTATTCATATCGTTAAAGTTGTTGAAATTCATGACAGCATGTATCTCCCGAAAGATTGCCGATTAATTCGATGTAACCCCACGTAAGGTTGTCAAGCGTGGTATTTTGACAGACTTCAAATCACGCTAACTTAGAGTTCATTTCGCGGGGTTTCGTTCATTTTATCATAGAGAATACGTTATTAGTAGATGTCGTAATTAGCTAAGGAATTGGCGTTGTTTCGAAGTAAGGAATCGTTTCGTGGTAATAGTTAATTAGGGAGTGTTAAGAGATGGTAACTAGTATTTGTTCAGTACAAAGCTGCATTTCCATTCCGTTTCGTCATTTAAATGTAGCTGAAATAAGTTTAAAGATCAAACTTTAATTATTTTAGGTACACATTTTTTGAATAACTTGTTTACTTGCAAGAGATTATTTTTAAAATATGAACAGCAAAATATTATATAAACAAATAAATAAAATTGAAGTGTCCGTTTGTTTTTACTAAATGCATAATATGAAACTACCTACTTATAACAATTTTCTTTCTGTCTGTGTATTTGTCCCGGCTAATCTCCGAAACGGCTGGACCGATTTTGACCGGACTTTCACTGGCAGATAGCTGGTGTTATAAGAAGTACTTTCATTTTAGAAATATAATTAGGGTTCCGCGTTAAAAATGAAACACACGCGACCGAAATCTCGGGCACAGCTAGAACAGAATATAGCAACTTAATTAATTTTATTCTGTAAAAATATTCCTTTTGTTTCAAATTTCTTTAGCGCACAATAAAATTTAACAAAATTATTTTGGCTGACACTTGACATTATTAATACATAATGAGCTATTTTGTATACCTACACGGGTACGTAATTAATTTTATCAGTGATTGTATCGGCTGAGATTTAGGGTATAATTTGAAAACTAATTAGTTACGCTAATCAATTAGACACGTATTCTAGAAGCATGGTAAAAGCTGATTTAAATATAATTAAGAAGGTATTTCAAGATCACTGATATAGTGATTATATGCGTCACAATACTACTTAGTAACGTACAATGAAGGCATCGTTCAATTTCATCTCTTGCCTTGTTAGCATGTCTCCGACCATGACTGATTGTATCCACGAACGAAGCCGTCCTGTTATTTTCTGTCTTTGATGCGCGAGAGTCAACATGCAAGGGATACAAAATACATAGTTTACAAATCTTGATTCAACTAAAGTCAGGAAAAATAATTGTCAAAGTTTAGAAGCAGAAAAAGAGAGAAAATACGTTTATTTGCGGTAAACATGACGCAGAGAAAGAATATAAATACAAAAATGAACAAGTTGGGAGAAAATAATGCGTCATATCCACGCAAAACGGCCATTGCTCAGCATAATGCTGCGACCCTCCTGACCATCCTGAGGGCTGTGGCGACTGATACCTCCTCCGCCTTATGGCGGAGGAGGTATCAGTCCAACTAAGAAACAAAAAACCAGAAACTAAGGAATAAGTCTTCACACAAATTGCCTTATTATTAAGGCAATTTGTGCGAAGACTTATTCCTTAGTTTCTGGTCTTCGTTTTCATTCGTCTTTAGTTTTAAGTTACTAACAATGTATTTTAAGTGCAAAACTGTTTTACTGTTTACTAACAATTTATGGATGTCATAGTTGTCCGAAATAAAATGTTTTATTTATTTTATTTAGAGACAAGAGCCCCAGCGCTGGTTTACAGCGACAGCCGGAGTTGAGGCGATGTCGTCAACTGATGCAGTCTACGAAGAGATATAAATAGCACAATATTAAAGAGTATTCTATTCTATTCATGTAGTGTGTAATTTATTTCCCTGACGGTATCCACTATACAACGTGTAACGTTAAATGCGCAAAACCTGAAAATAGTTTGATCAGAATAACGAGCAGAATCAATTGAACCACTTTTTAATATAGGTCACACTTTTCAAAAAATCTTCATTAAAAACGTTGCCGTGTCTATTTATTAATAGGTCAAGCAAGCCAATGTCAGCGCGTCGCAGCGGCCCGGTGACAACTCCCCCCTCGATAAAGCGTCATCGCAGACGCAAGAAACGATCAGAATGCCCAGTAAAACTAAAACAGCACATAAAACCTTTACAATTTTTTTAATGACTTATTTTCTCTCTGAAATAGGTCAATTGAATTAAAAATCAGTTGAGGTGTCTGAGGTTTTGCGCATTTAACGTTACACGTTGTATAAGGTGTTAAAAAATGAACCTTACAAACTTTAAGAGGTGCTTTAGACCATCAAACTGAACAACTTTCACTATGGGACCAAACCTGAAATCGCGAAAAAAAATCAGCTTATGTTCGTACGAGTCGTCAAAATGTAGATATTTATTAACTTCATAGTGATATTTATTTTAGAAGTATGTATGTATGTATGTTAGTATGTATGTATGTATGTTTGTATGTATGTATGTATGTTTATTTGTATGTATGTATGGAAGTATATTCTCATTGTATTTGTTTAGTTTTTTAAGTGAATAATTGATTACGATTTTATGTATTCTTTTTGTCTCCTTTCACACACTACAGTGTGTTTTTCACACACGGTCTACATCTCTCTATCTAATGTCCTATCGCAGGTATGCTGGAAGAGATTTCTTAAGAAATAAGCATCACCTTTGTACCTATTTTTCTCTTCTGTTTTTTCTTGTCTGTTTATGTATGTGTGTACATAAATGGTAAAAAAAAAAAAAAAAAATGTAGGGAACAGCTGATTTTTTTTTCGCGATTTTAGGTTTGGTCCCATAGTGAAAGTTGTTCAGTTTGATGGTCTAAAGCACCTCTTAAAGTTTGTAAGGTTCATTTTTAACACCTTATATTATTGTTCACTAATCGAAATTAATATGTACATTATATACATATATAAGTGTTGGGGGCCTGGTGACCCGTAACACAGGTATTTTATGCTTTTTTCGGGCACCAGTCTCTCACAAATGTTAAGCCTGTATTTTCTTAGATTTTAGATTAAGTACTTCCTGTCCACAAAAACATTGGTGATGAGAAATAAATTCATGCTTTATTTATTACTATCTACATTGACCAAAAATATGATAGGCGTCACTTTTGAAAGGCTCCTCTCAAATAACGGAACACCTATACCTACATATTTATCAAAACACATTCACTTATTTCTTAGCTTATTTGAGACCATAGAAACTACAGTATGATTGAAGTATATTTATTTTAACATACCGAGAAGTAAGAACTCGATAAATGGAAGATTTTGTTACATAATACCTAACTTGAACGAACGTAATAAGAACGTGTACATTTACAGCTACTGAAAGATGTCGCCTCCTACGTTCAGTGTTATTAATTTAAAACTTATATTCTTAAAAAAAAGTAACTACCTCTCCATAGCATGTCATAAGTATAATCAGCCATCTTCCCACTGATGGGACGTAATCCACCACAAAGGCCCAATGCGGGATGGTAGGTGATGATTTACCTCTCATTCGTACATAATGAAATAGGTACTAATACATCATATAATTGCTATTGCATAAACACTTACGCATAGGTACAGTACCTAAAAAAGATAAAAAAGGACAATACGTTTCGTGAGAAGATACCTCATTCTGATGCGATGTCTAATGTTTTTGCGTCGCTAATTCCTTTTACATTAACCTTCTCGCTAGAATGATGGATGTACATACCTACAGACGCCAGCACATCAAGCTACTACAATCTGTCAGATTTCTTAAATAGATTTTCAACTTTATCGCTAAAGCATAAGGTTCAAAGTTGATTGGGAAAATCTGACAGTTTCGGGTAGCTTGATGTGCTGGCGTCTGTACGTTCTCAAACATACTTAAACGTTAATCGAAAGTTATATCATTGAGAAAATGAAGGAAAGATGACAAGAGCGTACTTTCACAACCGACGTAGGTATAGCAAGTAGCTCTTGAAAGGTGCATTATCCCGTGTGTCAAGCTCTGCACTTACGTCGCTAGTTGACTAATTACTCAAGAACTGGGCAAGTGGGCACTGGGCACGGGCATGCGATCTCTGACCATTTAAAATGGGGACACTGTCGTTAGCTTTTGTACGTGGAATACGGAATAATTATAAACTAAAATACTAGCGTTGAAATTATATAAAATTATCAATAGAATTAACATAAAGATATTAATAAAATCTCGATTAGTTATGATTGTAAATGTATGCTTGTTCAATCCCTAGTATCAGGTGAGATGATATTGATAGCTCACTCCACGCTCACTTCACCTAAGTTTTCACGGTGAGATTGGTTACAGAATCGCACTGCTGTTTCGGAAGGCTTAACATCTGAATGGTGAAGGTACTTTTCAGTTACCTGAATGCCTTGATATTACAAGAAATTGTGAGTCTCCAAAATACATTTAAAATATCACTATGCACCAGTTACTGGGTATTTGATCAACAGACTCCAAGAAACCGCAAAACGGATGTTTATCTTTTTCGTTAGGCTTTTGCCTACATCCGTTTTACATTCAAGGTTTTAAAACCCTATCTTTACTTGTTTTTACAGCGTTTACCTTGACTCATTAATGAATAAAAGCACTCCTTTTTAAATAATGTCAAACAATAAACTTAAACAAATTTTTCCGTTCGTGGAATATGAAATGAAAACACGATAAATCGGCTGTTTTCTTTGTAAATAGTGGTTATTAGTATTGCAACAGCTGACGGAGGCAAACGGGTTGGTAAGATGCATTCTTGCAATCTGCGGACTCGATATACTAACTGTGCGAAGGGTGACGTGACAGTATTTGATGCTAGGTATACTCGTATTAGTACAATTTAAACAAATGTTCGTATACTTTACAGCTAAGTACCGTTTTTGTAAGGTGAGAGTTCTGACTACCTGTACGTATCATATAGAGGTGTCAAGTTCTCGATACATCGTTAATAATATGCCGATATACGAATGCCAGCTTGCACACAACGTTCAATTTAAACTGTGATCGATAAACCTACTTTCTTGCGGTTCGGTTCGTACCAAAACATTTTATGTACAGTCAGATAACATTGTGGCCTAAAGTCCATAATAAAATTGACATATAGACACGATGTCTTTGTCTAGACACTCCCATCTGTAAATCATATAGTGCATACAATAGATTTCGCAAAGGAAAGTTTTACGAATGTCAGTGAGAGAAAGAAGTAAACACTTCCAAAGTCAACCAAAACGGCACACGACATACAGCCGTCGGCAAAATATCGACACATCACACATGTCTTCACAAAGCTTTGCAAACTTTTACTTTCTCGGAGAAAAGTAAATAATGGGAACGAAACTTGTTGTGCGCTTGACCCCGAGTTTAACCGACTACAGTGAATGACTGTGCGTGGGGATCGCGGGACACTTTCACCGGCGCGGGCGCATGACGCTATGTAAGTACTTGTAGAACCGGTGGAGAGTGACCACGTGCACGTCGGCCGGCCGGCGAATCATAGCTCCGTAAGCTTAAGAAGTGCCAAAGCTCTCTTGTCACGACAAAACTGGATATTTTGGAAGCTCTTTGAATAGAAAAGTTTTATACTTTTTTTCTTAACATCCGAGAAACAGGAAATGTGTAGCGTTAGCAATTTAGTAGACACTTTTCATGAATTAGGGTTTTGATGTTAAAGTTTTACGAAGTTAAGATGCCTAATAACCTACTTTTATAGTAAGTACTATAAAAGTACCTTTAATACGTCTACGGTATGCATTTAAGCGGAAATTGCAGAGTTATTTTCAAATCAAAAAGGCGTAGAGTCATCTCAACACCTGTCTTCTTTGAATTTGCATATATCTATATATATATATATATATATAAATATTTATATATTATAGATATATATTATAGTAAATCGTATGTATGTGTTTATAACCTATTTATGTATTTGTCTAGTTTTTTTTTTTTTTTTTATCACTGTCGTCTCAACCAAAGCACCTGCCATCTAATCTCTCCACCACCCTTGGTTGACTGGTAGAGAATGCCTAAGGCATTAATTAAGTCCGCCTTTGTACCTTTTGTGCGAAAAGATTAAATAACGTACGTCGTTCAGTTACTTTCATAATAACATGGGTACTTATTTCGAAGAAGTGATGAGATTTAAGGCGATGAGTAATCAGACTACAAACGATATTTTTGTTAAATCGCAATCTATTAGGCTTTAAAATTTTCCAGTAAATAGTGAAGCTCCAAAGATTTTAACTTGATAATTCTTATGTAAACGTAAGCAAGGTTCAATGTTAGTCGTCTTCCGTGTCGGTTTTCCTCATCGTTTGTAAATGTACATAATATGAGTAAGACACTTGCTAGGGTAAATTATTTTTTATTATGTAAATGACCTTTTCCATGAAATTATGTATTTACGGAAGCACATAATAGTTTGTCAAGCTCTACTTGAAATTAACTATGACGAAAATAGTTCTTGCATTACGTATTAAGTACTTATGCTAGGTAGATTCCTAACTGAAGACGAGAGTAGGGAGTTTACTTTCTTTATTTTGCGTTTTGGCGTTTTGAAAATAAGTCTTAACACCTCTGTTTCACTTGGAACTTTTAGATAAACAGCAACTGAAGACGAAAGTAGGGAGTTTACTTTCTTTATTTTGCGTTTTGGTGTTTTGAAAATAAGTCTTAACACTTCTGTTTCACTTGCAACTTTTAGGTAAACAGCAACTGAAGACGAAAGTAGGGAGTTTACTTTCTTTATTTTGCGTTTTGGTGTTTTGAAAATAAGTCTTAACACTTCTGTTTCACTTGCAACTTTTAGATAAATAGCAACTGATTGCGTAATGCTCTGTCAATCTCGATCCGATTAATTTTGAAGGATATTGCTAATCCATTGCTTTATATGTTCGAAAAATGTGTCTGCCCAACAGCGTAAATGACGCAATGAAATATTCATTGCGTTATTTACGCTGTTGAACTCTCAAAATAAAACCCATAGTGTGTTCTTGGAAGCTAAGAAATGTGTGTATACAGCTACGTTTAAATAAGACAAGTAACTTAGTTTTAACTATTACTTAGAAAATTCAAAGAAAACTGAATCTGTTGGGTGCCGCAACGATTCCAATTGGTTAAAATAAACAACTGTCATGAAAACCTGCCGTGCGATTCTGTAACCATCTCACCGTGAAAGCTTGGGTGAAGTGAGCGTGGAGTGAGCTGTCATTCGCTAGGGATTAACACTATTAAGTGTTCACTTCACTTATGATTTCACGGTGAGATTTTTACAGAATCGACCAGCTGTTGTTTTATAGCTTGTTATTTTAATTAATTAGCATGTATCTGCAAAATCAACATTCATCGCTTTCGACAAGTGAAATGGTGTTAGATTAAGAGTGAAAGCAGCCTCATAATAAATTATGTATGTAATAAGAAACTCATTGAAGGATTATCTAGAACTCTAGAACAAAAAAAAAAAACGTAAACATAAACGCGCTACACGTAGGTACCTATTCAATCAATCAAATAATAATTAATATTTTGTATCCCTTTAATAATTATAAAGTAGGTACCTAACGTTCATTGAATTTATTTAATTACGATTTTTTTTAAATTATTACTATCTGCTTTTGAGCCCACTTGATTACCTATTTAAACTCTAAGTCAGTAAATAAATGATCGTATACACGTTATTTATATGATTTTTTTATAAACAATATCGTTGTCATTTTCTTGCCCCTATCTCAAATTATTTGGGGTCTGCGCAATATGTCTTTTTCTTTCATCTCTATTAGTGGACATCTATGTCTCCCCTCTTATCTTAAAGGACGTTTCAAGTTCCTTCATGATACACATAATAGATATCTGAGGTCCGATGCATTCCACCAGTTTCTATGACAAATCTTTTACTGTTCAAGCCGGTAAGGCGTGCTCAATCTTTGTCCACATTTAAAATTATGATAAAAAAGCACTTCCTCTCTCCTTAAACAGCACCATTATATTTTCTTTACTCCTGTTTCATGTCTATTGTAATATGTATACTTACATTTATTTAGATTAGTACAATATACTTTATATATGTATTCATTGTATCGTGTAAATGGTACACCACAGAATACCTACAGTATTAGTCTCTCCTTCCAAAAAAAAAGGTTAAAAGATCGCTCTTAGCGATAAGACCGCCCATTGTGTCACCCCTTGTAAAATTTCTATATTTATGTCTGTAATTTATATGGTGTACATAATAAAGAGTATTCTATTCTATTCTATTCTCTGTAGTCACAAACAGTACGTAGCTAAGTAGTTATTTGAATAATAGGCCGAAAATCATCACCAATTTTTTTGTTTTTTCGGTTCGCAGAAAGACTATCATTATCTGTACTAACAGTGCTGTGAAGCGGCCGGGCTTCAATCGTAACTTCATAATCGGAAGTGGGTCAAAGTCAGCTGACCTTGATAATTGCCACAATTTTAAAAACCGACTCTTTACCGTTAGTGACACTTGAAACATTAATTTATATCTCGACAATAGAGAAGATACTGTGTTTGCTATGAAATTAAGTTTGTGTAAAACATGTCTTTCGTTTTATAGAATTTCGTTTTATAAGTTCTCTGAGTTTTTTCTACGATATTCTAACATTCCACTATACACACTTTCTATGGATGCATATTAATTGATTCGTTCTGGTCTAAATGATCAAACGTGTTTGACGACATAATATTATTATAAAACTTTAGAGAAAAATATGACGTTACTTTTTCTGTTCTATTGTCAAATAATTCGTGTTTTGTCAGAAATATTTTCGTAATAATTGTTAACAAGTTCATACTAAGTCATTAGTTACAAATAAAAGTAAGTTCAATAGTTATGATAACTAGATACAAGTACAGCAGATTAGAAACGCTAAAGATTCCTTGAACAACGTTTAAATTTCACGAACTAATTATATCTAATAGAACCGTTACACGTGCAGTAAAACCATATTTTTTAAATTGACGACGTCACTATTACATATTTTTGCATTATGTCTATAGAACTATGGTTTTTTGTAGATATAATTGGTTACTTTGCAACCGGTCACGCGTATAAAATCGTAAGCGTTTTTTATTTTATAATTAAATCATTAAAAGAGAAAGTTGTGTCTACTAAGAAAACATTATTAATCACTCTCATTATATATAGTAGATTAAAGAGTAATGAGATTTCTATTAAACCTATTAGGAATATCGTTAAATGTGCATCTAATGGAAATGTAGGTAATTATTATAAAATATGTCATTGAAAGTTAATATCTCATAATTAATTAATGAGGTATTCATATTATTTAGAGAGATAGTCGAATTGTGTGTCTATCTGTGTGACCGCGTTGTTTTTCGTAACTTCACACCGGATTTTTCCCCATAATCTAGAGAATTTATTCCGGAAAGTTCCCGGAATTTTCCGGTAACTTACATATAATATTTGTCAAGTCATGAAAACCGTGCAAAGCTGGGTCGGGCTGCTAGTAGAGTATAAGCCGAATAACCTCGCTTGCACAAAACTACCGATCGGTAACTAAAAGTAGGTTTCTTCGATGTTTAAATTCATTACGATTAGTAATACCCTACAATTTATACATACGTGTGTGAGATTTGGAAACAATTGGTCAAGTATTCGACGAGTTATTAAGCAATAAACAAATGAACCAACTGCAGCTAGTGCATTTTCGCAGTCATAGTATAATTTAAAAACACATAACACTTACACTTTCTGTTAGTAGCATTTTTCTTTCTGTTAGTTACATCTTTTGTTTGTTTTATGTATGAAATTTAAACATTTAAATATATTTGTTGTTTTTTATCCAAAGTTACTTTAGACACTTGTTTTTTTTTTATGCATCTACCATGTTTTGCTTCTGCTTCTCCCAAGGGTCGGTAGCAGCCGACCTGGCAGACAAAGATGGCTGTATTTTGACATAAGACTATTCTGTGACATTAGGTCCACCTCTGTGCAATACTCTTGTGCAGAGCGCAACAGCCAGGTAGTAAAAAGTAAAGTTAATGCTTATTAGTGTTTGGTTTTAAGTATTTATTTATTAGGAAAATAACAATTGTGTTTATGGCCTAAACGTTTAGGGTTTAAGTTTGTTTCCGAACACATAGTTTACAACGAGCGTGGCCTACAAACTGTTGCTCGTAAAGTTTATTCAAGCAACACAAAGAGGTCGTACCGATGCACTGTTTAGTGTTTAGCAATATGCCTACCTATACAATGGTTAGAAATAGCTAGAATATTTCACATGACTAACTTATTTATTTTAACTTTTTGAACTGTAATAAAAAAACTTTTTCTTTGTTTGTAAATAATTTAAGTTTTCAGCTTTGTTAATGAAGAAATCACCTTAATGAGGCAATAATAAATAGAGTTCCAATAGAGTTTAGGGTTCCAAAATATAGTAACTACCTGCCTGCCTATACTAAAAGCCTTTTGCGTTGGAATTCAGAAGAGTTAATAGTATTTTTGTTGCTTACCTAAGACAACGTATGTCAATTTTTTACATACACTATGCTGTATTTTGTATGTTGTACATAATAAAGAGTATATTATTATATGTCTACACTAGCTGACCCGGCGAACTTCGCACCGCCTCAGAATCAATAAGAACAAATTTTAGAGAAAATGAATTATTTTCACTTTTTTTTTATTTTTCTGAATTTCCGCCTTGTTTTCATAGTTATTCTTCTGCTATTCGGGGCGGAGGCAAATCCATCAAAACAAAGGTCACAAAAATCGGTCCAACCGTTCTTGAGTTATAAATGGTGTATCTAACCCGACTTTGTTTTATATAGATAGATTATATTAAATTATTTGTTCCCTCGCCTACCTACGGATGTGTACTGGATGTACACATAACCTCTGTATATAAAACCGATGTAGATACGTATTTATAAACCTAATTAATTTAAAGGCAGTCTTTTATTTCATTTCCTTTACAATCAAACAAAGGCTTCTGATCAAAACATCTTCATCAAAGAGTACAAAATTAATTCATATAAACTAGGAGATCGTGTCTGGCGTTGAAAAGGATGGCGTGTTTGTGTGACAATGAATGTGAAGACTTAAAACGTTGACTTGAATAATTAGCGGGTTTTATATTTTAACTTTCCAAAGAACCAGCATTAGCTTTGTATGCGATACATAATGGGAGACTAATCGCTTTCAGTTTTATGCCGCAGTTGGACAAATAAGCTTTGTTAGAAATTCATTTATTTTAAAAATAAATGAAGGTAGTCTATGGCTGTGATGCTAGGTTGAGGTGTAATATAGAAAGCCTTCACATCCGTCTGGCATTCATCTTGAGTAGTCTATTGCCCTACCAACTGACTGACTGGCTAATATCAGAGCTGGTGACAAAACCAGAATGAAGCAGAATTGAATCATAATCTGGCAGTTTGAGTAATTTACACGGCCTACCCAAATGTACTTTTTTTTGTATTGTTTGTGCTTTGAGCTCCTTAAGGACTGAGCTGAGCTGCACGATTACTGACAAATGCGTGTACTGACTGGACAGGTCCACTCAAACTGTGTGGTTCTTTCCTCAAAATACCATTTCAGACATCAATCTACAGGGTCTTTACATGATCTGACCAAGATAATGTCTGGACTTTAAAAGAGACTGACCCCTGAGTTTGTTTTGGCCTTTCTTCTCAGAGTAGTCAGATAGGAAATGCCGACCTCATTTACTTTGAAAAATATGATGGACGTGTATAAGCGTTAGTACAAACTTACTACACAACAAGCACAAGCACAATATCCTACAAGGTGGGAGACAATAAATTAAACTTCGTATATATTATAATGTTCCCATTCTGCTTACAAGAAATCAAATAAATCCAATAATTTAATCACAATAGCTGGTAAAAGATCGGCAGAACCCTTAATTGGCCCATTATTATTTTGGTTTGATTGAAATAAAACACTTTTTTGGGCTTGTAGGACCTATCCAGTCAAACGTAACGCCAAGAAACGATTACCTTATGACCCCAGGTGAAGTATAGAGGGTAGCATAAAGACTTAGAGTAGAGAGATCTTTTTCTCTTGAGCATTTTGAATAATATAGAAAGTAAAAGTGATCCTATTATTTTACTCAGAAATCTCCCAATTATTTTTATTTGAACTAACGAGATCGCATTGACTTTTAAAATCCAGAAATTATGAAATAAAGTTAAAGATAAACAAAAATAAACGAATAGTTAAATTTATAAATAACACATGATTAAAAATCAGCACGTGCTTGACGCGGTTTTGAATATATTTTACGATGATTATGTATTGTTTACTATTAACCACAAATTCTTGTTTTAGATAGAGTCAACGATATTATTATTCTCCGGAATACAAAACGACGGGGTATTCTCGCGAACAAAATCTAACATAAGATGAAAAACTCTTTTTTCTTTTTCACAGTCATCATCTGCCTAGCCTTTTCCCAACTGTGTTGAGGTCGGCGTCCTGTCTAACCGGATGCAGCTGAATACCCTTACCCTTTATTTTACATGAACTGACTACTTATCTGACCTCCACAACCCATTAACTGGGTAATACGATATCCCAAATGCAAATGGTCTAGTAAATTTTTTTTTTTGTATAATTGTAATTTGGAATTGAAATTTTTAATGACAGTAAGTAATTCATATTATTATTGACCATTTTATTTAATGACTACTTTGCGTTGGATTGTGTGTAAAAATATGCTTATTGAATTGTAATTATAACTAATATTCAATGAATAATGATGAAATGTAATTTTGATGAATATTATCACGGTTTATGCACCATCTCTCCCTACCAATTTGTACGCCACGATATGCGGCTGAACATGTTAGAACTTTTCTGTATACCACTATTATCCTGCATGCAATGTATCATTTACACCATGTTTAAACAAATAAAACTTACTTACTTACTTACTTACATATCTCTCAGAAACTTCCAAATCAAAACTTAAATTGTGTAATGAAGATTTTTTAAAGTAAATTTTAAGTTTCTTTTTCTAGAAAAGTAACGAGACCGAGATTGTAATTTAAAATATATTATGAATACCGTTAACATACATTTCACTTGAAGACGTGCGTAGTCTCGTTGCTCATACAACCAAAACCTCAATTAATAGCGGTTATGCTAAAAGTATTTTTTGGTTATAAACACTATTTTTAAGTTTCTTCTTGGAGCGTGTGCTTTAGATATTAGTGTTAAAAAATATAAGAAAGAAGTTTCTTGAAAACCTGTTCACCTGAATTCATTTCAGGTGAACAGGTTTTCATGTATCTTCTTTCCTTAATTTTACTTCGACTTTTTTCTTTAATTTTAACTACAAGTAACAATGTTAATCAGAAATATATTTAATTATTCAATTTAAAGTATAATTCTGTATTTAAATCTGCCTGGCCAAGCACATTACAGATTCTTAGTAACTTCATAATGGATCACCAACCAAGCCAATTATAAGCGTATTGGGGTTCAATTTATGACTAAATAATTATGATGACTTTTGTCGTGCCAGTGCACGGACAGCAAACGAAAGACTTTCACGAAATTATCGTTTTTGTGTGAGTAAAAAATATTTAATTTCCTGAATAGTGTCAAAACCCGTTATACTTTCAACTAGCAAGTGACTATGTAGGTGCAGTATAAGAATGCAATTATGTACCTACGTCTAAAAATTAAGAGATTATATAAATATATATACAACGTGTAACGTTAAATGCGCAACACCTCAGACACCCCCAACTGATTTTTAATTCAATTGACCTATTTCACAAAGAAAATAAGTAATTAAAAATTGTAACTAAAGGTTTTATGTGCTGTTTTTGTTTTACTGGCCATTCTGATCGTTTCTTGCGTCTGCGACGACGCTTTACCGAGGGAGGAGTCGTCAGTCGTCACCGGGCCGCTGCGCCGCGCTGACATTGGCCTGCTTGACCTATTAATAGACACGGCAACGTTTTTAATGAAGATTTTTTGAAAAATGTGACCTATATTAAAAAGTGGTTCAATTAATTCTGCTCGTTATTCTGATCAAACTATTTTCAGGTTTTGCGCATTTAACGTTACACGTTGTATATATCATTTCTGACCGTTAATGATTTCTAAGCAAGTCATTTTATTAAACTTTTACACTCGAGTTCCAATTCTTTGTTTGTTTTTTTAGCTATTTGACATCTAACTGTACCGTTCGTAGCGGTAGACGTTCTCAAAGAATAAATAGAATTTATAAGGTCAGCAGAAGCAACTGGTATTCATTACCTACTGCCGCACTTCAGTTGATTGCATGCCCAGACCAGATAGCAAAAGTAACTAGCTTAAAATTAGTGTTAATTAACTACAGGGAGAGAAAATTCTTAGAAAAATTACTGTAACGCAAGTGACAGCTTCAGAAAATTTTCTGAGTGAGATTGGGAAAAATTCACTATTTTTCCAATAAATTTTACTGTACAGCATAAGAATTTTACTGTGCCAGCATGGTAATTTTTCCATTACCACTCAAATGCACTCAGATTATGAGACAGCACAGTAATTTTTCTAAGATTTTTCTCTCCGTGTAGTAACTTGTACACCGTACAAGTACCGTACCGGAACTAGTAAAGCGTAACTTGTCACTGCTTGCCTAAGTTTACTTATCTTTACTCGCTAAAACTCATCTGGTTAAGAGAGATGACGTATGCATTGCACTTCGAAGTAGACCAATAAGAAAATTATATGCATGCAAGTTGCACTGCTGTAATGCTAAGTTGATCAGTTCGGTATGGGGACATATTTCCTCAGTGCATTAATTTGTTCCGCCAAGCTTGTGACATTTTTTGTACGTTTAACTGCTGTTTAATAACTGTCCAGTTTTGATTAATGACATGTCTTTATTTTACGATTGCTCGTAAAATGCTATTTTGGAAGACAATAAAGTATTTTGTCTAGACAATTATCGAACACTGATGACGGCTGTATGAGATCTATTCAGAAAAAGTCATGCTGCGTCGACTGCAAATTAATTTGGAGAAAGGGCAAGATGACGATGAATGAAGTACGTATTATTGTATTGTATTCTATAATTGAGTTCTATAAATAAATCTCAAGTAGATCTAGGTATTCGTAGTAAACAAGTACGTCGCGATAGTTACGTACTAAACGTTGCGCCTGCGCTTGCGGTTGCACCGGCATTGATTGTTTTCAGTTGCATCTGCATCTTAGCCTCCAACATCTCATTTGCCGTTCATTGCCATATAAAACCATAAAGTCCCTTTCATTCTGAATGTTTAGATTTCAAAATACTTTTATGATTCATGCAGATTGATTATTAAAGATTATTACTTCAGGCACATGATATTGCGGTTTTACGTCAATGACATGAAAATATGCTTTAAAAAGGGTTTTATCGAAACAATTTCCACTATATTTGATTTATGCGATGTCATGACTGAAACGAATTGTAATAGAAGTATAATTCACGCTATGGTCTGTCTATTATTGCTCGTCGTTGTTGGTTACGGTCGTGAAAAGTACCGTAGATATCTAGCCAGGTTCATCACTCAATACAAATTATAAGTGTTTCTTCAGCATATACAGAGCCTAGTTCTGATTGATATTTTTCTTAAACTCTATGCTAGTTATTAAATAATTGTCTATAAAATTGAAAAGACAATTTCTCCATTCTATTTTTCAAAATTAATTTCTATAAGTAATATTTTCTTCGAAACCGAGACAGTCAAAAGACAACTACTATTAAATCATGTAACTCGTTTTTTAAGAGTTAAATCAATTTATGAAAGTTCCATAAACTCGTTAACATTTATGAGTCTTCAGCACATTTTAATATTCTAAAAAATAAATTAAAGACTTACCTTATTCTATAGGGATGATGGTTTGAATCCAGAAATGACAACACACACTCTTACTGGGCGTAGCACTAGGAAATAAAAAGTTAATATGTAGCTGGATTTTTTTAGGGCATGAACACACCGAGCGCCCGTGACAATGCGCGCAGGTCGGAGCTTTGAGTGGCGCGTGCGCACAGACGCCTTACTTATAGTTTCAGCGCGCGGTGTAACACTTTCCCCACCTATCTTCATCTCTTTATAAATGTAAGAGATATTCGAATTTCTCTTTCGTTTGAGATAACGAAAATCTGTTAGGAAAAACTTTTTTTTGGTTTTGGTATGAATCTTCAGATGCAAATATGAATTTGGTTTTTATTTATTAAATAAAACTTTATGCATAAGAAAAAAAAAACTGTACAAAGGCGGACTTAATGCCTGTTTTTGATCTTTTATTTAAAAACTAGCTGTGCCTGCGGCTTCGTTCGCATGGATGTCGGAAAACGATAATGTGTCTCTTTGCTAAATATTTTCCGAAAATAAAAGTTTCCTAAGATACCCCTTATAACATCAACTATCTGCCAGTGGAAGTCCCGTCAAAATCGGTCCGGTTGTTTCGGAGATTAGTTGGAACTGTTTTTTATTTTTATTTTTACACGAATAGTACTAATAAAAAAATAAAAAACAAGTTTTAAAATTTTTGTCTGTCTGTTCGTTTTTATATATATTAATCGTATCGTAATACGCTTTATATACGTTCATATGCATTTAGTAAAAAGCTGTTATTTTGACATTACAAACAGACATTTCGATTTTTTTTTTATTTATTTGTATGCATAGATCAGTAGTCTTCGGGCTTATGACGACCCGTAATGACTGTCAAAGAAATAAGAATGACAATCAGGACCAACGGCTTTCCGAGGCAGGGTCTCGGTATGTAAAAATTGTCAGCCATCCAAGGACCGACCGCGGCAAGCGCAGCTTAACCTGATCGAGCGACCCATGCGGTAGTTATTACTTATAGCCACGAGCCATAACAAAGAATAATCTATTCAATTCTACATCTAAATGCTGATTAACACTGGTGAAGTTTTAGGGTCCAGTATCTCATTCCTGAAGTATCTATGTTCCAGTGATGATATTTAGTATAATTGGATCGATATTTGACCAATTTAAAAATTTTTAATCTAGTACAGCATCCAATATTCGGCCCTGAATTAAAATAAAGCGCGCATAATTAAATATAAGTAAAGTCGTTAGAAAATCTAGCTTGAAATTTTGGGTGAATGTATGTAAATCAGGCGTAATAGAGAACGGGACATCATTGAAGTGTCGACCATCTTATACCCAAAAATTGAAAAGTCTAAAATATTATTGCCAAATAAAGTAGTTTAGGGTAGTTTCAAATTCAAATAGCAGCCAGGGGGTTAATTATTGTTGTAATAGTTAAAACATGTTCGGGATGTTATATTTAATTAAAAGTGGCAAAGCAAAGAGCAACTTTACTCATGAGTACTGTACTTATATTTTTCTCTAGATTACTAAAAAAACTTTATCAAAAAAAAAAAACAACCGACTTCCAAAAAAACACTACAAAGTGAAAAATAACTTTAACTTCGGAAGTCAGTGTCAAAAAACGAAAATGCGGAACCAACGACACCGACTTCCAAAATTTAAAGTTATTGTTTACTTTGTAGAGTTTTTTTGGAAGTCGGTTTTTTTTTATAAAAAAGTTTTTTTAGTAATCTAGAGAAATATAGGGTGACTGGTAATTAGTGATCGATACTTAAACACATGATTCTACTCATGACAACAAACAACTTTTACTGTGGGACCAAACCTAATATCGCGAAAAAAAAAAATCTGCTGTTCCCTACATTTATATTAAGAGTAAAAGGGAGAATCGTGGTCGGATTATTAAATATATTATATTATTATTATTATATATTATTTTATAATTATTTATTCCACTATTTGCTACCTTATACTTATCTGAACTCCATAACCTAGTTACTGGGTAACACGATACCTCTTGGTAAGACTGGTTGTCAGAATTTCGGGCCTCTGACTACCCGTAAAGACTGTCAAAGATCCACGAACGACAGCCGGGACCAACGGCTTAACGTGCTTTCCGAGGCACGGAGGTGTCTCGGTATGTAAAGATGGTCACCCATCCACAGACCAACCGCAGCAAGGGTAGCTTAACCTGATAGATCGACCTGTGTGACTGTTATTATTTAGCCACGGGCCCCTCTTGGTTAAAATAAACATAGCGATGTTTAAAATAAACATAGTTGTAGTAGCCTATTTTGAGAATAAACCAGCAACGGAGAACTGTGTCGCTGTTACCGAATATACAACGTGTAACGTTAAATGCGCAAAACCTCAGACATCCCAACTGATTTATAATTCAATTGACCTATTTCAGAGAGAAAATAAGTCATTAAAAAAATTGTAAAGGTTTTATGTGCTGTTTTAGTTTTACTGGCCATTCTGATCGTTTCTTGCGTTTGCGGCGACGCTTTATCGAGGGAGGAGTGGTCACCGGGCCGCTGTGCCGCGCTGAAATTGGGTTGTTTGACCTATTAATAAATAGACACGGCAATGTGTTTAATGAAGATTTTTTGAAAAATGTGACCTATATTAAAAAGTGGTTCAATTAATTCTGCTCGTTATTCTGATCAAACTATTTTCAGGTTTTGCGCATTTAACGTTACACGCTGTATAGATATAATCGTAGGCAAGGACTCCTGGCTTTTAGATAATGCGACCACAAAACGTTCTCTCGCAGAAAGCCTTCGGGCCTGAGGCTTTATATGGAACAATTTCAAGATTGTACTTGCTTTATATGCCTATAATTCTGTGTATTATGACAGATGTTCTTGATTGGATTTTGATTCAAGCGTATGTGTGGTAAATATGTAGATATGACGGTGGTTAATGAGACTTTCTTGCCGTAAAATTATTAAAATAAAATGAATATATTTGTTAAACATTTACCTGACATCCGTCAAAATAGAATTGTCGTTATAGTATTAAACATTAAAGTGTTTCATCTATGATCGGAACGCATTACAGAAAAATACAAAAATCAATGTGACCACTTTCTTCTTTAAGGTTGAGGTTGCTACAGAATAAAGCAAAAAGTGTTAAAAATAAAAAGAAAGGGTTTGGGAATCTGTAAGCTCCTTTTTTTTATGGTTTTTATTAGATTTTGTGTGTGTGATCCCTGTAGCACAATTTTTTTTCTGCGTATTTAGAAATGTCTGGACTCTATCTACGCACGGCTACGCATCAAAACTATAGGTACATAATATAAGCTGGGATTGTACGAAAAGCCTATACAATGCGAGGTCAGCTAAAACTGGAAATGTATAGCTTGATGTGTAGCCGTGCGTACATACTAATTGCATGCCCGAGGACGGTCGGAACCAAGAAGCTTATAGATAAAAGTGGAGGCAACACTAAATACCTAAGTGAAGACGACTGTGGTCGGACACTCTCCTTCTTAATACACACATGAGAACGAGACAGTGATATGTGTTTTCTGTGTCTTATGTGTGTATTCAGAGTGTGAGATCACAGTCGTCTTCACTTGGGTATATAGAGTGTTGCCTCCACTTTTATCTATAAGCTTCTTGGTACGTAACCGATAAGAAATGCTGGCACCGGTTTATTCAGAGATATTGACTTGTAGGCGATAAATACTATTACATTATAATATCACGCATGTTAACCCTGAAATGTTAGGTGTGCACAGTACACAAATACATTCAGGATGACAGAGACATCAACCTGTTACCGCGGATACAAGTAAAAACGAATAGAGGGCATTATAAATATAGATATTTAAATTAAGTAATATCAATTCCGGACTGTGCAATAGCATCGTGCGATTTTCAATGCACTTTAACAAATTGCATCTGTTAATGAAAAGAGAAATTCAATCAATAGGTAACCTATTCATGTATTTGTCTAGTTTTTTAGTTTTTTTCTATTTTTATCATCGTCTTGTCAACCAAAACACCTGCCAATCTGCCATCTAATCTCTCCACCACCCTTGGTTGACTGGTAGAGAATGCCTAAGGCATTAAGCCCGCCTTTTTACCTTTTGTGCGAAAAGTTTAAGTAAATAATAAAGAAATAACCAAACGCCTGTAGCTAAAATAATAATTATTATACCATTTGTTATGGCACAGTCCCAATATGATTATTTATCACAGAAATAAAATTTCATCGATAGCAGTACAAAGTGATGAAACATCTTTTTTTTTTGTGTACTGTCCCACTGATGGGCAAAGGCCTCCCAAGTCCTTTCAGGAACTCTTTTCCCGCGCAACCTTGAACCAGCCCTCGCGGTTCGCGTCCAGGTCATCTCGCCACCGCCTTCCGGGGCGACCTCGGCGGCGGCGGCTTCCATCTTCTATACACGGAGAGAAAAATCTTAGAAAAATTACTGTGCTGTCTCATAATCTGAGTGCATTTGAGTAGTAATGGAAAAATTACCATGTACACTAGCACAGTAAAAATTCTTATGTTGTACAGTAAATTGGACAAATAGTGAATTTTTCTCAATCTCACTCAGAAAATTTTCTTTACAGGTCACTTGCACTCACCTTACACTGACAAGCACAGTGATTTTTCTAAGAATTTTCTCTCCGCGTACTTACTATAAAAATCACCAAGAACTAACTGAATTTATACAACGCACATATTAAAATAGAATAGATTAACTCATTAAAATTATAATAATCTAAAATTCGTTCTATGACGCCCAGTATGTAAATGTACGTAACCAGCCGGAATAAATCCTCTAAATAATGGTGAAAACCGCATCAATATCCGTTGCGTAGTTTAGAAGAACAGCGTGGTCACACAGACAGACACGAAACGCGACCTTGGGTTATATTCATAATTGTTTCGGTTCTACCATATATCGATGAGTTCTACTAAGTTATACCTTCATATACTACACATAGTGAAGTAAATAAACTAATCCATCATCTTTTGTACAGATGCCAGCATATCAAGCTACCCGAAACTGTCAAATTTTCCAAATCAATCTTGAAGCTAAATATAAAGTTGATAATCTATTAAAGAAATTTGACATTTTACTCGGGTAAAGTCGAAGGCCAATAATTCTACTGATGATATAAAATAGGATAACACAATCACTGACTGTACCTGGCAAACATATACAAGGTGTAACTTAAATAACGCACAACCTCATAAGGGGTCCTTTTACTCATCATTATGAACAACTTTTACTATGGGACCAAACCTGAAATCGTGAAAAAAAAATCAGCTGTTCCCTACATTTATGTTCGCATAACTCGCCAAACTGAAGGGAACAGTTGATTTTCAGTTGCATAAATAACTATTATTAAACCCCATACTTAATTCTCTAAACAAATAATTAATGGTAGTTTTACTTGCAGAGTTATTGTAAAATACATAGAAAATTAATTATATAAATAAATAAAAATGCAATGCTGTTCGTTGGTAAGCGCATCACTTGAGAACGGCCGGACCGATTTGGCTATTTTTAATAGTCCGAATTAGGTTTCCATGGCAACAAAATTGGAAAAAAATCCCATAAAATTTTCAAACACAGGAAAACTGAACGTCTTTTTTTCCATGGGATTTTTGTATGAGTTATTGAAAATGGGACACGACAACGACTGTTGGGTAAATAATAAAGTAATTTCTGCCCCGGAAGAGGTGGTGAGACGACCTAGACGCGTTCAGCGTGGGTTGCATCGATGTGACGCTAGAAAAGGATTTGAGGGAGGACTTTGCTCAGAAGTGGGCCAGTGTAGGCTAAATAAAAAAAAAACATTAAAAAAACTACATTTCAATTTGATTGACTGACATAGAACGTGAAAGCATTTCCCAAAATCAATTTATAAGAGAATGTTCAAGTTACATCTAATTATAAGTAAAATAGCAAGAAATACTTACCTAACATACCTAATTATGTTAAATAAATTATTTATAATTATTATGAATAAGTACTTAAATTACCAAGTACCCACTTAATTAATTATCTAACATTACGTAATTACGAATGCAAATCAATATGGTGGGTACCTTACTTGGGTATAATAGTAAATCCTGAATGTACAAATGTAGGAACGTGTTCATAATTGTCTATGATTGTACTTAATTACGACTATTAGGCCCTTTGTACACACGCTTTCTTTACGGTATGGCGTATAAACCGCGCCGTAGAAAAACGTGTCTGTCGACAGGCTTCATGATCCATACTAATAATAATAGCCTGCCGACCGATTTCGGTCACGGCGGCCAATATCAACGGAGACTAGCAGCAGTAAGCAGGAGATGTTATAGTGCACCAGTGTGTGCGTGAACACAGGTGACTCTCTGTTCCTTTACTCACAAAGTCCGATGGGACGGCAATCAGACACGACCGGAGAGTGGTCAGGCGCAGGACCAACGGTTTCAAGTGCTTTCCGAGGCAAGGGGGTATCACACCGCCAATTTTCAATTTCCGGGCTGTTACTAAGAAATTCCCAATCCAAAAACCGGTAATATTATTGCCGGACCTGGGAATCGTACCCGGGACCCCACGCTTAGTAGTCGCGCTTGCATCCACGAGACTAACGGGGCAGTCATGATAATGATACATACAAAACCGACGAACCGGGCCTACCATACATACAACGTATAACGTTAAATGCGCAAAACCTCAGACACCCCAACTGATCTTTAATTCAATTGAACTATTTCAGAGAGAAAATAAGTCATTAAAAAAAATGGTGAGGTTTTATGTGCTGTTTTAGTTTTACTGGCCATTCTGATCGTTTCTTGCGTCTGCGACGACGCTTTACCAAGGGAGGGGTCGTCACCGGACCGCTGCGCCGTACTGACATTGGCTTGCTTGACCTATTAATAAATAGACACGGCAACGTTTTTAATGAAGATTTTTTGAAAAATGTGACCTATATTAAAAAGTGGTTCAATTAATTCTGCTCGTTATTCTGATCAAACTATTTTCAGGTTTTGCGCATTTAACGTTACACGTTGTATATACATATATATTTCGATGGTGCCTACACACGGCGTATAAACCGCGCCGTAGAAAAAACGTGTCTGTCAAAAAGCTTCAATAGTGATCCATACAACAGTGAAGACCGTGCTTTCAAACGCGAATAAACCGCATTTTTTCACGGCCAGAAAAACGTGTGTATATAAAGGGCCTTAGGTGGTAGTATTTATCTTATACAACATTATGTTTAGTATACTGCAAACCTGAATATAGTTTGTTCAGAATAAGTAACTGAATCGATTCCAATAATTCCCAAAAATATTTAGAAATGGTAACAAGTTGGACGCCGAGCGACACTAAGTAAATAATACGCAATCATATGCGCACAACACAGGTCATAGCCGGTCGGCGGCGGCGGCGCGTGTTAAGTGGTGACCAACTTTTTGTACTGACAATCATGTAACATAACAGCTTATAACTTCGTGATTTTTCATGATACAATTTTGAAATTTTTTACACAGATTCTTTACATAAAAATACCAGACACGTGTTTCGGGTTTGCCATATACTAAAAATAATGTTGTATATTCTTCTATTCTTATATAATATGTAATATACAAAGTATTCCTTGATTTATTTTAATTAGAAACATTAATAACGAAAATGATAAAATATAAACTTTCTCGTAATATAATAATGGACATATGTCGTCAATTATCATGGCCAAGGATGAGTTATTTAGGTATTTATTTTAATTAATAAAATAAATCACATTTGGAATGCACTGCAGGGTAACTCAGCAGTTAAGTGACCCAGTGTTAACGGCCTCGACTTACTTGTCGTGGGTTCGAACCCAGACAGATACTTTAATTTGTGACATTTATTTCATCAGTGCTAGGCTTAAAAACGGTGAAGGAAAACATCGTGAGGAAGCCGGCTAGTTTTAGAACCAAACAATTTCGACACGTGACATCCACCTACCCGCACTGCGCCCGTGGGGTTGGGGATTATGGTGATCCTCTTACAGAGAGGTGGTCTGTGTCCCAGCAGTGGGAACGGTGAAGGCTGGTTATGCAGGGTATCTTGAGCGTCTTACTATGCAGAGAAGAAATTAGTACCTGCCTCACCTACCCCTAAGTAACGTGCCTTGCTTCACCTACTCCTAAGTAAATTTGTGTTTCCTATATTTACTTATGGTAGCGAGTAGCGAGCATTGTCCATCGTAGTGCTTGACGTCCGTGTCGAAATATATCACAAATATACAAATATACACATCATATAAAATTAAACTTCGATTTCATTTTTTTTTATAAACTAGTATTTCTAGATGCCAATCAATTCTGAACGAAACCTGTAATTGAGAGAGTCAGTCTATATAAATAAAAAAAGCTTACTTTCACTTAAAAAATGATAATAAATTGTATATGTCCTTGAATTTCCTTGAGTTTCGATCCACCACCGACCATTAATCAATATTTTTGTCATGTAGTATATGTATATGTACTATCAGTGTGTATGTAGTGTAGTATCAGTTTGTTAAGGTGCAATGGTATAAATCGGAAGAGTATTTTACTCGATCAGGGGTTAGTCAAGGTAGTACCATAGGCCCTACGCAATTTTTGATAGTAATCAATGATTTACTTACTGTTGTTTGTTCATTCTTCCTTTCATATTCAGTCCAATCTTCTTTGGAATGTGCTTCCTCTTGATATCAGGACGGCCACCAGTCGGTATGCATTTAAGCGGAAAGTGCAGAGTTATTTTCAAAACGAATAGTGTAGAGTCATCTCAACACCTCTCTCCCTTGAATTTGTATACTCGTACATGTGTTATATATTATATTATAACTATATAATATAGTAAATAGTTGTATGTATGTATATTATAGGTTTTTAACCTATTTTTGTAGTTGTTTACGTTTTTTATTTAGAATTCAATAATTATATTCGTTTTTATTTTTATTTATATCGTTGTTCGGCTCAACCAAAGCACCTGCCATCTAATCTCTTCACCACCCTTGGTTGACTGGTAGAGAATGCCTAAGGCATTAAGTCCGCCTGTGTCCCTTTGGCTGCGAAAAGATTAAATAAATAAATAAATACCTATAAGATTAAAGACTACGGTGAAGACGAGGAAGGATGTTTCCCTGGTTCCTCGGTACGACATAACAAGATATTATTATGTAAATGTCTATTATCTGCTCCCAAATTACTATGTTATTTTTTTTTGTTGCTTACGTTCTACGTAGCTGATATGTAAAAAAGTAATGGGTACGTAATTTTCTCATTTTAATTATTAATACAATTCTAATTACAACTTTTTACTATGGTTTGTAATGGCAATCATGTGATTTGGTTTAAACAGGTTTATTGTATTGTATTTTTGTATTCTTATATACAGTATAAGTTTTTAATCAGTGCGCAAACTGTAACCATAAATTCAGTACATGATTCTGAATGCTGTTGAAATTTTTCATCGGTTATTAAATAAAATAATAAAATAGCTCAGGCCATACATTTTGACCACGTAGGTAATTGCACTTTTCTATGAAACAGCCGTTTTTAGGGTTCCGTACCCAAAGGGTAAAAAGGAACCCTATTACTCCCGCTCCGCTGTCCGTCCGTCCATCCGTCTGTCACCAGGCTGTATCTCATGAACCGTGATGGTTTAGACAGTCGACATTTTCAAAGATGTATTTCTGTTGCCGGTATAACAACAAATACTAAAAAACAGAATAAAATAAATATTTAAGGGGGCTTCCATACAACAAACGTGATTTTTATTGCCGTTTCTATAGATAATGTTACGGAACCCTTCGTGCGCGAGTCCGACTCGCACTTGGCCGGTTTTTTTGTTTTGTTTTTTATAACCGACGAAAAGTTTCTACGCTACCCCTAGCCCCCGTCTAGCATGACGTGCTGAATTCATGGTTAAAGTATGCGCATTGGTTATTTTTTTTCCTGTATAGATTCTTTTGTATTTTGTGACTGTGAGAACGTTGTTGGCATTTTAGACCGTAGATTTGTAGACCATTTTCTATTTTATTATTCATATTCATATTCATATCTTTATTTGTATTCCATAATGTTAATAATACAGATCTTAAAATAATAATGCTTATAGCTAGGTACAATTATGGACCCTGTAGGGCACAGCAAAAATTAAAACTTATAAAATAACCCTAAAAACACAATTCCATTTAAAAATATTAAGTAAGGACCTACAGGGGAATTGCGTAACACCCTATCAGTAGCAATGGGTTTCATTTTGACAGTTCAACAACATTCATTGCGTTATTTACGTTGTTGAGTAGACACATTTTTTGAACATATGGAGCGATGGATTAGCAATATGCTTCAAAATTCAAATTGAGAGTAATACTATGTTACGCAATTAGGGTGCAGGTACTTGTTGACACGCCTGCGCGGTCCTCCCATATCTATTAGAGCTGTAATTTGAAGACATTATAAAAGGCAATTATTTATATATTTAAAAGAGTAATTTTGGAGTTTCTTGCCACCTCTTCTCCATAGAAAACGACCAATTGGAACCGTGCACCTAGCTTCTGACGTTTCATAAGTGCCCATGTAGGTTTATGTGAAATAAAGTATTTTGATTTTATTACCTACCACTATAACTACATAAGGTTGAAACCTTCTAAGCAAATGATAGGAAAATCAACGACTAATGACAAAAATTACCGTCACTTGTAACTAATTAATTTCGGGTTGCCAGATAGGAAGAACTTTGTCCCAAATACTCGTAACATTGAACTTGCGGCTACATAAACTGATCCTATTTACAATACTTCTACAGGGTGAAATTAAATTAGCTAGTTTTTAATTTTAATTTAATTTACATATTTAGGTAACCAACAGCGATACATAAAAATGTTATACAAAATATGCGTGTGTTACAGTTATTATGGCCAATTATAGGTTTCCCTGTATAACTGGGATATATGTATAATACATGCGAACGGACTAATGCCAGATATTTCCAATTAAAGAAGAAAATAAAATTGCAATACAATACAATATTACTTTTAAGATTACATTATTAGCTAGCGAAACTCCGTAGACGCGATGGGTGTTGAACTATCAATATCTAAACATGATAAAACAAAAAAAAAATATTTGATGATATTTTTGTTTGGTGTCAATGACCGCTGGTAGTCACCTCAAGTATGAGTTGAGAAAATCATTTTTCTTTATCGTGTTTAGATATCGATAACCATGACGTCTGTTATAATTACAGAAATAAAACTTATTTTTTAAACTGATATTTCAAGCAAATACTACCTACGATCGTTGACCCCAAAATGTCATCATTTCAATTTTTTGTTGTTATATCATCTTTAAATAGGTATCGATTGCCACCACGTCTGCGAAGTTCCGCTAGCTAATTTAATTTGACCCTGTATATTATTTTTCGTGGTATAGATTAAAAAGCATGCATTTAGTCTGATTATCATTGAAGTATCAGATTATCATTTACTTTAGAAAGGAGAGGTACTCGTAAGGGATTATTATTTTAACTAACTAGATAGGTATTTGCATTCTTTTAATTGGTAACGTAACCAACATTATATGTATATTAGACTAATCATGTGCATTGTGAGATGTTTGGCACATAATAATTCGAATCTTTGTATGTACAGACGCCAGCACATCAAGCTACCCCGAAACTGTCTTTTCCCAATCAAGTTTGAACCTTATGTTTTAGTAATAAAGTTGAAAATCTATTAAAGAAAGACAGATTGTAGTAGCTTGATGTGCTGGCGCCTGTACTTTACATTATTTTCATGGTTCGACTACAAATTTTCATAAGTTGTGATGTTTCATATTAATTGGTGAATGATATAGGTGCCTTACAGTTCAAAATTTTATTTATTTTATTTTATTTCTTCAGGCTAACAAATAATTGCGCAATGTTTAATATTTAGGTACTGCCGTGCGATTCTGTAACCATCTCACCGTGAAAGCCTGGGTGAAGTGAGCGTGGAGTGAACTGTCATTCGCTAGGGATTAACACTATTAAATGCTCACTTCACGTATGATTTCACGGTGAGATTTTTACAGAATCGACCGGCAGATCATCATCTGCCTAGCCTTTTCCCAACTATGTTGGTTTCGGCTTCCAGTCTAACCGGAGGCAGTTGAAGACCAGTATTTTACATGGAGCGCCTGCCTATCTGACCTGGTACAGATATAAAAAAAAAAAATCAGATAGTCAACAGCCAATCGCAGTCCACTGCTGGACATAGGCCTCTCCCAGGCTGCGCCACAACACCCTGTCCTCGGCCTTCCGCATCCAGTCTGTCCCAGCCACCTTCTTAAGTTCGTCGGTCCATGTAGCTAGGAGGGCGGGTCCCACACTACGCTTGCCACCACGCGATGTCTACTCCAGCCGGTCGATTCTGTAAAAATCTCACCGTGAAATCATAAGTGAAGTGAGCACTTAATAGTGTTAATCCCTAGCGAATGACAGCTCACTCCACGCTCACTTCACCCAAGCTTTCACGGTGAGATGGTTACAGAATCGCACGGCAGGACTCGTCTTCTCCACCGGCCTTCGACAAATATGCCCAACCCACTGCCACTTCAATTTGCTTGCTTACACTGCATGTTATGTCGGTTACTCCGGTTTTTTTTTAGATAACTTCATTGCTGACTTTATCCTTCAACTCTAAGCATAGCCCGCTCCATAGCGCGCTGAGCGACCTTAAATTTTTGGTCTTAAGGCGCGGGCCCACCGCGGTGCACGGAGACGCTACGCACGTGTATTAAGCTTCGCTTTGTAAGAAAATGTATGTGTTTGTGTCCACTGCAACCCACGGAGAGGCTGCGCATGAATTGACGTCATTGATACATGCGTATGCGTGGTTTGCTCGAATAGGCGGTTACATAGCTCGACGCTATCGACATGGGTCTACGTTTCCACTGGAGTACACGAATATGACCCACGAATATGTACAGCTCGCTTATCGCAGAGCAGTTTTCACCTTGTGGAACGGACGCGTTTCATGTCCCACCTCCCGCAGTGCCCGTGTCCGTGGATTGCAGTGGCACGTGCGTAGCCTCTCCGTGCACCGTGCCACGCTATACATAGTCGTGGGTCTTCGTGTACTCCAGTGGAAACGTAGACCCACGTTGTCAAACAAATTAATACACGCAGCTAAAATGCGCCGCGTGCGCGTGCACAGCGTGCGCCGCGGTGCGCGGTGGGCCCGCGCCTTTATGGTCGGTTAGTTTGAATTAGTGTATTTGTACCTACATCAAATAATTTGGGCACAGGTGTACTTTTTGCTTCACTTCTAGTTTGGGTTGTACCGCAGTTATTTTTGCTGTCAATCCTTTGATACGAGTTTCCTTTGGTACAAGTCGTAATTGGCAATCTATTGAGATTGGCAATTTACAAATTCCAATTTAAAGCTTTTCCTAAAAAAATGTAGATATTTCTTTCCATAAGATAATTATAGGGCTCACTTCCGAAACGAAGTGATTCTCTCAAGCAAATTAACTTCCAATTGAGAGTCAAGTAGGTACTTGAGGTACTTACCAAATAAATGGAAATAGATGATCAAAGAATTGTAGAATTCAATTGAAATGGCAGATGATGATTTAGTAAAAAATACGCAACAATTATTTACTTACATATATTATTAGGTCATCCCACTTCCAGTGTCATATTTTTTTATTATTATTATTTTACAAAAACTGACTACTATACGATATAACCTTGTGACACTAATCAATAATCTCCACCACTATTAATCACTCGCTCCCAGGCTGCTGGCAAATCTTGAACACCATTCAAAGTACCACTTTCATTTAATTCATCAATCATGCTCTTTAGTTTAATATCTAACTCCTTTTTGCTATTGTATCGAGTACCCGACAATTTCCTCTTCACATGGCCAAAACAATTGAAATCACAAGGATTCATATCCGGGGAATATGGCGGCTGAATAATTTCAATCCATCCTTTATCTTCAATTAAATTCTGAACTATTTTTGATTTGTGCGGTCTTGCGTTATCATGTAAAATTATAGGACTCGTTATATGATGTTCGTCTGCCCAAATAGGAATATTTTCTTCTAAAAATGACTTATATCGCTCTCCAGTCATAGTTATATTTTCATCATAAGTTCTCCAAAAAGCAATGCCTCTGACATCCATAGCTACTATTAGTAGTATTTTTCGTTCATGTAGCTCTGCACGTGGTAAATGTTCAGCTGAAGTGCCCGGTTCCACCCAACATCGTGACTGATGTCTTTGACGAGGAGTATAAAATTCGGCCCGAGTTTCATCAAGGCATATGAATCTATTAAGTATATTTTTCTTACGGCGATACCACGATAAATGGCTACGCGCAGTTTCATAACGAAACTCCTTCTGGGGCCCGATTCTGTAAAATAACTAACTTGTCAATAGTGTGTCGGTAGCATTGAGATGGGATATAACAGGAGATGCCCTGTTATTCTATACACGGTTGTAGGTAGGTACCAGAGCAGCCATCTTTGTCGCCAAGTTTCGTGGTAGTTCAGCTGTCAAATGGTTGTTTATTTTTTGTATTATTGAGATTTGCGAGAAAATTACGAGGACTTTACCTTTAAAACTGCATGCAAATGTTGAAAAACAGCAATTCAACATGCCTGTGTGTTGTATTGTGAAGTGTGGTGCAAGGAAGAATGAAAATCAACCTCAACTTTCTTTGCACAGGTTAGTAGCCGGTTTTCATGCAATAACACATACAATAATAGACATTCGATGATATAATTGTAACGCGATCATGAATTTATGGCTAAAGTATTGATATTTGGGTGAATTTCCGTATAACAGACCTTTTTATTATTTAGTTAATTCATTCGTTTGTTTACAATAATATGTCATAATAGAATAGTGTTGTACCGTTGCCTAATAGTTTCCGGAACTAGTTCCTCCGCTGGAACGATATCGGTATATTCTGCTATGTTAACATAAATAGTCCTGCGTCTTATTAGCTCCGATTGACCTTGCTAGGTCCGGCCTGTGGTTCACAGCACCAAAATCAAAATATTTTCTTTCACATAAACCTACATGGGCACTTATGAAACGTCAGAAGCTAGATGCACGGTTCCAAATGGTGGTTTCCTATGCAGAAGAACCAGCGAGAAACTCCACGGTTACTCTTTTAAAAACAATTGGCTTTTACAATGTCTTCTATTTTTTTAAGTACCTGGTACTTGTTGACAGGCCTACACTGTCCTCCCCTACCTATTAACATTGTAAAAGTCAATTATTTTGAGTAACCGTGGAGTTTCTTGCCGACTCTTCTCCATAGAAACCACCAATTGGAACCGTGCACATAGCTTCTGACGTTTCCTATTGATTTTAGTTTCATATGCTAATATAATATAGCTGTAACCAAAATTATTTATTGATAAAAATACTTGCACTTTTAATAGGTTTCCTAAAAAGGAAGGACTAAAGAAAAAGTGGTTAGAGGCTATTGGTGAAGAAAATATTAATCCCCGACATAAAGAATGGTACCTCTGTTCACTTCACTTTGAAGAAAGCTGTTTCAATAGAACACTTGATGTAATGAGATTACATGATAACTCTGTTCCCACAGCATTTTTGGTAAATGTGTATTAAAATGATTGATTAATAATAGCCTGGCCGTTTGGCCTGAAATAAATAAATACATATATATTAATTACATATATAAAAATAATAATAAATAAATAAATCATATTCCACAACTTTCACACGGCTTATGTTTAAACACCACCCAAAAAAGTACCTATTTCGCAACCAAAAAAATTCTAAACGGTTACCAAAATGGATTAATGGTCACCAAATAACATTTATGAAATAAATCCATTTTTCCTATTATTGTCTGTCATAAAAATATATGGACGCCTTAAAAATACACTTTAGACTAAATATTATATTATTATATTGTGCTACTTATGTCGACGGAGCCCCGCTTCGCGGGGCTCCTATTTCTGTCTGCAGGGTTTAAAGGAACCTAACACGAAGTGGATGACGGGGGCTCGTTCGCTCGCTCCGCTCGCTCACTTGAGCCCCCGTCATCCCCTTCGAACCTAACCTGTCCGTGTCGGGGTGCCCAAAAAATTTTTATTAATATTAATCTTTGAATTGGATAGAATTTGGTGACCGTTGATCCATTTTGGTGACCGTTAATCCATTTTGGTGCCTAGGCTTAGAGTCTTAAAAATATTTTTGGTGGCCGTCTAAATTATACCCCTTTCACACAACGCCATCTAGTCCCAAACTAAGCAGAGCTTGTGCTATGAGTACTAAGACAGCTGATAAACATACATACATATTATAAGGTATAATAATAAAGGTATAATATGCGAAAGCACCTGTTTTTGGGCATATGGATACATATCTCTTCACGCTGTTTTCCTTCACTTTAATACGTAAACGTGATGCAATTAAAAAGTGTTTTTTAATTCTGTGCCGAAAAAACACTTGGCATTAATTTTATTTTCAGGGAAGAAAGTTGATTGCGATAATTTGACAGTTTCGGGTAGCTTGATGTGCTGGCGTCTGTACCTATCGATAAATAGTTCATATGAGTCTTTTACGCATAACAAAAGATTAGAAATAAAGTATTTTCGCATACTGTATTTTTATGCAAAATTATAAAGTATGTTTATCGAAAATAAACTAGGATACGTTACCATAAAGTAGGCAACCTTAGTTAGAACGGACTATAAGTTAGTATACTATATTATGATCCAAACGTGATAACTAGTACGACTCGTATTTAGTATCGATACTCGTTATAGTAACACCAATGTTCCTTGATTGATACAACCCTAGCAATGGCAGCCATTTTTTGAGACAATATGAGTTGTAGGTAGGCACCCTTTTTTCGTAGGTATTTCCAGTCCATATATATATGTCTATGCATTAGTCAGCTCCTGACGTAAATTGACGTATTTTTAGTAGCCAATTTTTCAGTTTCGTCTATATTTGTCTATGGAGTATGGAGTACCATTGAGATGGGATATAACAGGAGATGCCCTGTTATTCTATACACGGTTGTAGGTAGGTGCCAGAGCAGCCATCTTTGTCGCCAAGTTTCGTGGTAGTTCAGCTGTCAAATGGTTGTTTATTTTTTGTATTATTGAGATTTGCGAGAAAATTACGAGGACTTTACCTTTAAAACTGCATGTAAATGTTGAAAAACAGCAATTCAACATGCCTGTGTGTTGTATTGTGAAGTGTGGTGCAAGGAAGAATGAAAATCAACCTCAACTTTCTTTGCACAGGTTAGTAGCCGGTTTTCATGCAATAACACATACAATAATAGACATTCGATGATATAATTGTAACGCGATCATGAATTTATGGCTAAAGTATTGATATTTGGGTGAATTTCCGTATAACAGACCTTTTTATTATTTTGTTAATTCATTCGTTTGTTTACAATAATATGTCATAATAGAATAGTGTTGTACCGTTGCCTAATAGTTTCCGGAACTAGTTCCTCCGCTGGAACGATATCGGTATATTCTGCTATGTTAACATAAATAGTCCTGCTTCTTATTAGCTCCGATTGACCTTGCTAGGTCCGGCCCGTGGTTCACAGCACCAAAATCAAAATATTTTCTTTCACATAAACCTACATGGGCACTTATGAAACGTCAGAAGCTAGATGCACGGTTCCAAATGGTGGTTTCCTATGCAGAAGAACCAGCGAGAAACTCCACGGTTACTCTTTTAAAAACAATTGGCTTTTACAATGTCTTCTATTTTTTTAAGTACCTGGTACTTGTTGACAGGCCTACACTGTCCTCCCCTACCTATTAACATTGTAAAAGCCAATTATTTTGAGTAACCGTGGAGTTTCTTGCCGACTCTTCTCCATAGAAACCACCAATTGGAACCGTGCACATAGCTTCTGACGTTTCCTATTGATTTTAGTTTCATATGCTAATATAATATAGCTGTAACCAAAATTATTTATTGATAAAAATACTTGCACTTTTTATAGGTTTCCTAAAAAGGAAGGACTAAAGAACAAGTGGTTAGAGGCTATTGGTGAAGAAAATATTAATCCCCGACATAAAGAACCTCTGTTCACTTCACTTTGAAGAAAGCTGTTTCAATAGAACACTTGATGTAATGAGATTATATGATAACTCTGTTCCCACAGCATTTTTGGTAAATGTGTATTAAAATGATTGATTAATAATAGCCTGGCCGTTTGGCCTGAAATAAGTAAATAGATATATATTAATTACATATATAAAAATAATAATAAATAAATAAATCATATTCCACAACTTTCACACAACGCCATCTAGTCCCAAACTAAGCAGAGCTTGTGCTATGAGTACTAATTATAAAGTATCTTTAACGAAAATAAACTAGGATACGTTACTATAAAGTAGGCAACCTTAGTTAGAACGGACTATAAGTTAGTATACTATATTATGATCCAAACGTGATAACTAGTACAACTCGTATTTAGTATCGATACTCGTTATAGTAACACCAATGTTCCTTGATTGATACAACCCTAGCAATGGCAGCCATTTTTTGAGACAATATGAGTTGTAGGTAGGCACCCTTTTTTCGTAGGTATTTCCAGTCCATATATATATGTCTATGGTAAATATTTTAAGTGTATTTGACAGTTGTGTCTATCGTGTTTGAATAGTGTTTTGGCCATCGAACCGCCATTGTGAAGCCATCGAACAACGACACCTCTTTTCACTATTGATTTGGTTAAATTTGTTTATTTTTTAAATTTAAAATAGTGTCCGTGTGTTGTGAAAGCAAGTGGACGTAGTTTTTCGCCACAATGAGGCCTTCTGTACCTACTTTGCGGTGGCGTATTTTGGCATTGGCTTATAGTGCCGACCGCCGACGTTTGCTTTTGCGCCAGCGCCACAAATCTCGCGCACTAATGAGGCTGCAGATCCGTGTTCAGAGTGTGGGGCACCCACACTGCACTTTTATTGACCAGACATAAATCCTCCGTGAGTACTCTATGTATAGTGGAATGAGGAATGTTAAGTTGAGTGGAGAGATCACTGACACTGACTCAAACTCAAACTCAAAGCATTTATTTCAAGTAAACCAATTACAGGCACTTTTGAATTGTCAAGGGGTCGGTCAGTCAGAAAGATGAAGCTAGTTGCCCATTCCAAAGCGTACTAGGTACCTGTGGAGAAGAACGGGCAAGAAACTCCACGTACACTCTTTTAAATCATAATAGTACATTATGATATAAGTGCGGTAAGTTGAAAATTACAGCTGAGGCGATATTGCTAGCCCGAGCCGTAGGTGAGGGCTATAAGAAAGCAGAGGCTGTAATTATCAAACCGCACGTATGTCATACGACGTTTTATAACACATTTGTGAGGAAATAAAGAAAACTCGGACTTTCTTAAACGAATAAATCTTTAATTACTTGTTAAAACCGTTATTAAAAACATGAAGATAGTTTCATAAAAAGCGCGCGGAATAATTTTTACTTTTTCACAAATTAGCGATGCGCGCGCATCAGCGTCTTTTGTTTATGGCAAAGGCACAAAAAACAGCCAGTATTACTAATAAAGTAAATTAATACTTTTGTGTTTTTGTTACAGATAAATGGTTGAAATTAATTGTCAAAATTAATTAAATTAAAGAATCAAATGTTTATTTATTATATTTTATCTCCCAAAGTTAATTTTATTCATAAAATGTTGACCACTTTTCTAACATAAAAACTCTATGCTAAGATTTTAAAAAGTACCGTTCGTTTTAGACGGAGCATCTTGATAAACCGTACGCTTTACATTACAATTACGCACAAGTACGTAATGAGATACATTACGATATTGAAATTGGTGCAGTAAGAGACCTTTTACGAGCAAATGTGTTATAAAAATCGTTACAAAATTTTGGTTACATCACGATTTAGAAAGACGTGCACGTAAAAGCGTCCGTACTAAAAAAGATAAAAACAAAAACAAAAAAATAACAATTCAGAAATGAAAATACTTAGATTAAAATTAAAATAAGCCTTGGCAGCTAAGAGATAAGTTCAAGTTCAAGTTCAAGTTATTTATTTCATAACAAGAATACACTTGTGTCGTACATAAATAATTATAAGTGACCTCGTTCCTCACCCATCATCAAGTTGAAACGTCTATCCAATTAAAAAAAATACTATCTTTACAACATTAACATACTTATTGATACAGAACAAAGTCCCTAGTAAAATGCTACAAAAATACATCTAATGTCGAAATATCAAGTATAAAAACATTTTTAACAAAGTCAAAGAGCAATGGATACACATATATGTACGTATTTAATTTAAATTTAATGTAATACTAGTTTTAAGATTTTTGTCATTACAAAATTCGTCAAAGCTGTAATAGGCTTTATTGATTAACAAAGCCTTGAGTTTATTTTTAAACATGTTTATATTCTGAATATTCTTTAATTCTGCTGGTAATTTGTTAAACAGATTGACAGACTGCACGCGTGACGAGTGTTTGACAACTTTAAGCTTTGCCTGCAGAATAGTAGGAAGATCTTTCCTGCGAGTATCTACTCTATTTTTCTTTTCATCTTCTGTTTCAAACTCTTCTAAGTTTTTGTTTAAATGAGTAAGGAGGACTAAAATATAAAGACAAGGTACTGTTAAAATTCTAAGTTTAACAAAATACTCCTTACATGAGTCTGTCTGGTTTAAACGAAGCATAGTTCTTACTGCTCGTTTTTGTATTGTAAAAGCTGCCTTAATATTATATTTATAGCTGTTTCCCCAAAATTTTATGCTATATCTAAATTTAGATTCTACTAGAGCAAAATAGACGGTACGAAGTTGGGCAAGAGATAAAAAATCCCTGAGAGATCTGATAGCATAACACGCACTACTTATTGTATTCGTAACTGAATCTAGTTCTGGCTTCCAATTAAGCAAAGAATCAATTTGTACCCCCAAAAATTTTAAACTTTCTACTATATCAATTTTCCTGCCTAAGGATTCTACGTTTACTAAAGCTTTGTTCCTAACTGTAGATCTAAATATCATACATTTTGTTTTACTTACATTTAATTTAAGATTATTCATAGAAAACCAGCTTTCACAAGCAGCTATTAATACATTTAATCTATACTGTAAGGTCTCGACATTGTCAGCAGCTATAACAGCACTCGTATCATCAGCAAATATTATCAAGTCAGCATCTGGTAAAATGTTTTTAATGTATTCAGTGAGAGTTAAGAAATATTATAAAGAAAATAGGGCCCAACACTAAACCCTGCGGAACACCCCTATAGTAAATGATTTCGATTTATAATTTTTTTCTACGCCTTCGTGAACTGATTTAATTTCGACGTACTGTTTCCTATTGGTCAAATAAGAACTAAAAAGTTTTAAAACATTTTCTCTTACACCGTAATGCTCTAACTTATCCATTAGAATGCAATGTTCTACAGTATCAAACGCAGAACTTAAGTCTAGGAATAAGCCCGCAACTTTAAGTTTATTGTTCAGCTTATTTACTACGTTATTAACTAACGAGTCTATTGCATCTAGTGTCCCCTTACTTTTTTGGTATCCAAATTGATTATGATTTATTATTTTCAGACTACTCAAATGTCTTACAAGCCTAGATTTGATCATTTTTTCAAAAAGTTTGGATAGAACGGGTAATAATGAAATGGGCCTGTAATTACCTGAATCTGTTTTAGCACCTTTCTTAAATAGTGGTAGAACTCTGGCTAACTTAAATTGGTCAGGAAAGACGCCTTCATTGGCGCAGTTATTTATTATTTTAGATATTGGGTGTGCCAGTATATCTATATTATCTTTAACAACGCTCAGCGGTATTTCGTCGTGTCCATATGATTTTTTACTATCCATACCCTTTACCATTTTGTAAATCTCTGTCGGCATGACGGGATTAAAAGCCATCGACTTATCAACTCTGTCAGTATTATCAATTAAATGCTTCATAGCCAGTTCTAGATTACCAGTGTTTACACCTTTACTGGTGTCAAACTTTTCCGCAAAAATATTAGCAATGTCTATAGGGTTACAAATTATTTTATTATTATATTTAAGTATTATATTATCATTATCTAAGTTATTGTCATTTTTTTTCGAGTTTTATTGACTATTTTCCAAATTTCTTTGCTAGAGTTAGCTGCTTTATTTATTTGATTACTTACTTCCTTTTTTTTTTAGCGTTTCTAATTACCTTTTTGTAAGTTCTAAGATACTGTTCACGATATTTTAATGACGATATGTCACACTTCGCTTTATTTATAAAATTTAGTAATCTCTTCATTTTACTGGATATCCTTATTCCTTTCGTTAGCCATTTAGATCGACCAGATCTTTTTATGTTGATTTTAACTTTCCTTTTTTTAAAATTACTAGAATGTAGTTCTTTGATTTTTCGTATAAACGTGTTTGTACCTAAATTCCAGTCGTGCTCCAGCAGTTTCTGTCTGAATGCATTATTATTCCTCTCGTTATATAATCTTCTCTCTATGTATTTATAACTAACACATTGTGCAGTAGCAACTTTTTCCAAATATACTGTACAGAAGAGGGCTGCATGTCCATCCGCTAATCGATTGTGGTCTATGTCTGTACTGCCAATCTTTCTATCACAGGTGTTGGTCAATATATTATCTATATACGATTCTGAGTTATTTCGCACAAACGTAACTGAATCAAACAAATATCTAAAATTATAGCATTTCAACAATGATGTAAACGAACTTCTTTTATTGTCCTGTTTTGACAAATCAATATTAAAATCACCACAGATAAAGCATATTTTATTGAAAAAGTACTGCAGTAATTGTTCCAAACTATATAGGAAATCGTCAAAGTTTTTATTCACGGGTGTTCTTTAGCAACAGATTATGTAAGAGTTTGTCACAATGTCCCTTACTCCACATACCTCAAAGCTATCTGTTTTATACAGCCTTTTACAAATGTCCAAGTCCTCAACTTGTCTGTTTTTAAGTGTTAAAACTAAAGTACCACCTCTTGTTTTATTTAATCTTGTGTTGCACGAGCTCACGACATAATTAGGAAAATCAAATTGTGATACCATTATTTGGTTTAAAAAATGTTCACTTATACAAATAAAGCTTATTTCGTTTGGTAATTCCGTTACATATATTTCGAGTTCATCCTTCTTATTATTTATTCCGCATAAGTTTTGGTGAAAAATAGTAACTTGTGAGTGACTATCCTTAAATATAGCCAAGCTGTTCAAACCACTAGCCACGGTACTAGTCTCGAAAAAGCTGACTGTGTTGTTCAACTTCCTTACAGGAATAATTTGAATATTCAGAATATGTATCAAATTCTAACATAAGTTGCTGTATTTGTTCAAATATACTAAATATACCTCTAATATTAACATTTCCATGTTTATTATAAGACCTGAAGTCATAAGTCAAGTTTAAGTTTGAGTCAATTAAATATATATAATTATGAGTTAAAATTATAATAGATTTTTAAAAGTGGGTACGCACAGTATTATATTTGTATGCTTAATAGGCATTACTGTATCCCGTATTAGTTTTACCAGCTTAATGTAGTCGCATGAGGTCTTGAAATCTTCACCTCCAATCTGGATGACACAGTAATCCTGCCGGGTTAAATCTCTTAGTTTACCCTCTAATCCATATATTAATTGTTCTACGCCACAGTTTGTTTTCATATAATGGCATATTTGAAAACTATCGCCAAACAATCTGGTAGCAATTGGTAAAATTTTGTTGTTTGAGTTGCTACTAAGGATCACAAGCTTCCTGTCCTTTTCATTCCTAAAATAATTCTTATTTCTAAGTTTCCTGTTCTCTCCACTTCTATCTACTACTCTCTTTTCCACCATATTTTGCCCGTTTGAGAAATCATATGTGTGAGCTTTGGCTACGTCCACAGTATTCCGCTGCAGCTCATGATGAATGGCAGGTGCACAGACATTGCAATTACTTTGCATTAATACTGCAATACGGTCCGTGAGAGCCTCTATCTTAAGCTGAGCAACCTTTAATTGCTGCTGTAGGGTAACAATTTTTTGTTCCAAGGAGGACACATTTACGTAGTCATTGGTGTCGACTTGCAATCTGGATGACAGTAAAGAAGATGGTGTAGAAAGTATGTTGCGTTGATTTGCCAGAGATTGTCTCTTTTTCTTAGAGTTTACACCCGGACTTGTAAATAAGGATGGCGACTGGCATAAATATTTCAATGTTTTATTTTCTGTAGTTAAGTTACTTAATTGGTTCCGTAAATCTGTATTTTCTATCAATATATTTTCAAGTTCATTTTCAGCACTCTCGACCTTTAATGTAAGCTGAGAAATTATGTCTTTCATTTCTGTGGCCAATACCAAGTCAGACACAGTACCGGTGTCGTCAACACTCATTGACAATTTATTGGGAGTATTGGATTCAATAGACGTTTCGCAATCCGTCAGTATGTGAGAATCAAGTAAATCAGTAGTATCTTGAACCAAAGATTGACGTTTCAACGCTTCATCATGTACTACGTCTCTAGTTCTTATTGGTTGTTCAGTTGGTGACGGTGTTTTTTTAGAAGTTGGTTTTTTCCTTACGATAATATTAGTTGTGCAGTCGGTACTGGCGTATTTTTTAATTCTGATGCACGCCTTACATCTCCACTTTTTTTTAGCTTCCGCGTCCTTGAGGCGATACGTTTGCTCTGGGTAGCCATCGCAATCTAATTCATACCGGTTATCGCAGGCAGAACACAAAGCAGTACTTTTCACATTTACCAATTTCTTGCATTTATGGCATGTTACTAGTGCTGCCATCTTGCAGTGACTTTTTGCAGAGTTTATTTATATTATGATGTGTGACGGTTGAGATTTAAACACTGCATGAGCCACTTTTTCACTTCGTCTTTGCTACAACTGGTTTCTGTTTTAATGGTTTTGATGAATTTGGGTCACAATTATTAAAAGGTTTGCAATCTTTTGTTTATTTATTAGATTGTTAATGTTGTATTTTCGTCATGTTTAACTTTTTGTAAGGAAGAGTTTATTGTTCAAAGTTTGTTATGTATTTACTTCACAGTTTGTATATGAAATCCTTGGATAAAACTGTCACATAATATGTATTAGGTGATGTTTTACTGGTTCACTTATGTTTTATTCACTTTTCAGCACTAATACTTTTTTTTAACATTTTTATAATCACAGAACGTTTGTTTTAACTTTAGGCTAGACGCAGCGCCATCTATCGAATGAATGACCAGTCCCTACTGGCGGCGCCCGTTCACGAACATGACGTATGGATCAGCACCATTTAGCTCAACCATTTTGAAGGGAACTCAATGATCCAACACACACGCCACCACCAGCGAGACATTTGAGTGAGCATGACATACCCTCAGCCGCCAGGGCACATTCAAGTCAATGAAAGACGTGACTGACGAAGTGCTTCCTTGATTTTGTCCCTTGCTTCTAATCTAGACGATGATAATGATCGAGGTGCTCGCGGCTCATCTTCAGCTGTGGTTCTTCCTTGTTTGTACATTTCAAGCCATCGCTGTACGGTACTTTTATTTAAGGCGTTACGACCAACACACTTTACCAGTAAGTCGTGCGCAACTCCTCCAGAGTAGTTGAGTAAAGCACAAAACTTTAGAAATATACGTTGTTCTACTACATTAATAGATTTTTTTAAATCTTCCATTTTAAATCAATGCACTCTTGACAATACAACACACCAAATTAAACTAACATGATTGTACAAGACAACACATGTATTAACTATTGCATACCATTGCGCAATACATAAATATTGGAAATAAAAAATATGACACTGGAAGTGGGATGACCTAATTAATATATTACGTTATAATACTATATACCTACTATACAACGTGTAACGTTAAATGCGCAAAACATCAGACACCCCAACTGATTTTTAATTCAATTGACCTATTTCAGAGAGAAAATAAGTCATTACAAAAATTGTAAAGGTTTTATGTGCTGTTTTAGTTTTACTGGCCATTCTGATCGTTTCTTGCGTCTGCGACAACGATTTATCGAGGGAGGAGTCGTCACCGGGCCGCTGCGCCGCGCTGACATTAGCTTGCTTGACCTATTAATAAATAGACACGGCAACATTTTTAATGAAGATTTTTTGAAAAATGTGACCTATATTAAAAAGTGCTTCAATTAATTCTGCTCGTTATTCTGATCAAACTACTTTCAGGTTTTGCGCATTTAACGTTACACGTTGTATATAATAGGTATTATGTGAATTTAGTTTAACCTTGTATGTTATAGGTATTGTTTTTTTTTCTCTTTTTTTTTGGTAGTTGTGTTGTGTTGTTCACACTCTTCATTTTCCAATCTGTTTTTAGAAGCGATGACTTTTAATTGGCTGTCAGTCTCACAATATATTTTTTATTACGTTTGTTTTAGCTGTAAGTAAGAAGACCTTTATGAATAATTTGTCGGTAAGCCTTTTAAAAATCTCAACTTCTTCAATATTTTGTTCTATTATTTTGCGGGAAACATAATCTTACCATATGCTTATGAGAACATGGGTTCTTACAAGTAATGTACCAGGAACAAACACCACAGAGTACCTACTAACAGCACACTAGAGTGACTGATATGGACAGTACGCAAACAGAACAGTTCATATTTATTTACTCGGCTCCTTAAGGTCCATTGTCCGTCCGACTTATGCTAATTTACATATTCTTAAAGCTTTGTAGGTTGTACCTACAATGTACCATTTACCGGAGATCCTGAAGCCATTCCGTAGGTAAGTAGGTACAGTCAAAGAATGAAAATGTTAAGAACATTAAAAGTTTATTTTAATTGTAAATTGTTACTTCACAACTTGCTTGTGGCTAAGTAATAACAGCAGCAAGGGTCGATCGAGTTGTACGCAAAATACGCGCATTGACGTGGAGTTGCGGACACCAGCCCGTGTTACCTATTACCTAAGGGTCGATCGATCAGGTTAAGCTACGCTTGCCCCGGTTGGTCCCTGGATAGGTGACCATCTTTACACACCACGACCCCTCCGTGCCTCTGAAAGCACGCCAAGCCGAGACCAACGTCTCGGCTGTCATTTGTGGTGGATCTTTGACAGTCATTATGGGTCGGCAAAAGCCCGACATTCTCACAACCAGTCTTACTAAGGGGTGTCGTATTATGCTTTAACTGGGTTGTGGAGAGGTCAGATAGGCAGTATCTCCATGTAGAATACTGGTATTCAGCTGCATCCGGTTAGACTGAATGCCGACCCTAACATACATAGTTGGGAAAGTGCTAGGTAGGCAGTCTGATATTTATGTTATTTTTCCGACCATATAATTATTGCCAATATTTTGAATGAAACTGACGGTTCGAAAAGTAGACATGCGCCCTTCGCGCTGTGGGAAGATAATGTGTTTGAAAATTGTTTAAAATTTTCGCTCCTTGACCATATCTATGTGTTGTGGGTTGTGGACCGCCATCGGTTTCACATAACACTGCACCTTCCCCAGGGGGAACCATGATGGTTTCTAAGAGATATTAAAAGTTTTCAATCAATTGCTCGTTTTTAAACTTTGACCTCTCCCTTTTCAAACTTCCCTTTTTTCAGGTCTGTCGGGCTTGAGGAGTTCACTTTGATGATATGGTACTTCGTCAAAAGGCCAGCACGTGGTAATGTTAAGTTTTTTACATGGATTAATGAACTGTGATTTAAAAATATTGTTCCAAGAAACGGTTTTTTGGTCGGTAACAGATTTAATTTATAAAAAAGAAAATCTTCCAAATATTATCCAGTAAAATAACACAGGTTTCCCAGAAGGCCACGGTACGAACAAATATTTGATTAATCCTTTCTTTGATCCTTACTTTGGTTTATGTTAACATTTATGTAAGATATTTTCATAGAAAATTCCAAGAATCGGACTAAGTTACTTTTCACGAGTAGGTACAGGTATATAAGGTCGTGAAAAGCAGGTAGAAAGGATAAAAACCGGACAAGAGCGAGTCGAACTCCTGCACCGAGGGTTCCGTACCTACCTACGTATATATTAAATTTTCATCGGCAAGGCGTTCGTTGTTAAAATTCAGTGTTAAAATTCGTAGAAGAATTATAACACTACGGTGTAGAATATTGCAGTTTTAGGCCAGCGCCATCTTTTGACTGATGGTGGAACTAATGTAATTTTTGTTGATGATTTCTGAAAAAGTGTTAGAGTCATCGTTTTATTTTTCCTGTAATTTTTACATAAACTTCTATAACACAGTATAATTTCAGATTTTTCTCTATGCAAACTTCGGAGATAAGGAAGGAACGGTATTTTTTTACATTTTTCATCAAAAGTCGAAAATTATGCGGCTTAAAAAAAATGTCTGAGAATGTACAAATAGCGCTCTTTCATATGATACTCTAGTAGCCCCACTACGAATTTTTAAGACCCCTTTCAGTCCCTGTTGCAAAAAAATACACTATACATTTTTTTTTGTTATTCGCAAAATAGTTGGGCAAACGTCTTCGAAAACTATTCCAAATTTCAAGTTGATAGCATTAGCAGTTCTAGAGATATCCAGATGTGACAGACACATAAACAGACTGAGTCGCACCATAAGGGTTCCTTTTTACCATTTTGGTACGGAACCCTAAAAATAAAGCAGAAGGCGCCATCAAATTATAGCAACAATTATATAGCCGTGTGGAGATTGGTTCATAGAGTTTCTATTGAGTTTATGACACGGCAAGACTATATCGTCGCGATTGTCAAGTCTGTGGAGATGGCGCCTGAGGCACCTGTCCCAATTAACGAAAAACGAGTAGAGCTGACAACTAAAAAGGAGTTGGCGAGCAACGAGCAGTGTATGTGCAATGTGCAACGTGCCTAAGGCACTGCCGACGAGGACCGAGAACAAAGTTACATTATATTAATATGTAGTTGGTCGCTGACGAGGGGCCCGTGGCTAAATAATAACAGCCGCATAGGTCGATCGATCAGGTTAAGCTACGCTTGCCGCGGTTGGTCTGTGGATGGGTGACCATCTTTACATTCCGAGACCCCTCCGTGCCTCGGAAAGCACGTTAAGCCGTTGGTCCCGGCTGTCATTCGTAGATCTTTGACAGTCGTTACGGGTAGTCAGAAGCCCGAAAGTCTGACAACCAGTCTTACCTAGGGGTATCGTATTACCCAGTAACTGGGTTGTGGAGGTCAGATAGGCAGTCGCTCCATGTAAAATACTGGTATTCAGCTGCATCCGGTTAGACTGGAAGCCGACCCCAACATAGCTGGGAAATGGCTAGGCAGATGATGAGTTGGTCGCTGACTGCTTACACCGCCGCCGCAAGAACTCTCTCTCTCTATTGTAAGTTTCTTGAGCGACAAAATAGTCGATAGCTAGTCAGCGTGACAGGTGCCTCAGTGCTACAACTAAATAAATGCCTGAAAGTCAAGACACAAGTTTATGAGAAGTTGTTTAACCGTTGTGTTGAGTTAAAGCTTGTTAGGAGACTTTTAAGAACGTGCAGTTCCTAGATACTACGCCAATGCTCTTGAATGTTAGCAGTTTCATCATTGAATGAATAACTGGTAACTAAATACCTGTAAAGAATTCAAATTAGTCTATTCTGTTTTAATAAACGTCTATTTCCAAGAGAATTGCTGAAAATATGAAGAAACGTATGTACGTGTTCGTACAACATTAAAAATGGAATTTTCACCCATTTGACCTACTGAAGGTGTTAGACAAATAAATGTTTTACTTTAACTCTCATAAAGGTAGGATTTCATATTTTTACTTACATTTTTATTGCATTTATGCAACCCGGTTGAGCCAACCGACGGTTGTAATATTTTATTATACTTATGTGACAATTTAATTAAAGTTAATTTTAATGTCTGTCTAAGTTCTTTGTTTTTTTCTTAATTATTTTATTGAATGTATTAACATGAATGATGTAATGAATTTTTACGTACCTAATGTTGATTTGTATATTGGGATTTGGTGCCTGAGTAGATAAATAAAAATGAAAATAAACATTTAAATTATTCTAAATTAAATGACTAACTAATTAATCCTAACTTTAATATAATAAATGCGAAAGTAAGTTTGTTTGTTTGTTTGTTACGCTTTTACGCTAAAATGGCTTAAGGGATTTTGATGAAATGTGGCACGTGGGTAGACCATGACCTGGAGAAGGGCATATACTACTTTTAATCCTGGATTAAGTCGCGGGCAACAGCTAGTTATACAAATAAATACAAAAAAAATCCAATTGTTTTTTTTGGGAAGAATGTATTTTTTTCAAGAATTTAATTGAAATAAAGCTTTGTAATGGAATTGTAATGAATATTCATGAACAACATGGTCTTATCGATGTAACAATTTCGATTTATAACAGACAGACTGACTGGCAAACTAATGACAACAGATGGACTGGCAAACTAACAAGAGAGGAAAATAACAAGCAGTTCCTACTCCAGTTGTAATAGCAATTTCGCTAGTAATCAATATAAATCAGCTGCTATAACAAAACACAAAGTAAAAAAAAAAACATGAACGTAACGTAAACGTGTGGAAGCATGACTTGTCTGCCAATAATTTTAAGCAATAATAAATTCGTGCACTTATTGTTTTGTACCTGTTACTAGCCCCAAAATACAGAATAACTGTCTAGTTTGGGGCTCACTTGCAAATAATATATTGTAACCTAATTGTAGGTAGTATTTTAAGCTACTCATCTCGCCCCAACTTGCTGTTAGCCCTTAATAGTTAAAAATAAAACACTGGGATATTAAAACTAATATTTAAGTATCGAAATTTTTATGGTAATTTGCATTTCACACACTATTTTGCTCTTTATTCCAAGAGCTTTACTGCTGCATTTGTCTAACGTTTAGTTCAGCAGCGAAGATTTAAAATGGTGTCCAATATATGGACAGAGCCCCATAAAGTGTTAAGCTGTGAACCTGCTTACTGTATTAGCTGGACAGTAAAATATTTTCAATTGAACTGTATAAAATTTATCGCCTGATATTTAGGTGAAGATTTGTTGCCGCAAATCAACAAGAGTGTAGTCTCTAGTAGTTATCAGGCGCTTTCAGATATGGCCTTTTTTACATTTTTTTATTTTTTATAATGGTGCTGAGTGTTTTTGAACGTGCCTCTACGTTAGCATGGCTTTTCTGTCATGAACCTGTCTGCCAAACTGGTGAATTATGGAAGATACGTGCCTACATCATGGTCCTTGAGAGGTCATTACAGCGTAGAAAAAGCCACCTTTGCTACAAACAAGCTATTCTATTGTACAGTCGACCGCACGTTGGTAGTAACACTTTCACTTTTATTAACGTTGGCTTAACGTTGTCTGGGGTTTCTTTAGAATCACGCTTCCTAATCAAAAGCACTTATTGCATGAGTACCTATCTACGCGGTCGTTTGTATCATTTTGACCTACAAACACGACTTCTTTGATCGCGCGACTATGTCATATTCGTATAAAAGAGTGCAAAAATCTCGTAACTATCGCTTTTGGTTAGGACGCGGCCTAAGAGGCCAGCTTATACTGATTTGGTTACCACTGAAATGCGGTCTATCGGGCCTAACTTAAATTTGAATCTTTTGCTGGACTACATCAATACTTTGGGGCCATTCTAGTATTACGTAAGCAGATTTTTTGCAATTATTAACCCCCCCCCCCCCTCCTCTTCGTCAGCAAAGTAAGCAAATCTATTACCCCCGCCCCCCCAATTCTTACGTAAACATTGGTAGGTAAATGCATTTTTCAATGTGTTGTGGTTTCTTTATTCATTGATGAGCCTGCTGCTCTTATAACTATTTATTTAATTATTTCCGGGAATCCCTGAAAATGCGTTTCGTTTTCAAGCATATACAAGTAGGGTTGCCATAATAATATGTGTCCAAACCAAAATTGACTAAATTTTGTAGAAAATCCGAAAAAGTGAAGAAATAAATACTGCTGACGTAATCACCACCCAGACCCCCCCATCCCCCATTTCATAAAATATAAGCAAAGCAAAGACACCCCCGCCCCCCTGTAGTGCTTACGTAATACATGAATGGCCCCTTTGTATTTTTAATTCCTGCTTTATTAAATAAATACTTTGTATTTTTATTTATTTCTGTAGGTATTGAATAAGTACTTTATATTACTATGTCCTATTTGTGCACATTTGCTATCAACGTACTTATTTGATTGTTTGCAATAAAACGCCTGTTTATAGCTTTACGTTCTCCCATGATATGGAAGTTTATTGCTCTTAGCTGTTGCTAGGCGCTACGCGGAGACTGCGAGATTTTTGAGGATCTCCAAGCCGTCTACGAGATGTCGTCGAGGGTTCTACGAGGCTGCTTCATAGTCCATGTTGGGAGCCCAGTGTGGAGACAATGTAACGGACCTAATCTTTCCATACTAATTCGAAAGTAGATAACTATGTCTGTGGTACTTTTTCACGCCATAACGGCTGAGTGTAATCGATGAAATTTGGTACCCAAGTAGACCATGACATGGGTTAGGACATAGGATGTATTTATCTCGGTAGTACAGACGCCAGCACATCAAACTAACCGAAACTGTCAAATCTTCTCAGTCAACTTTGAACTTTGATATAGTTGAAAATCTATTAAAGAAAGGAGGATGGCCAAATCGTACCTGACGTCGAGGCGGTGGCGTCCCGAAATGCCATATATATGAAAAAATCCGCTATTTTGTAAGGTCTTAAAAAACATAAGAAATATCTCTTGAAAAAGCCAGAAAAAGAACATACATTTTTTTTTTGTTTATGTAGTTTCTTTAAGAACTATTTAGATTATCATGTTCAGAACGCACCTATTGACGATTCATTTTGCTTAAGAAATGATTTAGTACTCAAAGATAATCATTGTTCACGTTTTTCTGAATGGTTACTAAATGTATTTAAATTCTATAAATACTTAAGTAGGTATCAAATCAACTAGTGCTGTTTTTATGGATCACCGATCAGTCATATTTTTTGGATCTGAGAGAAATCGAAATAAATACGAAATGAGATCGCTAATTATTACCCTCTTCGCTTATCGCTAACTACCCTTTTAGGCTTAGCCGCAGTCGGGTAAAAACTGTATGTCGGCTGCCTACCATTAAATCAACTTATTGATTCTAACCTCAAAAGTATTTTTTTCGTTATTAAAATATCTTGGCTATTTAGATATTATTTTCGAAAGGGATTGTGTTTACTACATAAAAACAATCCAATCTCACTATAATTTGTTTTTGTACACTGAAAATAAAAGTCCAGGTCCAGCTTCTATAGAAACTTGGCCGATGTTCTTTGACAGATTGTAGTAGCTTGATGTGCTGTAGCTGTATTTTATTCTTGCTAAACTGTTGAGAGTATTTCTATACGAAAAATCGACGAATTCCGAACGAAGGCGGTGATCCATTAATCGGTCTAAATAAATACAAAGACTTATTTTACTTTCATCTAAAATTTAAGGATAACTGAATTATACATTGTATGTATTTGAAACACTTTCTTGATTGTGTGTGCTATTTTGGTGTATAAGTGGTTATACATAATAAATGTAGTAAACTCAGTAGGATGTTATGCTTAAGGGAATTCATATAGGTAATTACAGTCGGATAAATTGTGATAAAAAATACATTGAATAATTATCTTATAATTTCAAACAGCAGGGTAGTTGCGTAACACACTATCAGTAGCAATGGGCTTCATTTTGACAGTTCAACAACATTCATTGCGTTGTTTGCGTTGTTGAGCAGACACTTTTGTCGAACATATGGAGCAATGGATTAGCAATATGCTTAAAAATGATTCAAATTGAGAGTAATTTAGAGTGCAGTTCTGCCAAATTAGATTTACTTAAGACTGTCAATATTGAAAGTTATTTGGTCAAAATCTAAGATTGGTTAAAAATGGCGGGAATGTTAGATATACTTGAGTAATATTGGCGGACTACAACATGTGAGCCCTCCAATTCTAGGACTCTTTAATTCAACTGTGATGAAAGATGGACTACCGTTCACGTAAGTTAATTGATATTATTGCTGTTAACTATGTTGTTCTATATGTGGTATAATATAATATGTCTAATATCGCTTTTGTCTTAAATCGAATTAAGGAGTATTCGTGTTCTGTTTCTTTCCGTTGATAAGTTGTTATAGCTTTGAGAAATGGTCCAAGAGATTAACGAGATAACAATAATAATTGTTTATCCAAATGTAAAAATGGGTTGATACCCTACTTTAAAACAAGCTGCCATGGAGTTTCTGTGTCCTTCCTTCTTCATGATGACCTAGTTTTGGAACAGACCACTAGTTTTCTCATTAATGTGTTTAACTGACAAGCCTAATTGAAATAAATGCCTAGTCTTGTCTTTCTGTGCTTTTCTTCATAAAACCCTTTCCTTACACACCATATTCATATGTCCTTCATACACAGTAAATAACAAGTTACCATTCTGACACTCAAAGCTTGCTAATTAAGCTGATATTATTACCTATACATAAAGTCTTCATTCCTCTTTCTGCCACACGCGAACGAAGTCGCGAGCGTAGCTAGTGTCAAAATCAATATCAAAAGTCATTTATTCAAACTAGGCTGAGAATCAGCACTTATCGAACGTCAAAATTACAAAAGACAATCCCCGAAAACGCCCGCCCTTCACCACTTCCTAGTGCTTTCGCTGGGGAGAAGAAGTGACGCAATAAAATCCCCAGCAGCACAGCTGTCTGTTCAGTTAGAAAATTCTTGAATGAATACAATACAAGGTATGCAAAGTAATAAACATTACAAGACACAGAAGACTAAATTAAATTATTTGCTATATGTCAGCTAGGCACGCCAATATACCAACAAATACAAGAAAAACTATACATACTCAAGCAAAAAAATAATATATCAAAATTAAAAATGTTAACAAAAACTTACTATCTAAATAAAGGCCTCCAGCCAGTACGAGTATAAATGTGAATACAACAACACAATCCAATAATTTACAACAACAATACAATTTTAATAGTTTTTTTTTTATCATCGTTCGGCTCAACCAAAGCATCTGCCATCTAATCTCTTCACCACCTTTGGTTGACTGGTAGAGAATGCCTTAAGGCGCCACCCCGACCAAAACGCCGCGCAAGCCGTTTTTGTGCAGTTTTTGGAAGCTATCTACTTCTTATTTAAAAGAAATATTAACAAAAAAAAAATACATTAAATTTCTACATAATGTTGACTCCATAATTGTAGTTTTACTTTTTTTTTTTAATCAGTATATCTTTAATAAATCTCCTTACAACGAAACTCCAGAAATGAGAAATGGTGATTGATAAAATGTATCTCCTCGTAAAGTAAACATTATTTAATTTTGCTACTGACACCAATAGATAGACAATTTAATAATTAACATTTTGGTAGTAAAATTTTTTCCAAAAAACTAAAATTTGATTTTATACAAATTTTATTCTAAAATGTGAGCGCTTTTACTACTGTAACTCATGCGCCCCGGCCCCCGTATCGGGATTCAGTGTGCCACAAGCTCTCGAAGGTGAAACCCGTGCCGTTTGTCTCCGCGTCGCCGCGTCGCCGTCGGCTAGCGCACTTGCTCGCTTACGTCACATTATCAGTACCTCTACCATGAGTTGTTATCGAAAACTTACTCGCTAGCGTTAAACTCGCTAGCGTACTAACGTGGATCGAATAGATTTCAATAATGCTTGTACCATGAGTTTTACGGACTCTTACGCCGGCGCTAACGTAAGCTCGATAGATCCTGCCGTCTAACTAACTTCACTCCTAAGTTTTGTTTCTTTCTTTCTCAGTAATAAGAAAAGAGAACGGCATATACGTACTTAATGTAGTGCTATCGCGTATGCTAGAAACGTTGGGACAGTCAATAATCCGACTAAATAGAAAGGTTGGCCGTCAGTGAACTACTTAAAGTATTTAGTGGTTGTTGAATTTGTATTCCTTATATGTCGCTGTTGAGTCATTGAGTGTTGTTTACAATTTGTAATTTTGTTGAAGTTGTATGGTTAACGTCGTTTTTTAATTAAATTCATTGAAATAAGTTTACAAAAAGACAATAATACAATGAGGACCAGTGTGGCTGAGTGTGGCACAATTTTCAGAAACTATATCAATCTTGACGCTTCTGCGTTATGAATCGTGGTTCATTTCTCGCATGGAGCAAAAATTAGTGTGATCGACCCTTCCAAAGATAATTATTTGTTCCGGGTCTGGGTGTTTGTGCATGTGAGATTTGTGTTTTTAAATGCACCCACGATACCTGCAGGGCAAATCCTAGTGTGCAGCAATGTTTAAAGAAAACATTGTACATGTAGTTATTATGGGTACTAAGAAGGCATGTGTTTTTATGTCAATTTTTGTGTTCCCTAGCTGTATGTTTCCCTTATAATGATAAAATAAATAAAACAGTTGTTTAAGTAAAATGTCTTTTATTTAAATTTAAGTTAATACTCATCACAGAAAGCCTCCTAGCTAGCTGCGTAATGTCCTGCCATTAGTAAGCTAGAATTTTCATTTTCCTGTAATTTTGGCATGAAATTCACGCTGTTTATGTCGTTAGTCTTCAAATTCAGCGGCCACTAACATATTCCATGCTAAATAAGCTCTTCCAGACAATATTTAGACTCAAAAAACTCAAAAACGTTTATAATTTTGATGTAAACATATGTTTCACACGACAAAATGCTAGTGAGTTACGTAGCTACTATCGTAAGCGTATTTTTCGATAGCGTCTGTCAAATTTGTGACCCATGGTGCCGTTTTGTATGGCGACAGCTGAAAAACGTCAGTGACTATCGAATAGATTACGTTAGGTTTGTTACCTATCGAAATCTATAGCGCTCATGGTACGAATTTTAATTCATTCAGTGACCACTAGGGGCGCTGTACGATATTTCATACATATTATTTACGGAGACGCTAGCGAGTTTCGACTGTGCAAACTCATGGTAGAGCTACTGTACTGATAATAATTTTTTTTTTTTTTTTTTGTACTAGTTACGTATTGTGTTATTTAATGCGGAAGGACGCTTTGTGTATTTAGAATTATTGAGTTTTGTGAAAGGACGCTACTCCGCCATCTTGGATTAGCTATCGTTTTCATAGTTTTCGAGGGTGTTAAAGCTGATAGTGAGGTCAAAATGTAAATCCAAGATGGCGGCTCCGAAAATTTCTATATTTTTCGTCATGGGTGTCGTTTTCATAGTTTTCGAGGGTGCTAAAGCTGATAGTTAGGTCAAAATCTAAATCCAAGATGGCGGCTGCGAAAATTTCCATATTTTTCGTCATGGGTGTCGTTTTCATAGTTTTCGAGGGTGCTAAAGCTGATAGTGAGGTCAAAATCTAAATCCAAGATGGCGGCTGCGAAAATTTCTAAATTTTTCGTCATGGGTGTCGTTTTCATAGTTTTCGAGGGTGCTAAAGCTGATAGTTAGGTCAAAATCTAAATCCAAGATGGCGGCTGCGAAAATTTCTAAATTTTCCGTCATGGGTGTCGTTTTCATAGTTTTCGAGGGTGCTAAAGCTGATAGTTAGGTCAAAATCTAAATCCAAGATGGCGGCTGCGAAAATTTCCATATTTTTCGTCATGGGTGTCGTTTTTATAGTTTTCGAGGGTGCTAAAGCTGATAGTGAGGTCAAAATCTAAATCCAAGATGGCGGCTGCGAAAATTTCTAAATTTTTCGTCATGGGTGTCGTTTTCATAGTTTTCAAGGGTGCAAAAGCTGATAGTTAGGTCAAAATCTAAATCCAAGATGGCGGCTCCGAATATTTCCATATTTTTCGTCATGGGTGTCGTTTCCATAGTTTTCGAGGGTGCTAAAGCTGATAGTTAGGTCAAAATCTAAATCCAAGATGGCGGCTGCGAAAATTTCCATATTTTTCGTCATGGGTGTCATTTTCATAGTTTTTGAGGGTGCTAAAGCTGATAGTTAGGTCAAAATCTAAATCCAAGATGGCGGCTGCGAAAATTTCCATATTTTTCGTCATGGGTGTCGTTTTCATAGTTTTCGAGGGTGCTGACAACGATTATGGGGTCAAAATAAAAATTCAAGATGGCGCTTCCAAAACTTTGCAAATTTTTCGTCATGGGTGTCGTTTTCATGGTTTTCGAGGGCGCTGACAACGATTTCCATATTTTTCGTCATGGGTGTCGTTTTCATAGTTTTCGAGGGTGCTAAAGCTGATAGTTAGGTCAAAATCTAAATCCAAGATGGCGGCTTCGAAAATTTCCATATTTTTCGTCATGGGTGTCGTTTTCATAGTTTTCGAGGGTGCTCAAGCTGATAGTTAGGTCAAAATCTAAATCCAAGATGGCGGCTGCGAAAATTTCCATATTTTTCGTCATGGGTGTCGTTTTCATAGTTTTCGAGGGTTTTGACGACGATTATGGGGTCAAAATCAAAATTCAAACTCAAAACTCAAACTCAAAGCATTTATTTCAAGTAAACCAATTACAGGCACTTTTGAACTGTTAAGGGGTCGGTCAGTCAGAAAGATGAAGCTAGTTGCCCATTGCAAAGCGTAGTAGGTATCTGTGGAGAGGAACGGGCAAGAAACTCCACGGACACTCTTTTAAATCATAAAAATTGTTACAAAATTTTGGTTACATCATTCAAGTTGAAATTATACATATTGTGAGAACGATGACCTCATCTAGTTTAAAAAAATATGATTGACATGTAAAAGTGTTTGTACAAACCTACTTACAGAAAATAAATCATCATAGATGTAGAAAGACGTGTACGTTAAAAGCGTCCGTACTAAAAAAGATAAAAACAACAAAAACAAAAAAAAAATAACAATTCACAAATGAAAATACTTAGATTAAAATAAAAATAAGCCGTGGCGGCTAAGAGATGACCAGTCCCTACTGGCGGCGCCCGTTCACGAACATGACGTATGGATCAGCACCATTTAGCTCAACCATTTTGAAGGGAACTCAATGATCCAACACACACGCCACCACCAGCGAGACATTTGAGTGAGCATGACATACCCCCAGCTGCCAGGGCACATTCAAGTCAATGAAAGACGTACCCAGTAAATGGTAGCTTTATAGTTTAGGTGCATAGTGCTCACACGTGTGTTATGCAATTATAAAATATTAAGAGATTCAGAGAGAAGAGAAGAATTCAAGATGGTGCCTCCAAAAATTTGCAAATTTTCCAATCAAAATTCAAGATGGCGCTTCCAAAAATTTGCAATTTCTTGGAAGCGCCATCTTGAATTTTGATTTTGGCCACATAATTGTTGTCAGCGCCCTCGAAAACCATGAAAACGACACCCATGACGAAAAATTTGCAAATTTTTGGAGCCGCCATGTAGGGTGCTTCCCTAACATAAGTAATGTCAATGCAAATGTAAGATGTCAATGTAATGCAGAATGTCAAATTAAATGTAAATGCATAAGATGTCAGTGAATGCTCAACGGGATGAATCTAAATAAAATGCAAGTTGTCCGACTCAAACCACGTCTAATTGAACACTAAAAAATGTAATATACATAAAATGCATGGAATAATGCAATATGTCAGTGTCAATGCAATGCCAAATGTAGGTCGCGTCCAAAGTGCAAATACGCGAGCCTACTGGCTAACTTATTGTAATAAATATATTTTAAAACCCATGTACGTGCACCGTACACGCCATCTTGAATTTTGATTTTGACCCCATAATCGTTGTCAGCGCCCTCGAAAACCATGAAAACGACACCCATGACGAAAATTTTCCAAATTTTTGGAGCCGCCATTTTGAATTTTGATTTTGACCCCATAATCGTTGTCAGCACCCTCGAAAACCATGAAAACGACACCCATGACGAAAAATTTGCAAATTTTTGGAGCCGCCATTTTGAATTTTGATTTTGACCCCATAATCGTTGTCAGCACCCTCGAAAACCATGAAAACGACACCCATGACGAAAAATTTGCAAATTTTTGGAGACGCCATCTTGAATTTTGATTATGACCCCATAATCGTTGTCAGCGCCCTCGAAAACTATGAAAACGACACCCATGACGGAAAATTTGCAAATTTTTGGAGCCGCCATCTTGAATTTTGATTTTGACCCCATAATTGTCGTCAACACCCTCGAAAACTATGAAAACGACACCCATGACGAAAAATTAGCAAATTTTTGGAGCCGCCATCTTGAATTTTGATTTTGACCCCATAATCGTTGTCAGCGCCCTCGAAAACCATGAAAACGACACCCATGACGAAAAATTTGCAAATTTTTGGAAGCGCCATCTTGAATTTTGATTTTGATCACATAATCTTTGTCAGCGCCCTCGAAAACCATGAAAACGACACCCATGACGAAAAATTTCCAAATTTTTTGAGCCGCCATCTTGAATTTTGATTTTGACCCCATAATCGTTGTCAGCACCCTCGATAACCATGAAAACGACACCCATGACGAAAAATTTGCAAATTTTTGGAGCCGCCATCTTGAATTTTGATTTTGACCTAAATATCAGCTTTAGCACCCTCGAAAACCATGAAAACGACACCCATGACGAAAAATTTCCAAATTTTTTGAGCCGCCATCTTGAATTTTGATTTTGACCCCATAATCGTTGTCAGCGCCCTCGAAAACCATGAAAACGACACCCATGACGAAAAATTTGCAAATTTTTGGAGACGCCATCTTGAATTTGGATTTTGACCCCATTGGATAATCATATAAAATAGTCACATAACGTTTTTCGTTCCAAAAATTAGAAAGTAAGTATTCGTGGACATTCATGCATGACCAACATAGGCGCACTGTTTCTTCATTCATAGAAATAATATTTTTTTTATTAAATGCCGCGTATTGTAAGGTCTGTGCTTTTTACTAGTCGCAGTTTCATAGTTCGTAAGTTGTTCGCCAGATGGCCAGTTTTTACGAAGTATTGTAGAGGTGGGGTGCGGCAAAGAGGGAACGAATGCTCAAGGTTATTTGGTCAGGGTCCGGCCTTAAGGCATATGTCTGCTTTTGTACCTTTTTGTGTGCGAAAAGTTTAAATAAATAAATAAATAAATACCTATAATGTGACCCATAATAATACATAAGGAAGACATGGTAGGAAGTTATCCTCAATCCTTATCCTGAATGCTACTGATAAGATAATAGATATACGCGAAATGTAAATACCTTATCAACCTAACAGTTGTCCTCAACCTCGAATAATAATACTATATTTTATAATACCTATTCATATCCATGTGTCATATCCATATGTTTTTTACTGTGTGTACATAAATAATAAACTAAATAAATAAATAATATTAATGTTGTACATAATATTAATTGCTTATAATATTAAAGTACGCCAAATACGCGCATTGACGTGGAGTTGCGGACACCAGCCCGTTTTACCTATTAAAATTGTACATAATATTAATTGTTTGTAATATTAATCACAAGGGGCCCGTGGCTAAATAATAGGTAACTGCCGCACAGGTCGATCGATCAGGTTAAGTTACGCTTGCCGCGGTTGGTCTGTGGATGGGAGACCATCTTTACATACCGAGATCCCTCCGTGCCTCGGAAAGCACGTTAAGCCTTTGGCGGCCAGGCTGTCATTCGTGGATCTTTGACAGTCGTTACGGGTCGTCAGAAGCCCGAAAGTCTGACAACCAGTCTTACCTAGGGGTATCGTATTACCCAGTAACTGGGTTGTGGAGGTCAGATAGGCAGTCGCTTCATGTAAAATACTGGTATTCACCTGCATCCGGTTAGACTAGAAGCCGACCCCAACAAGGTTGGTTTATAATATTATAGTTTATTGTATTTTTCGCTATATTCGCAAAATACAACAAAACGATGTTTTTCTTTAGATCAGTCGGTCGATTCTATAAAAATCTCACCGTGAAATCATAAGTGAAGTGAGCACTTAATATATCCTATATAATCCCTACCATTAGGGAATGACAGAGCTCATTTCCCGCTCACTTCACCTAAGTTCCCACGGTGAGATTTTTACAGAATAGCACTGCAGGTTTAAACCACCGAGCCAGTTATTGAATTAAGAACCTGACACTTTTGCAGAAATCCAGTTCAGTGTATACAAAAACCGGTCAAGGGCGAGTCGCACTCGCGTACCGAGGGTTCCGTACAAATTTGTAGGTATGTAACTCTAAATATACGGTTATCCGATTTTTTCCTTTACTTGTGCTACATGACATTGCTTCTTGCCAACTTTCATGATTCTAGATCAACGGCAAGTACCCTATAAATTTTGATTCCCTTGAGAGTGTCGAAATATACGTTTTTTGCGGCATAAACAGCCGTATCTTTTTTCACGTTAACTTAGAAGCTTGATTTTTTCACAGCTTGAAGCGACTGTAGACTTGATACATGGTTTTAATTTCAACTTCAACCTCCACGCGTTCGCGAGAGAAATGGTCTTGACAGACAAACAGACAGACGGGCAACAAAGTGATCCTATAAGGGTTCCGTTTTTTTCTTTTGGGTACGGAACCGTAAAAATGACAGCTTAGTTCGATGCTAAGTTGTCATTTTATTATTAACCCATTCCCTGTCCCATGAATCACATAATTATGATTCACGTTGATTGTTCAACTAATGTGTCTACTTTGTGGACAGTGAACCTGTTAAAATACAAGTACTGGCCCAAAAGTTTAGGCAAGTAGAAAATATTTTGTAAAGTAAAGGCAGACAGACGGCCGCACACCAAGCTACCCGAAACTGTCTGATTTTCCCAATCAGCTTTGAACCTTATGCTTTGGCGATAAAGTTGAAAATCTATTAAAGAAATCTGACAGATTGTAGTAGCTTGATGTGCTGGCGCCTGTACATTACTAGCTTAGCATATTCAGGCTATAACGTTCCCACTGCTGGGACACCGGCCTCCTCTCGCCGAGGGGCTTTGATCCACCACGCGGGCCCAGTGCGTGTTGGTAAATATCACTTGTCTTGGAATTTTCAGCTCTAGGACATGCCGGTTCCCTCACGATGTTTTCCTTCACCGTTTTCAGAGCAGTGGGGATGAAATTATTTACACAAAGCGCCTGTCTGGGTCGTTACCACAGGGCTACCATTACTCGCTTACTAAATTAAAGTGACACTACGACATACGGCACATCGTTTATGAAAAAGTAAATTAATATGACTGTAATTGGAATTAATCGGACTCTAATTTTAATATTCACATAGGTACATGCGTAAAGAGGAAACTACCGCAACATATGGAATAGAATAGTGAACCATCGACTGTACCCCCCCCCCTCCCCCTATGAAAAAAGCTTCTAGAAATGTCTTCAAAATTGTTTTAGTATGATCCTTACTTTTATTGCTTTAGGGTGCGTTTCCACAGAAGCGGAGCTGGCCGAAGCGGAGCAGAGACGTGCAGGAATCGACTAATCATAACGGTTGAAATGCTCATCGCGTCACTCGTCTTGTCTGTGATTGGACGTTTCCTACACGTCTCCGCTCCGCTCCGCCTAGCTACGCTTCTGTGGAAACGCACCCTTACGATCTTGAATAACTGTCGCTAAGTAACTTTATTCCTACTTAGTTTTCTACTTTCAGTAGAGGCACGGTAATATTATCTAAATATTACCGTGGTAGAGGGGCCCGTGGCTAAATAATAACAGCCGCACGGGTCGATCGAACAGGTTAAGCTACGCTTGCCGCGGTTGGTCTGTGGATGGGTGACCATCTTCACATACCGAGACCCCTCCGTGCCTCGGAAAGCACGTTAAGCCGTTGGTCCCAGCTGTCATTCGTGGATCTTTGACAGTCGTTACGGGGTAGTCAGAAGCCCGAAAGTCTGACAACCAGTCTTACCAAGGAGTATCGTATTACGCTGCATCTGGTTAGACTGGAAGCTGACCTCAACATAGTTGGGAAAAGGCTAGGCAGATGATGAGTTTTCTACTTTCAGTCTCCCTAAGTAGCAAAAAACATTGTGTTGAATTTCCTTGTTTACTTTTATAGGTTATACTTAAGGCATTCCTCGTCTACTTGAACAATAAAGTTATATAATTATTGAAAATGCTGCTAACATCCATCAATATAGCTTGCTAGTTGGGAGTTCTTCCTGTTTTTAAGTACCTTCAATGGGCACTGAGCAACAATAATAACAAACTGTATGTATTGAGTTTTCCCTAATTCATTTTCTGTATACATAGCGAGAAGTAGTGGAATATCTATAGCCTTTAAACGTATACAGTGTGGCGATTAGGTTATCACATTAATTGTAACCACGTATTCTACATTACGTATTTTAAACATACACAAATGAAATAATTAACAGTAATTCGTCAGTGAAGTTCTTACAGTACGGAAGTCAAAAATGGCTACTTTACAGGAGAGTGAAAAAACTGTATGAAATGAATGTAACTTACGCTTAAGGCCATATTGTGTTTAGTTATTAAGACATATGAACTCTCTGATGATTTGAACTCGTGAAAATCCCAATAATCTAGTAGTGAAAAGTAGTGAAAATCCCAATAATGACATTCAAATTTCAAAACACTCATAAAATGACGCACTGTTAGAACTTCAGTGACGAATTATCATATTTATCATTCTAGCTGTGGGACCTTTTTTTCGTTTTAGTATTTAACAACATTAAACTTAATTTGTGATTATTTGGGAACAATACCATAAAGTTTGTGTTGAATTGTTGATACCATCACTCTGCGCGTCTAGTAAGGGTTATTATTTATGTCTCATCATCAAGGGTTATTATTTATGTCTCATCATCAAGGGTTATTATTTCGTGCCAATTTTCATGCTATTTATTTTGTTTGAAAAATTCAGTATTCTATTTTTAGTAATTTTTTTTTTATTAACTGAACCGACTGATAAGTGATAATCTTATCGGCACTCTGTATGTACGTAGTCACAATTAAACATTGCAATTGCTTGTATATTCGGCACAGTGATCTTCATGGGGTTTTGATACATAAGTACGGGCTTTTATTTTGTTTTGAGTCTCTTTTGAAAACTTAGACGAGTGTTCGGCAAAATACATTCTACCGATACATTCATCATACTGTATGTAGTGCAAAAATAATAAAAAACCTTAACAGCGATACATAATGTTCATTTTTGATTAAACGATGTAACTTCTGACTTTTTTCCACGGTGATCAGGTATACCTACGTACGTTTTTTTACTTACTAGGTAATGGTGCATCGCCATTGCAGTACTTATTTAGAAAAAAAGTGACAATTTTATAATAACATGACATCACGCTACCTATAGTTCCATGACCCGGCTGAATAGAGGTTAGTAGGAATTGTAAAGGATACGTTTTTGACTTCTGGCCTGCCCTTGGAGGCCAGAACTCAAAAACGTATCCTGACATTCAAAATAATCAAGGGAAACATTGTACAGGCATCATATCGCTCTCTACAACTTTTTATTTTTTTTTTCGTGTGGAAAGCCTCATCTATACCCTCCGTTTGGGGAGAATGAAGGGTTATGTCGGACTTGCCAGGGTCGCGGGTTGTTCGAAAGAGTTACCGTGGCCCTTGGCACAAGCAACTGAAGGAACACGGGTGGGTTTTAGTCAGTAAAAGTCTGACACGAAAAAAAAAGGGTTATTACTTCTACCGACTTAAACACCAATGTCCCTTCTACTACCATAAGTCGGGGGCCCATAGTGTCTCCATACTTATACGTTTGCCCCCCCCCCCCCCCCTGGTATCAGCCCTCCATAACTAGCGAGCCCTATAACCAAGTGCGGCTGATACCACGATCGCATGTCCTCCCATAATGCCGATCGTCCACCGCCAGCTAAACTAATTAAGAACTAAGCTCAGTGAACTAAGCTAAGCTAAACTGGGAATAAAGTTGTCCGCCCACCGAAAAATAAGCTAAAACTACGTTAGTGATGATCAGTTTGTACTGGAGTGTCGAGTTAATAGGACATGATGAAAGAACAAGAGTCTGAGTCTGAATCTGATGACAGAACGAGAGTGTACATAGGAAAAGAAGACGAGCATTACATTCGTCATAGGAAAAGAAGAGTCTTTTGCCCGGATTATACAATATAGGATATTGCTTGACCTATTCAATAAATACCTCCATGTGGCAAATTCGTATTTCACTGCCACACACTACAAAATAACACTATCGAAAGGCGCCAGGGGGGGTAACGTAAGGGGGTGAGAGGGGCTTATCTTAGTTCACGTAGCTTCGGATCGGCCTACACAACTAAGTTAGTTTAACTTAGTTAAAGTTTAAGTTAGTTTAACTTAGTTGGGCTATTTTAGTTAGCATAGCTGGCATAGTTTGCGGTGGAAGCACATGTATGAAAAAATGGCTCAACTGTGCGAGCTAAACTATACTGACTTAGTTTAGCCGATAGTGGACGGCTGGCTTAACCTCGTAACACCCAATGTACAATGTATTGAACAAAGTGACATACAGTATTACACATTGCAAACATGCATTTAAATTAATTAATGTACATTGTAATGTACATTGGGCGTTTAGGAGAAGGTTTTGTTTTTAGTCTGGGCCGGAATGCCGTATGTAGCTTTGTTCAATACATTATACATTGAGCGTTTAGCTCATCTTGCGAAATTTAGCTTGGGCGTTACGAGGTTAAAGGCGCGCGTGGAATACTGCGTGCCACTTCTTTGGGCCTAACTGTTCGAGCGACGACACAGCGCCATTTTTACCACCCGCAGGTCCCTCCTTATGTTAAAATGCTTTCCTATACCTACCTATGAGCTATGAGGAGTAAGGTACTAACTTCCAATAGTCTTCGACCACGAACCTAGGCAAATAATGGTTTCATCGACCTTCCCAGCTACTAATACCTTGCCTAGAAATTACACAAAAAACCGTTACGATGGCACCAATAAAGTGATAAAGTCATTTTTTGTGCTGCAGATTACCAACGTTTGAAGTTAACACAAAGTTACCTACGGACGTCAAAACCTTGTGTACATTTCAAAGCGTTCGTAAGGATTAAATTCCAGTTATAAGCAAACGTTAGGTTACATCATGTTACCTCCAGTATACGTGGTTCTTGTAAACCTTTGACTTCTGTGTAGTCAAATTCAACTATCTTTTTAAGGAATTTTCAGTAACATTGTTTGTTCACATTGTTCTCAGATTCCACAACAAGAATAACGTACCTACCCAGGATTTTGCGTCGATTATCCGAACGACCGCTTATCCGAACTACTACGCCCGCCCGACCCACGCGTGCCTCTCCCGCCTCCCGCGCTACAGTGCTTGCGGCAGTCACTTGTCACGACTTGTCGATTTGTTATGTAAATGTAAATATGGTTTTCATTAACCTGTACGTAAATATGTATGGCTGAATCAATATACATATAGGTAGTTCGATTATCCGAAAATACCGATTTTCCGAACACCCAAGTCCCCAATTAGTTCGGATAATCGACGCTCTACTGTATCTCGTTTTAAAAGATGTCCATGGAGTTTCTTGCCCGTTCTTCTCCACAGAGATCTAAATTTTGGAACGGCAACTAGCTTCAACTTCCAGACTAACAGACTGAGTCATAATAATACAATATTTGTATATCTACTCGTAACATGATTATTTATGCATGACGACTCTAATCATATTTTTTCTTATCAGTAACTTATTGACATTATAAATGTTTACAAATAAAGACTATTGATTTATTGATGAGTCAATTCAAAATGCCTCCATAAATGGCCAAAAAAGGAAGAAGTCAAGAGCGTCGTTGTGACATTTAAATTTTCTCGTTGATAAAGATGTCGAGTGAAAATATACAGAAAATGTTTAGAAGAATCGACTTGATAGGTACTCTTTTAGAATGAGTCCTATCTATCTGAGGTCTTCAGGAGTATTTCTTATTAACAAGGTTCTTGGAGTTATTTACTTATTTATTCCTTTATTTCAGGCAACTATGGCCCATAGAAAAGACAATACAGACTACTACAAACATAAGAATAGTTATAAACTAATACATAAAATCATATCACAATACAATACTGTAATAATATAACTTAAAATACTATAAATACATACAACATAACCAACTAAAACTACTGCACACGATGTGTCGGCGTCGTGTTTCGCTGACTGGTGTCATGAAGCCGGCCACGAAACCGACGATACACAACACCCTTCGCCCAGAACTCTTCCTTGAGAAAGAAACACGCACCACAAACGACTTGAAGTTCGTGTTGTGATGCGGCTCCAACTTCTCGACCCTCAAAGCCCAGTAAGTCATCACATGCCGGTACACCACGATCTCCTCAACCTTCGTAGAGTGGTGCAGTCTGGACACATACAGCAACGTCGTCGGGATTGCTGGACATGTTGCGTCCTGCCGGCGTCATGTTATGCACAACTAGAAAAAAACCTACTTACCCACACTCGATACAGGAGTTTCATTTTAGGACTTAACCTAGATTCCTGTTAGCGTGATGTAACTTGTGAAAGCGAAGCCTAGTATGAGTCAAACTAGAATTTCATAGAAAGTTAATGTCGGAAAAAGTGTGTAGTGTTCATTATTAATTCATTAACTCTTGGCCAGTTCCATTCAAAACTCAGTCACGTTTACCTAGAAAAGGCACAGTTTGTTGGAAAATAAAATTGGAATGAGTTTCCGATAAACCAGCAATTGTATTTACTTCCGTGGTAGGTAGTTAACCTGTGAAAAATAAATTCATGGTCACGGACTAGAAAAAAAAGAAGGACTCCGCGCCACGCATATCGAAAGTGAAGCACAGTAAGTATTGACAGACCGTTTGTACAAACGTACTTCACGCACACATTTACATCATAGTATGCCGGCCGGCCGCCATTACGCGACAAGACGGCGTCTTTGTAGGTACTATTTACGTGAAATAATAAAATAAAATAATGCGATCTTGTGTTTTGAAAACGTGTAAAAATAATTCTACATCCCAGAAAGACTGTCAAGGAATAACATAATCACAGTTAAGGCACAATTTTACTTGGTGATTTATTGTATTTTGACATTTTAAAATCATTACTATTGGAACAAAAAACCTCAACAGACTTATAAGTGTTGTCAGAAAATAAATGGGTAAGTGTCCCGAGAGATTGGGTAATTTTTTTTTTGTGTTCTTTTTCATTTTTTTGCAAGTATTGACTATGATTATTTTTATAGATTTCCTACAGCAAATCATCCATGGAACAATGATTGGATTATAATAATAAGATACTACATAGGTTTAGACCATTGGGTTCCGTCGAAAACAAGCGTGATATCACTACATAGTATAAAACAAAGTCGCTTCCCTGTCTGTCTGTCCCTATATATGCTTAGATCTTTAAAACTTCGCAACGGATTTTGATGCGGCTTTTTTTAATAGATAGAGTAATTCAAGAGGAAGGTTTAAATGCATAATTTAGTAGAGAAACACTGATCATTTTAGAGGTTTCTAATGTGATGTCGTAAATAAACACATTTTTTGCGCTTACATTGTAAACGCTGGCTGAACCATTCGCGATAAATCAAAATAATGTACTACAGTATTGTACAGGTGTACAATACTGTAGTACATTATTTTGAACTTTTTAAGGTTAAAAAGTTCTACAAAAAAGTCCGCGATGGTATATGTCTATCTCTTAGGGATAACCCACAATAACCATTTTTTATCCTTATCTTTTTACGAGAAATAATGGCTTATTTAAGAAGCAATTTTAGGCAATACAGCATTAATCCTTATCCAATTAAGTAAAAACATTTTGCATTTCATATAGATCATTATTGCCCTTTACAGCGTGTAATTTAAATGAATGTTTTCGAAGATATTACAGATTTAAAATGCTTGAAACTACCCAACGGATTTTGATGGTTTTTTTTTTTTTAATATATAGAGTGATTCAAGAGGAAGGTTTGTATGTATAATACATGCATAATATAGCAGAGAAACACTGATAATTTTAGAGGTTTCTAATGTGATGTCGTAAATAAACACATTTTTTGCGTTTACATTGCAAACGCTGGCTGAATCCTACGAGATAGATCAAAATAATGTACTACAGTAAAAAATCCACAATGGTATATGTTTATCTCTTAGGGATAACCCACAATAACGATTTTTTATCCTATACTTTTTACGAGAAATAATGGCTCTAAAATTATCAGTGTTTCTCTACTATATTATGCATGTATTAACATATAAACCTTCCTCTTAAATCACTCTTATCTATAAAAAAAAACCGCATCAAAATCCGTAGCGTAGTTTTCAAGATCTAAGCATACATAGAGACAGACAGACAGCGGGAAGCGACTTTGTTTTATGCTATGTAGTGATCAGCATTGCACCCGTGCGAAGCCGGGGCGGATCGTGCTGTATAAATTTTGATACATATCATCAATTGGCGAGGGTTCTTAGATTGGAACGGATTAGCGTCATGCTTTTGTAATGTTTCTTCGATCGATAAAGAAAGCAGTGCGGGTTAGTGAGTATTCGTATGTGTTGTGAAGATTCTGATTAAATCATTTGAATAAATTTTTCAGTTTTATTTTCTACAGAACGTTAAATAGTTTTCTTACTATAGGTAAAATACACCTTGTGTGTTTTAGGTAAGTAAGCGTTAATACCCATCCCCTCTATCTTCCTAATAGGTAATTCAAGACAATCAATTGAATTACGTATTCTACAGCAGCGTTTTTCTAGTCATCCATACAAAATAAACAATTTTGAGTTTTAACTAGTATATTTTTGTAATTTCAATTAAGTGGACTTCTTATATCGCTTTATTGTAATAAAATAAAGGAATACACTGTCCAAATATTTAAAACATGGGTAAATTTTCATTCATCTGGCATCCCTCAAATCACGCACACATAGACCGGTAGGGTGCTTCACTTTCGATACGCGTGGCGCGGAGTCCTTCTTTTTTTTCTAGTCCATGTTCATGGTCAATACCATGAAATACGGCAAAGTGCTAATATTATGAGACAAAATAAAATTGTACACTGAAAGAAAATAATGGTTGGTTATTTATTAAATTGACAAACTTCTAATACTAAGGTCTGATTTATCAGTCATCTGATAACTTTATTCGGCGAATAATTTTGCAATTTTGACAGTTATTCATACAAAAACTGTCTTATGTCAATTTTAGTCCTCGAATAAGAGTTATCTGGGATGGAAAATTAGCCCTAAATAAACTAAACAACTATTAAAATAAAACTATAATATCCTAACCTGAAAATACATAACTTCATTAATTGTTTGAAAGGCAGTATAAAAAATGCTCTTCAACTCGTACTAGGCAATTTCTTCCAGACTCTCAGAAGCACGATTCAAAGTTAGAACGTTATTCAGTTTTTTAGTATGTAACATCTACAAGATAGGTGGGTAGGTATGTGTGCTATACAACGCGTAACGTTAAATGCGCAAAACCTGAAAATATGTAGTTTGATCAGAATAACGAGCAGAATTAATTGAACCACTTTTTAATATAGGTCACATTTTTAAAAAACTCTTCATTAAAAACGTTGCCGTGTCTATTCATTAATAGGTCAAGCAAGCCAATTTCAGCGCGGCGCAGCGGCCCGGTGACGACTCTTCCCTCGGTAAAGCGTCGTCGCAGACGCAAAAAACGATCAGAATGGCCAGTAAAACTAAAACAGCAAATAAAACCTCTACAATTTTTTAATGACTTAGTTTCTCTCTGAAATATGTCAATTAAATTGAAAATCAGTTGGGGTGTCTGAGGTTTTGCGCATTTAACGTTACACGTTGTATAGATGCAACTGAAAGTGCGTCACCCAGTCATTGACAAATAACACTACGTATCTATTCTCCCGACACTGTTGCTAAGAAATAGATAGTCTGATCTCATAAACATTGAATAATTGCTGTCAAAAAAAGGAATAATAGAAAAAAAAGCATGCATAGCCTGCTTCAATGGACTGGGGGGAAACCACCCCGCAAAACTCATGCAGATGCTTCACTTTTTTACAGGAGAAACAAACTTCAAACAAAACGTCGAAAAAGAACTGCTTATATTATACCGATGACCAAAATTTGGTCATAGGTATAATATAAGCAGTTCTTTTTTCCTATTTAATAGGAGCAAATATTTATCAAAATCCGAAGACCGTCTTATACCAACCGAAGTGCAATGTGATGGACCCACTGCGGATGACGTAATGGGAATCGTTAATAAAATGCGGAACGGAACAGCTCCCGGAACTGTCCATGTGGTAATCGAGCTTTACAAAGCGATGCCCCAAATGCATATTACAGGAAGCCGTCACCAAACACATGAACAAAGCCTGGGATACAGAACGAAGTGCCCGACACGTGGCTGGAGACCGTGCAGGTACCAATTCCAAAAACAAAACTACCCTAAAGATGCGAACGTCTATCGCCGCATGTCGGTTAAGCAATATTCGTTACAGAATTTTCGCGTTTTCACGCGAATATTCTGTAACAAAAAAACAAAAAAAATTAGACGATATAATAACGGAATTGAGGCCACACAATAGGCATATCGGACAGTCCCCTGTGCAGGGCTTGCATGAGGCTGGTGAAACCGTTGCGCATGTGCTTTCTGAGTGCACAGGCGTCACCCAGATTAGGTCAGAAACCCTCGGGACACACAGATCTTACACAGATGTCCTCAACAGACCAGGAGACTTAATTAGCTTCTGGAGGGAGGTGGGCGGGTTGGAATAACCACCGACGGCCGCCATGGCCCACGCACAATGCTCCACTTGAAGGACTAAGTGCGGAAACCAAACTCGTAAAGGCGGGTTTAGACCATTGATTCCCAAAATGGTCCACGTAGACCCCCAGGGTCCACGGGAGACTCGACGGGGGTCTACGTTAGATCTAATCTTCACATTTTTGTCGAGTTTTGGGAATATGGTAGAAATGTAGCTGCAGGGGGTCCACCAGAACCAGCAGAATTTTTAAAGTGGGCTATGAGGAAAAAAAAAGGTTTGGGAACCTCTGGTTTACACCAAAAGAACAAAGATAGAACAAGAGCATTATTTCTTGATCTGTTAGTGTAAACAAAATTTTTAGGTGAAGCAATGACGAGCACTTACATAATTATTTGATGAAAAGGAAAGCTTCTAGGAAGCTATATAATTCACCGGGCATGATGGACAGAATTGAAGATGGCGTCGTTACTCCAGGCCAGTGGAGAAAACCCTAGAGGTTTATCATCATTTCTCCCATTACCCAACACGGGACGAAGACATACTTTTAATGTGAAATTTTTTGCAAGAATTTTCAGAATATTTTAATTTCAGTGATATTTTGCCCTGGGAAAAAAATATTGCATAATTGCATTACTAATTTCCTTGAATACCTTTTCCGAAATGGTTATAAATGTACCTACCATTAAATCTAATAAACATAAGTACCTACTCACCATGTTTTTATTTAGATTACTTTCGAAAGAAATTGTTTCCTCAGTTTATGTGCAATCGGCACCGCTGCCCGATTTCGTAGTCATTGCTTTTTGCCTTTCTCAGGCGGTAAGATGCAAGAAGCGACTCTCCCTTCTTTTTTGCTTCTTCAACATTACATTCAAGTAGATTTGTAATTTCCTGCCAAGCATCTTGTTTGAAAGTTGTATTTTTATAGTGTTCAAAAGTCGTATCCCATGTCTGTGGGATCCGATTAAAATAGATAGACATCTGGCATTTTGGTAGGCTTCTATCATTAAGAGACATTTTTTTTGAGATCAATCCATAATTAACTCGATAAGTATGTATTCAAATCGCTAGAACACTGAAGAGACCGCTCCGGGGAGCGAGCACGTCCGAACACGTATGTAAGAACGCTCTAATTTGCGCGCTCTAGTGCCGTTTACATCAAGCGAGCGAGCATTCTTAGAACATTCCATAGAATCTTTGCGAGCTAAGATAGAACAACGAAGGAATGTTCTGTTTCTGTTTACACTAATAAGGGCGCTCCACATTCGCGCGAGAATCTCGCGAGAAGGCGAGAAAAACACGAGAAACATTCACGTTATTCGTGTTTATGTTATTTGTATGTGGCGCCCACGGACTAGAAATTTCTAGTCCGTGGTGGTGCCCCACGGACTAGACTTTTTTTTCTAGTCCGTGGTGGCGCCCTATAGAATTTGACGGAGAGGGGATAGAATGAGCATCCGCTCGTCCGATGTAAATGGGCCTTAACATAGAACAGAATTGGGGAAATACCAAGCTGCGATTTTAAACAATAGATCAATAGACGTCCATATCTTTACGCTTAAAAGGGTCTTAGACTAAAAACGGCATGCAGGTAAAAGAATTTATGTAATCGCCCTCGACTTTGAAAAAGCCTTTGACAACGTCGACCACAATGCACTAAGAGATATCATATTACAACGAACCAACAAATCGCTAAGCAACAGGATTATCAAGGTATGCATGAATGAAAAAACATGCATCAAATGGTGTCGCCAGCACAGTAGTTGAATTTCGTTTCAAACTTGACCAGGAGCGTGAAATCTCACTCCCTCTGGCCTGGTACTATCATTTGCGGACGACCTTATCTTCTTTATTACCTTATCTTTTTTATATTAAACCCCTACCAGATGGTGTAGACCTCCAAATAAACGAAACAAAAATACTAATTACTATACTGGGTGTCCGAAAAGTCATGGATTACCTACCTTTTACCTGCTGATGGGCCACATTGGGATCTACCAATAAAAAAAATGACCTACCAACATTGATTAATACATCAATGCCTACCAATAATTTTTTTTTTTTCACCAGGGGCGATCAAAAATAAGGTAAAATTTATTTTTTGATGAAAATTTAAAGTTTAACCTAAATTTTAGGTATTTAAAAGATCTGCAACTTTCTTGTATTCAATCGATAGTAGGATGATTCAAGATGAAAATAAAAAAAAACCTGTACTCGAAAAAGTTTTCATTCGTAGAAATGGCATGGAAAAAATCAGTTTGTTCCATGCCATTTCTACGAATGAAAACTTTTTCGAGTACAGGTTTTTTAGGGGAAAATCTCTAGCTTTGATCAGTCAAAGGTAGAGATTTTCCAAAATTTCATTAAACATCATAAAACTGTTTTTTTTAACCATAAGACTTTTAATATGGTCATTTTTTTTTTATTGGTCAATTTTTATTGGTCAGTCATCAGCAGGTAAAAGGTAGGTAATCCAGGACTTTTCGGACACCCAGTATATAGCCCAAAGCTATACAGAAAACGACCTACGTGACCGTTAATGGAATAAATACATATATCGTCATGCGATGACATTAAATACCCAGGCACATACATAACATCTGCATTATGCAGAATAAGCGGTTCACTAATGTGTGACAAAAACCGAATGACAAAAAGATCATTTTAAAAATAAAATTATAAAATAAATCAGTTGACAAACATCTCATTTCGAAAACATATTACTTTATATACATATAAAGTAATATGTTTTCGAAACATGTAATGATTTGACAAAATACAGATTTCGCAAATGTTTTTACTATGCAAATATTTCAAATTTTAAAATATCATTCCAAAAATATTCATTTTACCAAGTACTTTGTTTGTGAAATTTGCGATTTTACACAATGACAGTTGATAAATTATTACTTATTTGTGTAGGTAGGACAATCGAGCCCAATGACTGAGTGCTCTTAAAGAATCAAGAGCAACAAGTGGCGCCCTTTTCACTTTCCAGTGGGAGCTTAAGATATTTGCTCCGCTTTGGTACAGTCACCAAAAGAAATACCAGGGTCGTCGGATATAATTGAAGTTTAGTAAGAAACCGATAGATGTTTTCGAATGAAATTTAATTTGGTTAATGAACAGTTCCTTCTTGTCACAGTCACGACTTGCAGCTGTCTTATTTGTTTTCTTTGTCTTATTTAGTTTGTTTGACCAAGACAGATACAGAAACCTGCAGGGCAGCATGTGGCGAGCTGTTGGGCACTAGCGACCCCACGGACCCTCTTTCCCGGGAGTAGTCTTGTTCAGGCCCGGACTGGGACCTGTAACCGGCCCGGGCATTTTAGAGACGGCCGGCCCTCCACTTTAGAGAAAGGAAAACTACGAATGTATTTTGTTGAATGTAAATTCCGTTATTTATAATATGTATCTACAGTTGTGGACATAGTATAATTAGGAACAAACAAGGGTTTTTACTATTGTATCAACTTACAGATAACAACTTTGTACCGCATAAAATAATAGCTTTATTAGTTTGTTTTAATTATTCATATTCAATAATCAAAATACATAATTGCATTTCCCTATAAAAATCAATTTAACGTAAATTGACTACATTTCAAAAGTACTGGCCGCTGGACAAATATAATAATTAAAAATGAAAACAAAGTTTTTCTCAAGTTTAAATTTCGAAAACAAATAGCACTTTTTTTTTATTTCCCGTCTATCCTATGATTACTTTCTCCTTTCTCACGTTCTATTAGTCAAAAGTGCATAATTATTTCAAAATCATGGGTAAAAACTAAGTCGTACGAAGTCGAACGGGTCGTATAAAAAGATTACTGGTCATATGGAGTTTCCCAAAACTAAGGTTTTTAACGTAAATAACGTCAAGAAATTCAACACTACCATAATACTTAATAATATTCTTCGAAAACCGAATGTAGAAGAACGACACCGCGTGAAGATGCTTTGCTTGTTAGGGGCTGTTCATTTATTACGTAAGACAATTTGGGGGGGGGGGGGGGCGAACAAGTCTCATTTCTTCTTAGCTGGGGGTGGGAGGGGACTAGATTATTCTAGATACTAATGTTACGTAAGATTCAAGGGGGGGAGAGGTTCATTCGTCTTATTTTTTCTTACGTATGGGGGAGCGGTGTCAGAAATTAGTTGAAATTGTCTTACGTAATAAATGAACAGTCCCTTATAAATATAGGATGCAGGAGCGAGCGCTGCGAGCTCGTTAATTTTAGCACACCGCCTTGTGTAAGTAAGGTTTTGCTTAGAATAGTCATACATAAATAGGAATTACCTACTTTCGACTTATGCAGAGCGTTTGAGAATGTAGGCTGCAATCTGACTTGAGCAAACGAAGCGAGTTCGAAATTTTTTTGCACCCTACATTTCTATTTTGCATACGTATGGGGCATCCAATTCCAAACTGCTTCTTACTGAATATACATATTAAAAGTACTTCTTCAGATTTGCCCCCCTCTCCCCCCACCGGGGGCCTACGGCGGTATGCCTTGACACTATTCTGGGGCATTTATTTTCCATGGTTAGTTGCTCAGCTGCTTCTTTTGCCTCTTCCAAAAAACTGTCGGTAAATAAAGCTGTTGTAGGACACGAGAACAGGTTTTTGGATATAAGCTTTTAGTATAAATCTAAACTCGAGGTTTGCAAGCACTTTGAGAGAGATGAAGTAACTTCAAATGTTCTTAAAAATGTTATGGCTGTGATCACTGTTTCTTATTTGCACAATGATTGCGTGCTTTCGATTTCACACGGACTTCTGACTTAAATTTTTTTTTTTTTGTATTCTGGTCAAAGTTATTATCAACATTACATTAAGAAGCCAAATCCACGTTTGAGAACTAACCACAAAATTTTTCAATGCTGTATCTTTAGAGCACCGACGTGTTTCTTCAATAATTGAGAGCTTCTTAGTATTTCCGTCCTCTTTAGTTTGTTCCCAGATATCCATACGTTGGTAAGATTAGTGAAGAAATACAGCCACGTCAGTTAGTAAGCTAAATAATGAAGCACTTCGAATTACACATTTAGTAGTATATCCTAATACTAAATTCAATACATGCATAGCACCACACATGAATTTGTTCTGGACATTAATTGGAAACCCAGGAAGAAAACCTACACCGACCCGATATTAGAAGACTTTAAAACAGAATCAACTAAGGAAAGCATATTCTTCCCGGGACATAGCCCTTCCATAGTTCAAGGTAACCGATCCACTACAGTCACCCAAACCCAAAGCCCAATATATTTTGTGTCCATGTTCTACAATAGTCCTGCACGAACTGGGGATTGTCCTTGGGTGCACACTGCACTTGCCTAGTGCATACAGGGATAATCGTCAATTAGTGCCTCCTCGTCTTTTAAAATTGTCTGAGGGGCTTCTGCGAGTTTGATTCGGCCCCTGGTACGCCTCCCAAAGGTCTGGGACCCAAGGGTCTCGAGATATGTCATAGAAAAAAATTATATAATAATTAGCAGTGAATGTGGTTCACGATTCCCGTAATAGAACCGGTCGCTTGCATCCTCGTTAGGGCCCTTTCCCACGACAAGATCCCGTTTTTTGAAGGTGCGGTTTTTTGCAGGATCCCGTTTAGTGGTGTATGTGCTTAAGTATATATGTTCACACAAGCATCCTGTTTGCCGGATACTGCAAACGGGATGCTTGTGTGAATATACATAGGTATATTTAAACACACGATTCATGGGCTGCATAGTGAACACTTTACATTTGTCCACCGCCACGTGAACAGGACGTCAACAGGACGTCAACGGGGCGCCAACGAGAACGAGATGACGGCGCTGAAGTAGCGATACATAGATCCATTTAAAGCGCCGCGTGTAAAAAAAAGCATGCCATCACCTGGACATCACGCTCGGTTCAAATAATCTTGTTTCTCGTTGACGGTGGAGTATGGACCAACGTTGTATGTCCTATGAAATAAAGGGAGACCTATTGTTACTAACAGAGGGCAAATCGGAACTTCGTATGCTATTTGATATTCAGGAAACGAACCCTTTTGAAAACTAACCCGTCTTCACCAACTAATTAGCCGTGAAATCAACTAACGATCAACAAAGTAGTGGTAAAATTAAATAACCATTTTTTTTTAAATTACAACCTATTGTTAATGAGTGATAATGTGTAAGTAAAACCGCATCCAAAGCAGTGAATTAGTTCACAATTCCGTAATAGTTGCATCTTCATTAGTCACACGATGCATGTACTGCATAGTGCACAGTTTACACTGCTACTACTGAATTTATTCAACAGAATAAGCAGTACCTAGTGTTTAAGGCCTTGAACTGAACATTAACTTGCAAGGTTGAAGCCCGGCAGGGAACGTCGAGCTCTTAGGATTTTATAAAACTGTGCGTTCGAGAACATTATCTCTCCCAAATGAGATATCAATGGGGAGTCTCCAAGTAAAGGAAGTCTAATAAATTTTGTAGGATAAACGGTAAGCCAATATCTAATTAGGTAGGTACCTAATACTAAGTAGCAACAGATGGTTTGAAAAATATATAAACATAATCTTCACTACATAGTATAAAACAAAGTCGCTTCCCGCTGTCTGTCCCTATGTATGCTTAGATCTTTAAAACTACGCAACGGATTTTGATGCGGTTTTTTTAATAGATAGAGTAATTCAAGAGGAAGGTTTATAATATGTATAATACATGCATATAGTAGAGAAACACTGATCATTTTAAAGGTTTCTAATGTGATGTCGTAAATAAACACATTTGTTTGCGCTTACAATGCAAACGCTGGCTTAACCCTACCAGATAGATCAAAATAATGTACTACAGTATTGTACACCTTAAAAAGGTCTACAAAAAAGTCCGCGTTGGCATATGTCTATCTCTTAGGGATAACCCACAATAACCTATTTTTTATCATATACTTTTTAAGAGAAATAATGGCTCTAAAATTATCAGTGTTTCTCTACCATATTATGCATGTATTATATACATATAAACCTTCCTCTTGAATCATTCTATCTATTAAAAAATCCGCATCAAAATCCGTTGCGCAGTTTTAAAGTTCTAAGCATACATAGAGACAGACAGACAGCGGGAAGCGACTTTGTTTTATACTATGTAGTGATAGTGATCAGCATTGCACCCGTGCGAAGCCGGGGCGGGTCGTTAGTTATTTATATAAAACAGATTGTACAACAGTTTTCACAAAATAGGTGGTGTTAAATATCTGCAATCAAGTGGGTGAACGTGCTGCTCTCCTTTCTAGGCAATGAAATAGCCTGTATTAAGGAGAACCAGTGCCGATTCCCTCTAATTGCAATACTACAATTTTATTTTATTTGTACAAGTCAAAAATTTGAAATATTTAAATAAGTACAGGTATTTAGTGCGCGTGCGCATTTGTGTGTGCTGTTGTTCATGTGAGTGGAGCCTGATTTTACGGTCCATCTCATTATGGTGATGAAATTACGTAATGGGCAGATAATATTGCTATGTATAAATAACTGTAAAAGTCACAAGAAGATTCATACAATGTCAATTCGAAATACGTAATGAAAATAAATCAAAATGATGGTTCTTAGATTGATATATTTGACGCGCGTAAAAATCAAATTCGCATCGCATCTAAGCGGCCGTCCACACCAAATATAAAGTGTGTCAGACACGTGCGAGGAAAATTACGTGGCAGAAGTATGGTGTTCGATGGATGAGCTAGCGACGGGGAAGAGCGTCGCGAGGCGCGTGGGTCGCGCCCCGCTGCCGCCACGGTGACGCATCGTGCCGAGACTAACGCGACTGTGACCAGCTAGCACTATTATTATATACCACGATAAAATTATCATGTAAAACTTGTTAAAAAAAAAATCATTAATGAATATTTAAAAGGCCAAGGTTCAAAAGGTTACATAGAGGAAAACAAAAAAAAAAAAAACATTGAACATATATAAATTATTGGAACGACACCAAACTATGTTTTAGTGTTTTACATTCACACAATAGAAATTCTTCATACTGTTTGAGTTACATTAGCATACGTAAACCGGAGCACCAAACAAAAATATCTCGAGAATTGTCGTCGGATTGATCGTCCGTGTTTGTATCGTGGCGGAGACATACTAGTGGAATAGGTAGTGCAGTGTTTGGACGGCCCCGACCCCATCCCATCCGTGGTGTTGAGCAGTCCACCATAGAACGCCGCGCGCGCCGCCTGTATCGTACCACAGCCCCACGCGCCCAGTGCTAACCGCTCAACTGTGCGCCGATTGTGTAAACGTGAATTAACCTAGCTTTTCGTCGCGCGAAAAGCGACAAGGTCGCTCTAGATTCATTACTTTTTGTGAAATCTGTGTTAAAACCCGCGCCAACATATCGCTCAAGGAACTTTCTGCTTCAATGCAGTTTTCTGTTTACAGTGAATGTAAATAATCGCCGAAACGCCGCTTTTCAGGTAGTGTGTCAAGGTCATTATGCGTACTCTTAAGTTATTGTTAAGCTTGGTAAACCAGCTGTGTGATAATATGATAGATTTTCTATTTATTTACATTCCATTCTACGTTTATTCGTGTATAAGAATTCGTGTAAGTATTTGAATGTTTTGCAAGAACATTAGAAAACAAAATATAACCAACCTAACATTGGTGCCGTCTTTCATATCTACAAGTTGCTTCTGTTGAGGTCTCGGGTTCGATTCTTATGAAGCGTGACTCGAATAGTAAAATGGCCTCTTCGCTACGCGGCGGTAACTCGAGATTATTATGCCTGACATCTATACTAGCGGGAAAGATTTGTGTGTTGACTGTGAACTTGGTAATATTATAACTAAGCATTCATAAGTAGTCCGTTCACCGCCTTTGGTAAACAGTACTCCAGTGTTACATACGCTAGGTATATCTACAGATAGTTTTAGATATAACAATCTATGGTTAGTGAATTTCGTAAGTGCTATGCGTACTGTGACCTCATCTTCGGACTACCTATGTAGCAATTTATTTACAGTGACATCACCCTAACAACTGTGACTATACAGAACATTTTGTTGGTTACAAATAATAACATCAATAAATCATAGTTATTATGTCATCACAAAACGCTTTGAATATTCCGAATATCTTCTATAAGTACAGCATACTAAGTTACTAACTCATTCTTTATCTGATACAAACGTTTGTCAACTGACAACGACCAGTTTTACGAATGGTTGTTCGTAGGGCATAACGCTTCTCAGGGCCGTAGGAATCATAGGAATTAACGCATACTCGTAGTTATTTGATAAGCTTTCTCTTTTTCTGTCGCAACGCTCGGTTACGAGATGCTTGTGGGCGATATACCTAGTAAGAACTTGTTACTCCTACAAAACTATTAATCTATGTTGATGCGTTTTAAATTTGTTGTGGCATGTTGGTAACATTGTAATTTCTGTACGTGCTCGTCATTTTAATGGTTTTACTTACAAGTTTTCTATACTATGGGAATTAATTTGTTGTTTCTGAATATTTGAGTGGTGGTCTTTTGTTTACTTAGGTACAGCCAGCACAGCAAGCTACTACAGTCTGTCAAATTTCTTTAATAGATTTTCAACTTTATCGCTGAAGTATAAGGTTAAAAGTTGATTGGGAAAATTTGACAGTTTCGGGTAGCTTGATGTGCTGGCGTCTGTACAATTCCACTAATCTTTTATACCTAGAGTAAGTCTTATCCTTAGAACACATTTTGAATTTTTGACAGTTTTTCCATACTAGAACTGTCAGACGTCAATTTTATTCCACGGAAAAGATATCTGACTGGTGAAATCAGCCCTTACACTGGTTGTTTATCGATCCGACAAAGAACACTGTCAAATTAGCACCAAGTGAAAAATAACGAGAATGGTAGAATTTATCATAATAAGTAGCACAAAACTGTGGTAGGTACCCAGTATTAATAAAGAGTATTCTATTCTATGTATACGACTGCGATGCCGGCGTAAAATCTGCGGCACTGTAACTTGTGTGTTGATTGACACTGCTGATTGTTTGTTTATTGCTTTGATTATAGACATTATATAATCAAAGGTTTATTGTTCATTGCTGTTGCTAGGGGCTAACTAGGTCAGCATGTACTTATAACTGTTACAGGAGATCTGCTGTGCTGATTGATCCCTGTACAATATACCTTAAATTAGGCATGTAAACATTAAAAATTAAAAAAAAAACACGTCACTCAAATTTAAACTGTCAAAAAAACCATCTACTACTATGTACAGACGCCAGCACATCAAGCAGTCAAATTTCTTTAATAGATATTCAACTTTATCTCTAAAGCATAACGTTCAAAGTTGATTAGTAAAATTTGACAGTTTCGGGTAGCTTGATGTGCTAGCGTCTGTACTATGTCTATTATCTGGATATTATTTTGAAAAAAGTTTTTTTTTTTTCATTTAAATTAAGTTCCAAAATTACGCACCTACATATCCGCAGGGTAATTCCGTAACACACTTACTGTAGAAATTGCTTTCATTTTGACAGTTCAACAACATTCATTGCGTTATTTACGTTGTTGAGCAGACAAATGGAACATACCTATGAAGCAATGGATTAAAAACCAGGGTTCGTAAGATTCCGATATTTACAATAATTTTATCAAAATATCCGATATTTATCATGCAATAAAAAATATGCGATTTCCATTCTGTAAGAGGTTTATACATAATTGTTTTAGTTGTAGAAAATTGTTGTTTCTGTTTTATTATTTGAAGTTTTTGAATAGGTACTAATCAGTCTTACCTCACAAAACATTAATTTGTTTTTCTAACGAAGTCAAAAACGGTAGTCAATTAACAGTTGTAAAAGCATTGAACGGAATGCGTGAGAGAATTCCAAAAAAAAAAAAAAATACTGCAAGCAATACCTTTAATTAAACGTTATCTACTATAAACCCTATACAATGGACAAAAGGTTTAAATTTCAATAAAAAGCTAACCGTACTTGCACGTTTATTTAGTCAATTCCCGGAACTTAGGATTAGATTACCTACCACTTCGGGAAAGGTAATCCAAATTGTAGGGTAAACTTTGAATTGTCAAAATTAGAAATATGTACAAGGTGTAACTTAAATAACGCACATCCTCTTAAGGGGTCATTGTACTCATCATTATGAACAACTTTTACTATGGGACCAAACCTGAAATCGCGAAAAAAAAATCAGCTGTTCCCTACATTTATGTTCGCATAACTCGTCAAAATGAAGGGAACAGCTGATTTTTTTTCGCGATTTCCGGTTTGGTCCCATAGTAAAAGTTGTTCATAATGATGAGTACAATGACCCCTTAAGAGTTTGTGCGTTATTTAAGTTACACCTTGTATATCGTGATATACATATATCATGGATATATCCACTGATATACTAGTGTATTAGCGAATATAGTATGAGTGGTGAGTCAAAACCGTTATCAACGCTATTAGAAATTGTACACTTTAACGGCTTTTCCGATCACGGAAATAACCACAAATGACTTCCCGCAGGTTCGTAAAAATGAAGCACCGTTCGGCTATTAGGCTATTACATACACACGTTTAAAATGCATGGTTTCGTAAACATAAAACCACGCCTGCATTTCGCAAAAGGATAGGCAGAGCCATATCCGGCCCAGGTACAGCAGGTATGTACCCATATTTTGCTAGTTATTTGTTGGTCAAAAAAAGTTGCTTATTACCATTATGCTAGGCAGTTAGTTCCTCCAAAATCAACAGAAATAAAAATCAAAAGTCATTTATTCAAACTAGGCTGAGAATCAGCACTTTTCGAACGTCAAAATTGCAAAAGACAGTCCCCCAAAACGCTCGCCCTTCACCACTTCCTAGTGCTTTCGCTCCACTTCTTCTTCCCAGCTAAAACACTAGGAAGTGATGAAGGGCGTTTTGTTTGGGGGACTATAATTGTGACGCTCTAAAAGTGCTGATTTTCAGCCTAGTTTAGATAAATGAGTTTAGATTTTTATTAATCTCCGGGCTTCTACAACGTGTAACGTTAAATGCGCAAAACCTCAGACACCCCAACTGATTTTTAATTCAATTGACCTATTTCAGAGAGAAAATAAGTCATTAAAACAATTGTAAAGGTTTTATTTGCTGTTTGATTAGTTTTACTGGCCATTCTGATCGTTTCTTGCGCCTGCGACGACGCTTTACCGAGGGAAGAGTCGGCAGCGGGCCGCTGCGCCGCGCTGACATTTTCTTGCTTGACCTATTAATAAATAGACACGGCAACGTTTTTCATGAAGATTTTTTGAAAAATGTGACCTATATTTAAAAGTGGTTCAATTAATTCTGCTCGTTATTCTGATCAAACTATTTTCAGGTTTTGCGCATTTAACGTTACACGTTGTATAGTTGGCGTCAAATTCTATGGCGGCTCTGAAGTACGCTACTCGCTGCGTAGCACCCCACCCTTCACCCCCGCTGACCCATGAATTTGTTACTGCGTAGCGACTCGCCTCATGTTCCGAGCCGCCATAGTTTGACGTGAACAAGAATTCCTTAACAGAAAAATCTAATAACACGTTTACCGACCCGGGAATCGATCCCAGAACCTCACACTCAGCGGTTGCGCTTGCCACTACTAGACCAATGAGGCATGCATGTAGGTAAGATGTAAACAATACGATAATAGGTAAGTATGTTTTGCTGCAATAATTTATCTTAACGACTGCATCGTTCTAAATATATAGGTAATGTTTATTGGCTGGTAACAGAAAACCTGAGAGCTGTGGTGGCCCAGTGATAACGGCCGCGACTTACCAGTTGTAGGTCGTTGGTTCGAAACCAGACAGGCGCTTTCAACTCAGCCTATCGCAGTCCACTGCTGGACATAGGCCTCTCCCAGACTGCGCCACAACACCCTGTCCTCCGCCATCCGTATCCAGTCTACCCCAGCTACCTTCTTTAGGTCGTCCCTCCATCTAGCTGGGGGGCGTCCCACACTACGCTTGCCGATACGCGGTCTCCACTCCAGGACTCGTCTGCTCCACCGGCCATCGGCCCTTCGACAGACATAGCCAGCCCACTGCCACTTCAGTTTGCTTACTCTGCAAGCTATGTTGGTTACTCCGGTTCTTTTCCAGATAATTTCATTCCTGACAGGCGCTTTGTTGAAATTATTTCATCATCGCTGCTCTCAAAACGGTGAAGGAAAATATCGTGAGGAAACCGGCATGTCCTAGAAACAAAAATTCGAAGACATGTGACATCTACCAACCCGCACTGGGCCCGCGTGGTGGATTATAGCTCTCTCTCTCATCGAGATGAGGCCTGGATCCCAGCAATGGAACATCATAGGCTTATTATGTAATAGAAAACCAAAAGAGATAACTAATTACACAGACAAATAGACTTACTTATCTAATCTTTTCTTGTGCATATTTAATTAGGTTTACATTGGTGTACATTTGCATCTTCTACGAGTTTCACATTTGCCTTAAAAATGCAGGGTAACCGGTAATCAATGGCTAACCATAAAATTGATTGTAGACACGGCTACACCTCAAGCTACAGATAGTATCGTCCACGAAGACGCGCCTCACTCTCTTCCTAATCGTTAGGGCTCTTTCCCACGGCAAAATCCCGTTTTTTGCAGGTTTGGTTTTTATTCACGCAAGCATCCTGTTTGCCGGATACTGCAAACGGGATGCTTTTGTGAATATGTATATTTAAACACGTACACTACTTAACGGGATCCTGGAAAAAACCGTACGTGCAAAAAACGGGATTTTGCCGTGGGAAAGAGCCCTTAGTGGTTATCGCTAGTTAATTCCGCGCGTGTTTTAGTTTTGGCGATACTCACTAATTATCCGCTAATAAGTAATTACCTACTGCCTATCGACAAAAGTAAAATAGTAGCGCAATGTTGCACACTTCTACTGTAAGCATTAAAAAGAAGAGTGGCGCGCATCTTCGTGGATGGCACTATCTGTATACATTTATAGTTTTGGTCAACTTATACTGGAAAAAAAATAAAATTTCTAACGATAAAGTTTAGAGAGGACGCGTTACTGAAAACCTCCCAGCAACATCATCATCTGTTTGGTATCTGTCTGTTATATCTGTATGTCAACATTATCGACACACGAATGCGTCATAGAAAACATTGAAAAATAAATAAACAGTTAAAAATAGTAAAATAAGAAAATAAAAATAATAAAACAGTAAATAGTTCAGTTGTATTTTCCTATGTCCCACTCACCGCACAGACTTCATTCACTCTTCCTGTTTCCTATGTCCCACTCACCGCACAGACTTCATTCAGTCTTCCTGTTTCCTATGTCCCACTCACCGCACAGACTTCATTCACTCTTCCTGTTTCCTATGTCCCACTCACCGCACAGACTTCATTCACTCTTCCTGTTTCCTATGTCCCACTCACCGCACAGACTTCATTCACTCTTCCGGTTTCCTATGTCCCACTCACCGCACAGACTTCATTCACTCTTCCTGTTTCGTTCAGTTTATCTCTCTGTGAAATGCTACCCCAGTAAATCAGTCGGTCGATTCTGGAAAAATCTCTCACCTTGATAACTAAGGTGACATGAGCTTAGAGTTAGCTGTGAGTCACGCCGATGCTAGGGATTGACACTATTGACGACTCACTCCACGCTCACTTCACCCAAGTTTTCATGGTGAGTTGGTTACAGAATCGCACGGGTGGATGAGGTTCGCGAGCACATTCGCAAGAAGCTGGTAGTATCATCACAACGCTAATATTTTCTCGTTGTTTGTCTTATTTCTTTCTGGTATATTCATGTATATTTAATTGTGCTTATATTTATGTGTAATTGGGTATATATTTAAAATATTTATTCCTCAATTTTCATGATTGCACCTACTACTGTTTAGCTCTGCATCACCCAAAGGTTGACTGGTAGACAATGTCTATGGCATTAAGTCCGCCTCTTTACATGTATGTGTTTGAGGTATTAAATAAATAAATAGTTGAATACGCCATCAAAACGATATTATCAACGGTTTTTATAAAGAGAATATGCGCAATTGTAATTTCTAAAGTAACTAAAATTAAATAATCGTTACGTTAGAAATTATATCGTGGACGTCCACGGCAATCACGATAACACAGGGAAGTGACATTTATGAAGACGCTTTTGTCCGTGTACGATACCATTATAACGTGCACGTATTTCCATATATTTCAAGGACGTGGACGTCCACGATAATATCATCACATTAGAAATGATAAAGGTGCAAATTCGGTTTTATTGGCTTCTCCTTATCTGTACAAATAAATTAAATTGAAGTTTCAGTTAGTAATGTCAAAATTACAGCTATTTACCAAATGCATATGAAAGTATATACGGTACTTATAACAAAAAAAAAACTATTTTAATTTTAGTTTGTTCCGGCTAAACTCCGAAACAGCTGGACCGATTTTGATGACATTTGGTATGGAGATACTTTGAACCCTGAAGAAGGACATAAGATACTTTTTATTAAGATACCACATGGGCTGAAACTAGTATAGTAGTATGCTAATAAAAAAAACCAAAACAGTATCACATACGTAGGTAAGGTACAGTCAGTGACCTGCATAACCCGACCCCTCTTCGCCTCTTCTTCTTTGTTAGAGGGGTGAGGTAAAACAGAATACTGACCGTACTTTGTACTTATTTAAAAATTCAAGTAAAGTAGGTAGGTATACTCACACGACAAATAAAAAGTAGTACGAACGATGTTTATACTAAATTGACTGTGGACACGCATCGTTACATTACCCATTCAATGGAAACGGACCAAGTGACTGTTTGTCGGCGTTCGAACGTTCTAGAATTACTGTCTAGACATAGGAAAATAGATTTTGTCTGAAAAACCTAAAAATAATGAAAAATGTAGTTTAATTTGTGGTGACGCATAGCATTGTTCTGAATAGGTTAATAATATGTTTTGTTTTCTTTTTCATTAATGCCTGACTTTAGCTAAAGCCGGGTTTGGTGGACTATGTTTACACTTATTGGTCTATATTTATTTATTAAAACTTTATGTACAGACGCCAGCACATCAAGCTACCCGAAACTGTCAGATTTTCCCAATCAACTTTGAACCTTATGCTTTAGCGATAAAGTTGAAAATCTATTAAAGAAATCTGACAGATAGTAGTAGCTTGATGTGCTGGCGTCTGTACAAGTAAAAAAATAGTGTGCAAAGGCGGACTTAATGCCTGAGGCATTTTCTACCAGTTAACCTTAGGGTTATGCAGAGACAAAACATGGCAGGTGTAACATTCGGGATAAATAGCTAGGAAATGACTACAAAATACTAGAATAAATACTAATACGTAGACATACATATAAACAAAATGAACTGTCAGGAGAAAAGTGATCGGTAGAGGAGAAAACGAATCCAGCAAATCAGCGCTGGGGTGTTTCTTATTTATGTTTATTTATTTTACCATTTATGTACACAAATATATAAACAGACAAGAAAAAACAGAACAGAAAAGTAGGTACAAAGGTTCTTGTGTTTTAATCTTTACATATCATTAAATTTCCCTATTTTTATTTAGTATTGTTTACGTAGGTATCATATTATTTACTGGTTTCGGAAAAACAAGAAAGCTTAGTCAACGTACCCCAGCACCCTAATTACGTAAAACACTATAAATCACAATTTGAATCAATGTAAAAGATATTGCTAAACTATTGCTTCATATGTTGTGTGTGTGTTCAACAAAGTAAATAATGCAATTGAAAGATTGTAGTAGCTTGATGTGCAGGCGTCTGTACATTGAAGGCTGAAGGCTATTAGGTAAATTGTAAAACAAATATACTAGCTACGAAGTTTTCTATAAAATTACACACGTTCTATATTCCTGAATGTATAATCATCGTTAAGAGCTTTAACCTAATTGTTATGCATGAAGTAAGCACCCTCGAAATGGCATATGACGTCAGATTTCTGCCCTCATAGTTAAGTAATACGATTATAATACTTTCTCCCCCAGTCGTTCCAGCTAGCCGTTAGGAGCCGGCCTTGAATGAACACATTCATATAAATATGACACAATCTAGTCATGATGTCATTTCAGAAGATATTAGACATGACACACTAACGCAACTACAGACACGTGTAAGCAGATGAAATCAAAAGCAAATTTCTCTCATCTATCGAAAATATATGAATTTATTGTATATTAAATATTTTCATCACCATTGCTCTCAAAACGGTGAAGGAAATATCGTGAGGAAACCCGCATGTACCTGCATGTAGGAACCAAAATTCGGAAGACAATTGTCATCTACTTCTCTTCACAATCACAACTTAATAGAAAATAGCTTTTGAAACTCGCTGCGTGAACGTTGATAGGCTTACAAATATATTTTTGCACATAACTGCCGTGCGATTCTGTGACCATCTCATCGTGAAAACTTGGGTGAAGTGAGCGTGGAGTCAGTCGTCAATAGTGTCAATCCCTAGCATCAGCATGACTCACAGGTCAATCTAGCCTCACTTCACCTTAGTTATCACGGTGAGATTTTTCCAGAATCGACCGGCAGTACCTATCTTTGTATATTTTGTATGTACTAAAGTGTTCACGGAGTGTAAAACATTATCTCCATCATAAAACATAGCCCATTTATCTAAAGCTAAGCACTAGGTTTAAATAACACAATAAATCTTTGCAAACATTAATTTAATTCGAAGAAAACTGTAACGTGATTACTAGAGTACAAAAAATTACTTATCGTTTGTTTTCTTTTACATGGATTATAAAAGCGAATTACTAGTTAAAAGCATAAATGAATATTTTCTGTGTAAAGTATTGTATTATTTTAATTACCTATTGTGAATGTGAGGACAATGGAGGTCATCGTTTTTTTTTCTTTCTATAAGTTAATTTTAATCATGGGGGTGCAGTTTGAATACGCGGCCTGCCCAAATGTCCTTTTTTTTGGTATTTTTCGTCTAATCTTTGAGTTCTGAGTTGAGATGCACCATAATTGACAAATGCGTGAACTGACTGGACAGGTTCACTCAATCTGTATGTTTCTTTTCTCAAAAGACCATTTCAGACACCAACCTAGATGGTCTTCACATGGAGTAAAGTCTTCAAGTGATCTGATCAAGATTATATCTGCACTTTAAAAGACTCTGAAAAAAAAAAATAGACTGTCATTGCGAAATGAACTCAGAGGGTTTGTTTCGGGCTTTTTTCTCAGTGTAGTCAGATAGGAAGCGGCGACCACATCTACTTTTTAAAATATGATTGACGTGTAAAAGTGTTTGTACAAACATACTTATAGAAGTAAAATCATTTAGGTACTGTTTAAATAAAACGTTTCATTGATAATACAGAGCTGTGTGCTTGTTTACAAGAACACTATCTGTGGATGAGTGTAAAAAGGGTGTCACTGACTGCCACACGTGTATCCGAAATATAAATTCTATATTGCATGGCAACGAGCTTACTCACACACTAGGGACGCGCCCACAAGGCCACACATGACTGTATTTAATGTACGTGTGTATGTGTAGTGCGTATCAGTCGAATTATTTTGTCATCTTACTGTGCTTAGTGCCAACGGCCGCGATTTACGACTTGTAGATCGTAGGTTCGAACCCAGACAGACGATTTATTTTGTGTAAATTATTTCAATTTTTAAATTAAAAAATACTGATATTCAGCTGCATCCGGTTAGACTGGAAGCCGACCCCAACATAGTTGGGAAAAGGCTAGGCAAATGATTATTTAATTTTTTTAAATTAATTATTTTATTTGTAATTATTAGGTAGATGGACGGGCGACCTAAAGAAGGTGGCTGGGGTAGACTGGATATGGAAGGTGGAGGATGGGGTGTTGTGGCGCAGTCTGGGAGAGGCCTATGTCCAGCAGTGGACTGCGATAGGCTGAGTTGTTGATCGATTGATTGAAATTAATTCATCCCCACTGTTCTCAAGACGGTGCAGGAAAACTAGGAAACCGGCACGTCCTGGAACCATAAGACGAAGACATGTGACATCTACCAATCCGCACTGAGCCTGCGTGGTGGACTCACTCTCACAGAAAGGAGGTCTGTGTCCTGTGTTGGGAACAGTATAGGCTGATAACGCTGCCACTTACTTTTGCCACAAGTGTTTTTGGATCTGTTGATTTGTCTGTGTCTTTACAAATAGTTTGAAGGTCGTTGACATACATTTTTGTGTATCTACGTAATGCACGCGGCCAAAGTCGAGATATTTTGAAATTATTGAGAAAAGACTTACGTTGTCTTTTCTCATACATGTGCGCTTTTATTATTTATAAATTGACGATATTAACGTGAACGTTCACGTCACGGTATCCCGATAACACAGGGAAATAAAATGTATGGAAATACATATATGAAGACGCTTTTAAATTTCCGTTCGCGATAACGTTATGGGTTAGTACTGATTTTCCCCGTTCTTGTTTCCACCCGAAAAGTTATGTACTTTATATAGCCGTTTTATCAGTCGAAATCGAGGTGGTACAGTCAAAGAAAAACTTACTAAGCTATTACTTATTAATAAGAATGTTTATTCCAGATAAACTTATTCTACATTATCACAAATCAAATCACAGCTTTCGTCAATTTTACAATTAGTTTCTTCACAGTTACAAAAATGACAGATTTACTGAAGATTAATATAACAAAACATGTATTACAAATATTGAAAGAGATAGACATACAATCTATTCATATCATGTTCTTGATAACAGGAATGGTGAGTTAAAAGTAGTTGCCACGAGTTAGGTGCACAAATTAGGTCTCTTAAATAAATCTCTTTGTAATTGGTTCCTTAAAATAATATTTCAGTGGTTGCACTTTTTCGCTTCACTATACTTATTTTTTTTTTTTAATTTAGGTGTTATCGAGAGTGTAACTAAACGATATTTTTATTATAACTTTCGGGGAAGAAACATGAACGGGGGGGAATCAGTACTAACCCAACGTTATAACGTGCACGTATTCTTATAAGATGGTGGTCATAATACTAATTTATAAATCATTGGAATCGAAAGAACAAGCGAATTGAGCATTTTATAATAATATACTGGATGATTATTTTTACAGGCTCCTAATTTTTACAGGGTTTTCTACTCATGAATATGAACAACTTTCACTATGGGACCAACTCTGAAATCGCGAAAACAAGATCAGCTGTTTAATACAAAATTTGATATATTAAATATTAATGATTAATTAATATTAATTATTATTTGACATATTTAATACCTACTTGACCAAAATGTGTGAATCAGCTGATTTTTTTTTCGTGATCTCAGAGTTGGTCCCATAGTGAAAGTTGTTCATATTCATGGGTATTGGGTAGAACAACCTGTAAAAATTTGGAGACTGAAAAAAAATCATCCAGTATGTATTGGATCCTTAAGTTTGGAGACGGCAAAAAAAATCATGCAGGATATTATTCGTCTTCTCTTGATTCTATTTATTGTGAATCATAATGGCGATTACCAATAGTTACCTACATTATTTTCAGCTGTTTTAAAAACCATATGTTATCCATGTACACGGCTACTATATCAAGCTGTACTTTCCATTATAAGCTGACCTCGCATAGGCTCAGCTTACGGTACAAGAAGAGGTCAGCTTATACTGGTTTGGTATAACTCAATATTTCGCCGTGTGTACCTACCCGTGTGTCGTACCTACTTAGGTACCGTATGTGTAATTCATACATGACTAACTTTGTTAGTAATGTTATGACGTCCTTCGTGGCCACCATCAGGGAATTACCTCCATAATATTGCTGTGGCGTTATCCTCACAAAGATTTCCTTCTTAGAAAAGGAATCTAGAACCAGTAACCAGTAGGTACAGACGCCAGCACATCAAGCTACCCGAAACTCAAATTTCCCAAATCAACTTTAGCAATAAAGTTGAAAACCTAAAAAAATTGACAGATTGTAGTAGCTTGATGTGCTGGTGTCTGTACTTCTTATTTACAAACGAAGGCTTAGGTACTTGATGTTTCCTTAATACTTTACACATATAGGATTGTGGTACACAAGGCTACACATCAAGCTATACATTTCCAGTTTTAGCTGACCTCGCATTGTATATGTTTTTCGTACAATCTGAAGTCAGCTTATACTGGTTATGTATAGTTTGATGTTTAGCCATGCGTGAATTAAAAGCCATATTATCAACTAGCTCGCTCGCGATTTCGTCCGCGTGTTTCTTGTTCCCCCGACCCACCTCGTCGCATCTTATGTTATTACTTCGTTTTCGGTAAGCGTTATTTCTGACTGCTAGTTCCAGAGATTAGCGCATTCAAACAAACAAACAAACTCTTCAGCTTTATTATTAGTATACTGGATGATTTTTTTAACAGGCTCCAAATTTCTACAGGATGTTCTACTCATGAATATGAACAACTTTCACTGTGGGAACAACTCTGAAATTACGAAAACAAAATCAGCTGTTTAATACAAAATTTCAGTACCTACTTGACCAAAGTGTATGAAACCACTGATTTTTTTCTTCGTAATCTCACAATTGGTTCCATAGTGAAAGTTGTTCATATTCATGGGTAGAACAGCCTGTAAAAAATTGGAGATGGTAAAAAAATCATGCTGTATAAGAAGATATAGAACTCTACCATTTGGAATTCAAGCCTGTTTTATAAGGACATAATATGTAATAGTCTCCTGTTCTTACCGGTTCTAACGAATATTATTTTTGTATGAAAAACCTATGTTTATAATATTCATATTCTTAATCTCACAAACATATTAATGAACCTTAATAATGATACTTTAGTAGGTATCTATTGAAATGTCTAACGCTAAACACGTGTAATGATACAATCCTAAATACGAGTAATATAAAGGGGGCGGCGTGGGACACCCAGTTGGAACGAATTTCCTTTTGCTGTATAGTACGTATTAAATAACAGGCACAATGAAATATAAATATAGGTACAAATTTAGAATACCTAATTCAAAGAAGAAATACTATGTCAAAACGGTCAAAAATACACTTTTTTCGGTCAAGCTCTCATTCGCATTCGCCAAGTGCAGCGGCCACGGACGGCGAGCGCGTACTTCTACGTTAGTCGCTGTTAGGTACTTAGCAATTTAGTATTAGCGGAAGGTGCGCTCCCTTGCTTGCAGGTATGGTACCAGCTCACTATTCATCGGTTTGCCATGGATAGATTATAAACTGTCGAAAAAAAACACGTGTTAAATTGTACTTAAATACTTTGTTGTTCACAATTTTTCCATATTTCATAATCTCGAGAGACAGATTATAAACTAACAATGTTCTCAATCTTACGGTGACATTACATATTTATAAATATTTCTCAAAAATAACTTGTACTTAAGTACAATCAAAATCAGATTATTATCAAAACTTTTACCATATTATTATTGAAATGTTTATCATTCAAAATCAAACTAACTTCAATCGATCCACGTTAGGAAATATTACTCACAAGCTGCTGACTCACCCGAGTAGTTACACATTACACACACCAAAGTCAAGGTCAGACCGATACTGAGTTTTTATGTATCTGAAATACCTACGGCTTATGATAACTGACTATAAGTAATCCGCGTCCGTAAAAACTCCATACCATATAGTGTTGTACAAACATTTAATAATTATAATTGTACAGAAAATATGGTTTTATTGCTGTCTCATATTCATGAAAATTCATTATGACGTTTTCATATTGACGACTGTTTTGGAGATTCTACTATCAGCTGCCGTGTTTTATTTCGACGCCCCAATTGCGAACCGCACAATCCCAAGCCAATCTCAAACCGAAGGATTGTAAAGGAAATTCCTAATTCATTGCTTCATTTGTATGAAAAATTCGTATGCTCGACAACGTAAATAACGCAATGATGAAAGCTATTTTCATTGTAAGTGCGTTACGTAATTATGCCGCAGTCATCTTCTTCACCCATTGACGATGTTCTAACCCTGGTTGAATTTCGAATTGTAGCATGACGATGTTTGATGTTTGTTTGTTGTTTGTCCTTATCTATGAAATTGCCGTTTTACGTAAAAAAAATCAAATGTATACTTTTTAAAGAAAATTAATACTCTTGTGCTCCAATAATATTTCCCCTTTGAGAAAGCAGTAATAAAACATTTCCTCTAATACCTTTCCTTTTGCTCTATTTATTTAATGCCGTAAGAATTACATCCAATAAAGCATTTTCTATCTGTCTTTTACCAGTATGTATTATACCCTAGCTTGTGTGCTGTCATCTACGACGGAATAGATCCAACCTTCACTCCCCATCAGTATTGAATTACTTATCCCTATTTATGAAGCGCTTACGTCACGTGGGTAAATAAAACCATTAGGGGGACTTGAACTCTGGTGCCTTTATGAACAAAGTAGTAGTATAGGTATAGAGATTCTTTTCAAAGGGTTCGCCTGGAGAAGCTTCTAACGCCATAAGAATATCTATAATAATATGTATAGTATTTATATACAAGGTGGCAGGAACATTGACGTACAAACTGTAACCATGAATTCAGCACATGATTCTAAACCTCTAGAGTAGTCCTCAATGATGATATAAAACAAGTGGTCTCATCACTTTCGGACGAGACAACTGCGAGTATAATCTGTGTTGAACTTCACTTACAACCTTCAAGAGTTCGTCCGTCAATTTTATTAAAGCTGTCAAACATAATTATGTAGTTACTGGGCTTCGTTTTGAAAGCGCCCATTTTGACATTAGGGCATGAGTTTGGCCTAGACTACAAAGGTTGACAAAGCATCGATGAACCTTAGAGATTGCCGGTTTCAGAAAAAAATCGAAACAATCTCTTTCCCGATTTACCACATAAACACATTCAATATTCTTCAATCATTTAATGTAAAACCGAAAGTTGTATTCGCATTTAATCTGATGTTCGTGTCGAAAATTAAATTTTAATTTGATTACAAAAACTCGCGCCTTCGTCAAGAAAATCATCATATCGAACAGTACTATAATATAAATATGAACAACTTTCACTACAGGACCAACTCTGAAATCACGAAAAAGAATCAGCTGTTTAGTACAAAAGTTTAATACCTACTTGACCAAAATGAAACAGCTGATTTTTTTTTCGTGATCTCAGAGTTGGCACCATAGAAAGTTAGAAAGTTGTTCATATTCATGGGTAGAACAGCCTGTAAAAATTTCGAGGCGGTATTAAAAATCATGCAGTATACCTCTCCCAATTGAATGAATCAACCGAAGTCACGCTTTTGTTACGTAAATTAATTAAGTCGGAACACTCATAACTGGTTATGAGGGAGCCACACGACATGCTGTTAAAAGTTTTCGTGTCACGGCACGACCAACAAAGATGATAAAAACATAGGATTGTATCAGTCCGTTGACTTAGATTTTACGTACACTTTATTTTGCTTAGTTTACATACTCTAATAGGAATTAGGATAGGTATCACGACCTGTTACATCACTTCCAGATCAGCTCCATTTCCATCATCATCATACTCTTGCCCCTTATCTTAATTTAGGAGGATTTTGGGGTTTTTTTTATCTGATTTTGCTCTCCTTTTGACCTCGTACAGGACTTTCAGTTTTTTTACTTTATTTTATATAATTTTGCTTTTATACTTTTTATGATTGTGTTTAATTTACTTAGTTTGTGATCTTCTGCGAGTGACAGTAAATTTTGTACGTTTTTTCTTTAAATTTACCTATTTGGGATCTGCGCAACATTTCTTTTTCCTCCATACTTCTCTATTAGTCGTCATCTCGGTAGTCACCCCCTTTCGAGCCATCTCATGTTTCACACAGTCCACCCATCGTTTCTTTGATCTTAATAATATTAATTGATGAAATAAAGAGATGAAATAAACATTTCCATTTTAGGCAGATAATTTCATTCAAGCTGTTTTATTTCAAATTATTTCTGGTGGATAATGCTTGTCAAATAAAGTAAAACAGGCCCTCATTCTTGTTAAAATAGTGAATTAATTAAAGCAAGGCTGAAAACCACAACCTCGTTTTTCCACTGAAAATACGGGTATGTAAACATTATATATGTATAGATAATATTGATGAAATGGAACAATTTTTTTATAAAAGCTATTTACGAGATCATTGTATTTCGTTTCAACTAGGTTTGCTTTAGTCTGTGGTGAAAATATTATCAAGTCAAAAACAGGACAAAGGTTTTTTACTAAAATAATAGACACACATACTGGGCACTACAGAACGCCACCTGCTACGATCTTTATATACCTACTTACTCCTTTTGTACGGACACCAGCACATTAAGTTACCCGAAACTGTCAAAGTTCCCCAATCAGTTTTGAAGCTAATGCTTTAGCGATAAAGTTGAAAATCTATCAAAGAAATTTGACAAATTGTAGTAGGTTGATGTGCTGGCGTCTGTATAATAGCTAATGCCTTGGTCAAGAGAGTAGCCAGTCAACAAGTTTGTGACTAAGCTATATAATCCCATAATCCTAGCAACGACAGTGAAAACGTGGGCTTATAAGATCACGTATGTCTTCCTTCTAAGGTAGCCGGCAAAAACTTGCGTTTTTTTTTTTTTGCAATTAGTAGATTCACATTGTTGTATTGATGAGTTTTATGATCATAATTCTATAAATAAATATTTGTTTCGACCGCGAATCAACATACCACTTGATACTGACCGGCTAATGCAAAACCTGTTACAGAAAAATTTAAAGGAAGTCGTTTGTCTTGGTATGGACGTATAATGAGGAGGGATGAAACGCATGTAACGAAAAGAGTGATGAATATGAATGTAGATGGATGGAGAGGGAGAGGAAGGCCAAAGAAAAGACGGGTGGATGGTGTGAGGAATGATATGAAGGACAAAGGAGTAAATGATGCCATGACGTCTAACAGGGAAGAATGGAAAAACAAAACGTGTTGCGCCGACCCCAAATAAAATGGGACAAGGCCAGGAAGATGATAATAATGCAAGTAACGTAAGAAAATTTGAAATTCGCGGGCTACCTGACGCTTTCGCCTTAAATGATACAGCTTGATTAATGAACGAGCCCCACAAAATAATAATGTTTTGACAACTAAACTACTAGCTGTGAAATTATTTTAATTATCAATACAATTAGCATAAAAAATATTATTAAAAGCTCGATTATGATTGTAAATCTTTGCTTAGTCAATCCCTAGCATCGGTGGGATGACACTGACAGCTCACTCCACGCAAGTTTTCACGGTGAGATTTTTACAGAATCGACATGCTGTTCGGATTTCCAGCCGGTCGATTCTGTAAAAATCTCACCGTGAAATCATAAGTGAAGTGAGCTTGAAGTGAGCAGTGTCAATAGTGTTAATCCCTAATGCCAGCTCACTCCACGCTCACTTCACCCAAGTTTTCACGGTGAGATGGTTACAGAATCGCACGGCTGAAATTATTTTGATACTTACCTTACCTTTGTTCTATCTAAACATTGTAATCTTGTTATTGATTGTGATAGCTTTGTCATCCACAGACGTAGGAGAAGAAATTCAATCACCTATATATATTAATCACCTTTGTTGTTTAAATTGACGCTATTCTGTCTATCGACAGTGGGCACAGTCAGGTTCAAAAAGTTAGGTATAGGTACGGAACAAGGAACCAATTTATTGATTATTTATTATTATTTATTTATTCATTATTGCCTACAACCAGTGTTCCATTATTGTTTATCCATGTAAACAAAACAGTGTATTTAACAAAAGGAAGTAAACGTTTTGTCTAAAACCTTTTACACAGGCCGGGTATATAATTATATACATGTATACCCTATGAGCAAAACAAAGTAAACAGTGGTCGTTCCATAACGAGGTAAACAAGTTCTGAAAACTTATCTTTTCCGAATAAACTTTACAGCACATTGAAGAACATACATCAAATTAGACATCAGCCTCATATACACATAATTCTTCGACAAAATACATAAATCAAGCAGGCACGTTTTAAACCGGTGACTGTTTTCGTTTCGAATAGATTTGTCTAAGTGTCAGTAAATCTTCAATGGACGCTGAAGTGTATCCAAACGGCCATTGTCTTAATAGGCAGTGATAGCCGCTGTCAAAAGTGTCACAAACGAATATGACGGACATGAGGTCATTTTAATATTTGTAGACCACTGACCTGTGTGTTGAATTGTTTGCTGTCTCACCACAAAACATCTCTTTGGTTGAGAGTGTATACGTATTTATACCCTCCAAAAACACGCCGAAATGAGGCCGAAATCACACCGAAAATCATTTTTACCAGGAAAAAATATACTTGGCTAGTTATAAGACAAAGCCATTAAATTCAGGTTTTAGAGATTCAAAATCGAATTTGAAAACCGATTCTTCAAACCAAACTTTATTTGATTGTTTGTACTTTCGATTTTCGACTAGAGTATCATCATCATCATCACTAGCCTACAGCAGTCCACTGCTGGACATAGGCATCTCCTATTGCACGCCATTCTACTCGATTTTCGGCAACTCTCATCCAACTGCTACCAGCCATCCTGCGAAGATCGTCGCTCCACCTAGCCTGAGCCCATTCTATCTTACGTTTGCCGATTCGCGGTCTCCACTCAAGAACACTACTAGAGTTCGACTAGTATACTATACCATAATCAATAATTGCACTGAATGCTACTTTGTAGCACATATGACACTTATAGATCAGACGGAAAACGCAGAATTACAAGTCATCCTATAAATTGACTTGTTATTTTTACCTAGGAAACTCCATATACCTAAGGTCACATCATCTGCCTAGCCTTTTTCCAAGTTGGGATCTAACCGGATGGATCTGAATACCAGTATGTTACATGGAGCGACAGCCCATCTAACCTTCACAAACTGATTACTGGGTAATATATTTTGGTAAGACTGGTTGTCAAACTTTCGGGCTCTAACGACCCGTAACGACTGTCAAAGATCCACGAATGACAGCCAGAATCGAAGTTCCGAGACACGGCGAGGTCTTGGTATGTAAAGATGGTCAACCATCGATGAAGAAAACGCGGCGACCGTAGCTTTACCTGATCAATCGGCCCGTGTTATTACTTAGCGTCAAGCACCATACCTACGATAAAGATAGCAAAAAGAGTAAAGTTCTTAGTAAATACTTAAGTAAGATTTACTGTAAGTACCTATTTGTTATATCATGAAGGTCATGCAACAATTGACATTTACATAATGCTACTTTATTGCCAAAACGCACCATTTGATTATAATATAAACAAAAATATTAAAAAATAAAAATAATAAATGAAATAATATCTAAAAAATATCTCCTAAAGTTCCTCTCTCTAGAGCCCTGACCACCGCGCACCGGCTGGCAGCTTGGACCTCGATCCTAATGCCAATGGGCCACTATCACACCGCACACGTACGTGTGTGTGTGCGTATGCGTGTGCGTGTGTGTGTGTGCGTGTGCGTGTGCATGTGTGTGCGTGTACGTGTGCGTGTGCGTGTGCGTGTGTGTGTGTGTGTGTATATATTTGTTACTTCTTCACGCTCAAACGGCTGGACCAATATTGATGAAATTTGGCACACAGATAACAAGGATTAACAAATAGAATACTTGTTATCCCGATATTCCTACGGGATCGAGACTTCTCGACTTCGCGGGTGAAACCGCGGAGCAGCTAGTTTTTTATGTTTTTAAATGTTCTTTTTTTATAAAAAAAAATATTCTAAAACGTAAATAATATGTATGAAAATGTAATAAAGGAAAATTTATTAATTATATCGTTATTGTCGTATTATTTTCTCTAACGATGATACAGTAATTTACTGTATCATCGTTAATATTCCCACCTAATAACAATTTTGACTCATAGTAAGTATAATAAATAATCATAATAAAAAGAAAAACAAAAAGCCAAACAATTGAACTACTGACAATCCAAATATTACAATTAGAGCAGCGAGACAAAACTAACAGTTTTTTTTAATGTAAATAATTATAAAGGCTCCCAGGTGCGAAGCGACTCTGGTGGAACCATTTCAATGAAAACTTCATGGAAATTGTGCTACTGGAGTCGCGTCGCGCCTGTCTGCGGGAACCTTGAACACAGATGTTTCGCTTCATCGAAGAGATCGGTTGTCATAGTCGAACGGCAACCTTGAGAGAACATCAAAGATGCATCAAGTAAACAGCATCGTAAACATTTACGTGGCCTTCGCTCATAATTTTTAGTGATCTCAGAATTAGGAAGTTGTGAATCAGGAAGATGTTTCACTTTTAAAAAACACTTAGCGAGTGTTCCTAATTTGTCGTGATGACAGAATATAATGGTTTGGTTCAACATTTTGTAGCATGAAGCATCAAAATAAATAATGTAACGAAGCAGCACTGACTGCTTAAAATATGTTCAGTCACAATCTAAATCATTTTGAAGGATATTATTGCTAATCCATTGCTTCATAATATTATGTTCGGAAAATTTGTCTACTCAACAACGTAAATATAACGCAATGAATGTTGCCGTTCACCTGCACCTCGGATGACCTAAAGAATGCCACTGATGCCACAATGAACGTGGCCGCCAACTGGGCTCAAACTATATTAAAAAAAAAAACAACGAGGAAAAGTTCCATCGACAATAAAAGAGTATTTTCTTAATATGAATTTTAATCATCATCATCATCATCATAGATATCCGATAGAATAGACGGTGATCCCCAAACTAGGCATTTGCCTGTATCTTGGATTCTTGGGAGTCGGAGTGGCGACATTTTCAAAGTGTGGTATAGCCGCCAGCACATCAAGCTATTACAATCTGTCCAATTTCTTTAATAGATTTTCAACTTCATCGCTAAAGAATAAGGTTCAAAGTTGCAGGGCAAGGTGCAGTGTGATAGCCGCCTAATAGTACCAGATTGATATTTCATTATTTCTTTTGTTTCTAATCTAGGAATATTAAAATGCTATGATTATTCTTAAGTTGCTCTTAAAAGTCATAAGTAACACAGGAAAACGCATTTGCTCTATGAAAAAGTGACGTACCCAACATGTAATAATCGTATGAATCATGACCAACTCCAATGATGTCGTAATGGGTCTCGCCGATAGTGTGAAGTGTTTCAAGATTAAAATAGATTCCCTGGAAATACTCATAACAATAACGGCAAAGCTTCTACATAACATAACCATAGACATAACGTCATGTTTGTGTTCCCTGAAGGGTTAGGCAGAAGAGAGGTGTACCTAGAGTGCACACACATTTCACCGGTAGAGTGCAATTATGGGGATGTTCATTTATTACGTAAGACAATTTTGACCACTTTCTGAAGAAAAAATAAGGCTTGGATGAATCCCCTCCCCTCTTTTTAGGGTTTCGTAGTCAGCAAGGAACCCTTATAGTTTCGCCATGTCCATCTGTCCGTCCGTCCGCAGCTTAGCTCAGACTCTTACTACTAGAAAGCTATAATTTGGCATGGATATATGTATATATTAATCACGCCGACCAAATAAAAGATAAAATAAAGTAATGTAAAAAAAAAAATTTAGGCACAATATCATAGTCACACGCATCCTGTTTGCGGGATAATGCTAACCGGATGCTTGTGTGAATATGTATATTTAAACACGTACACCACTAAGCAGGATCCTGCAAAAAACCGTACCTGCAAAAACCGGGATCTTGCCCTAACACTGTCATATCCAGAATCGAACCCGGAACCTCTCGCTCAGCAGTAGCGCTTTCGAACAAAAACATACCTATATTCATATCTGCTGTTTTATCTTAAAAAATCAGGGTATGTTAGCTATCCGCTAACATACCCTGATGTGATTTTTTAACATAAAACTCCGAAATCTACAAAATTTCTAGCAACAGCTGGTTTAGCAAAATATAGGAAACAAACTCTGATATATAATTATTTAAGCACACAACTAGCCAAAGAACGCGTACACAACGTACAAGAACTCACGCAAATTGGTTACATGGATCATTGGATTTCGAGTTACACATATACAACATTATTTTTAGTATAATGGCAAACCCGAAACACGTGTCTAGTATTTTTAAGTAAAAAATCTATGTACAAAATTTCAAATCTGTATCATGAAACATCACGAAGTTATAAGCTTGTTATTTTACCTGATTGTCCGTACAAAATGTTGGTTACCACTTAACACGCGCCACCGGCCGACCGGCTGTGACCTGTGTTGTGCGCATATGATTGCGAATATGAACTTAGTGCCAACATGTTACCATTTTAAAATATTTTTGGGACAAAATATAACATGGTGTAAAAACTTTTGGAATCGATTCAGTCACTTATTCTGAACAAACTATATTCAGGTTTGCAGTATACTAAAAATAATTTTGTATATAACCGCGCACTAACAGAGAGACAGAACGAAAGACGATGCCTTTTAAAAAATGATGATACACACAAACCGATCACAGATCATAGTCAAAACGAACCGAAAGGCTACTCTATTTAATTTGTTTTTCTAATTGCCTGGCAGCTTCTGTGGCTTGTTATGACTATGACGAGTTTAAATGTGTATCTGCGAACTCGTTCATTTTCATCGTACGTCTGCTTCAAAATAGCTTCCATTGCTTCAGTCATTTCTTGCATAATCACGGTTTATTGACTCAATTGTAAAATGAGGTCGGAAACGTTTTAAATGAATACTTAGTTCGTACTTACCTTATCGCATATAAAGCTTAAATCTATGCACACTTGGCGAATGAGAGCTAGTCCAAAAAAGTGTAACATTTTGACCGTCACGACAGATATACTACAGGGTCAAGTTAAATTAGCTAGCGAAACAAACACGACATAATAAAAATAAACAAGATTTGACCAAAAAATTGAGGTCAACGACCGCTGGTAGTGCTGTTACTTGAAGAGTGAGTTGATAATTTCTGTATTTTTTTGTACTATGGTGTATAGTTAATTATCGAGGGTCACGTCTGTAAAGTTTACAAAAAAAACAGATTTTTTAAACTGATACGAGTATTTCAAGTGACTACACTGCCTAACTACGGTTGATGACCGAAAAAGAAACGTTGATTTCATTTATTTTTTGTTTTATCATCTTTAGATATCGATATCCGTGTGATATGTCTGCGGAGCTTCGGGAGCTAATTTTATTTGACCCTGTTTATCGCCAAAGTATTTTTTCATCATTGGAAAAATTTGACAGATTCGGGTAGCTTGATCTGCTGGAGCATAATACAAAGAGGGGAAGTAAGTTATCTTCATACAAACGCACCGCGCGCGGCTTGTATGTGTGCGCCAAAGTATCTATGCGCGCCGCACGCACACTTAAACAAAATCTCGACCCGTTTCTCACAGCGCCAGTCGGGGCTAACACCGCACGAGGTTCGCGCGTCGCGGCTTTTGTTTATGAACAAATAAAAGATTTACATTTTTCACCGCCCTGCCCATGCTTTCCGAAATTATATTTCCAAAAGTTATTTATAAGGATGCGGATATATTACACATTAAAGTTTAATAACAAGGCGTTTCGTAATAGTCGAAACCGAAGAAAGTATTTTTCTGTAGATAATTTGTAATTTTGTAATAAATGTGTGATTCAATAGATATGTTTGTATTAATTAAAAATAAAAATAAATATGGTCCTTTATGTGTACAAATACTACATTGTGCCTATCCAAAAAAATACAAAAAACTGACTAGTAATTATACAAAACAGTTTTTTGTATTTTTTTTTTACGATTGTATATGATATACGAGCTCTTAGTCTATAAATCAGGGCTCGGAAACCGGTTGAAATTCTTAACCGGTTACGGTCATTGACCCCAAACCGAAATCGATTTAGGTTAAGGTTTGCACTTTACCGGTTTTTACCGGTTTTTGCGGGAAACCGGTTTTTCATGAATTTTGGTTTTGAAAGTGAAAATTAACCGGTTAAACACCCCCCGCCCCCTAACTAAGCAAGTCGCAACATGAATCTACCCGCACCATTTAAGTTCTCCGGTTGTATTTGACGTCCTCAGATCAAACATTTTTTTTCCTAATGTTTTCTGAGGTACTAAATGTACTAATGTCACTATAACTTGTTGGAAGTGTTAAAAAAGTAGACGAAAAATATTTACGACTTACGGAATTAACCGGTTAATTTGGGTTTCAAAACCGTTTGTGCTTATGTAACCGGTAACCTTTGTCATTTGGGTTACATATGAACAGTTCACTTGTTTAACCGGTTAATGAGGGAACGATATATTTACCGGTATTTCATCGAAATTAACCGCTCTTTTTAAACCGGTTCAGAGCCCTGCTATAAATATAATTATGTTAGCGGTTTGGGCGACAACCGAATCTGACCAAGAGCGGACAGTCGCGCCCCCACCGCCCCGCCGCGCGCCTGTTTATTTTATCCCTTTTTTTTATAAATAATACTGCTCTGAATCTTGAATACATTTCTGTATTTGTTTTACATTTCTGTGTTGGTTTGCACTGAATTAAAATTTTCCTAAAAGTGACAACCCTAAGACAGTAGGCAATTATATCGCGGATTAGGCCGGAGATAGCCAACTTCCCCTCTTTATACTATGGCTGGAGTCTGTACAGCGAAAGGAACTTCGTTCCAACCAGCAGCGAGGAAATTGCGTAACACACTATCACTAGCAATGGGTTTCATTTTGACAGTTCAACAATATTCATTGCGTTATTTACGTTATTGAGTAGACACATTTTTCGAACAAATGAAGCAATGGATTAACAATATCCTACACATTGATTTAGATTGAAATTGATAGGGTGCGGGTATCCCACGCCACCTCTCGACTTTTTGTTTAATGCTTGTATTTAAAAATGGAGCATGTTTTAATATGTATGTCGGAACTGAATATAAAAATAAATATAGTACTGATAAAACTAAATTAACTCTTATCAAATATTTGGGCTATTAAATATTATTATCTAAATACTTGATAAGAATTATCGCAGGCGAAGTGTATCTGGTGTTATTATTATGACGTATTGAGTGTATTCTACCTTATATTTTCCTTGATTGTAAGGGGAAGTACTGCTTACGAATACGTTTAATACATTATTGTCCTTTTTTTTCGTGGGATATTATCAAATAACTTCTCCCGCTCTGCAGGGTAATTGGTAACACACTATCAGTAGCAATCGGTTTTATTTTGACAGTTCATCAACATTCATTGCGTTATTTACGTTGTTGAGCAGACACATTTTTCGAACATAATATGGAGCAATGGATTAGCAGTATGCTTCAAAATGATTCAAATTGAGAGTAATAAGTGTCTTACGCAATTAGAGTGTTGGGTGGAGCGGGAGGGCGTGTCAGACTTTTACTGACTAAAACCCACCCGTGTTCCTTCAGTTGCCTGTGCCAGGGGTCACGGTCTTTCGAACAACCCGCGAACCTGGCAGGACGAAAACGGCATTAGAAGAGAGAAATAACTGCATTCCCAGATTTTCATAAAATAGTCGGCAAGAATGGGCAATTTTCACAAAAACTTATTTTAATGCCAATCGATCCTGTTTCTTATAAGGATCAAAAAGCTCTATAAAAAGGTTAGAAATCGCAAAAAAACTGTTCCCATACATTTCGTAGAAAATGAGAATCCATATAAAGAATTTAAAAAAAGAATTAAACTTCGATATATACCTAGAGCTGCACTGTATGCAGACAAATCTATTAAAAACAGACCTGACAACCAAAACCTGCTCTCAAAACATATCTCGCATGTCCCTCTTCCTAATGCAAACAGTTTACTAGCCAGACGGTGCCCCTCTTACTCACACGCTCATATCTACAATAGAATAAGCAACCACTGTGATACTAAAGTTCTTAACACCCATTCATAGGGCCAAAACACATAACCGCGTTGCGTCGCCGCGCCGCGAGAATCGGCAGTAGCGGCACTGCCGATTGTAGCGGCGCGGCACCGCAGCGTGGCGCTAGTTCCATCGTTATGATGTCATACTTGTTGACAATGATTTAGTTTGTTTCTATCACTCTAGCAAATAGCACGTGTCAATAAGCCCGGAAGCAGTTTTAAAATTAAAATGTCTGACTTTGACATCGATTTATTTATATCGTTGGTTCGGGAACGCCCCATTCTAAAGTAGGCGAAAAATTTATTTTCGTCTATCTTTAATGCTTTGTATTTTCGAGAAAAGTACTCGCCATCGGGATTCATAGCCTTATTAAATGGATGTATCCAGTATCTTCTTTGTCGTTTATTTAAAACAGAGTAATGTCTTTTTAATAACAAATAAGCAATAAGTTTCTCACGATGGTCCATGGCAGAGACACATCTATCTACAATAAAAAATCACGAGGAACTGGATACCCTACCATACGACAGTAAAATGCTCTTTTTCGCGACGCCGCAACGCAAACCACCGATTTTAGCGGCGCGGCGCCGCAACGCGGTTATGTGTTTTGGCCCATATAAAAGAAAGACCAATAGTTTGCTGCTCTCCCTGTCATACAATACAAGAAACTGAGAAAATAGTCAGTTAACACCAAAATCTTCAAGCAAGCCATCCACATAATCATTCAACTCCTTCACACAAAAACCCACACATGCAAGTCATCACCATCACAACACATACACTCACCCTATGAAATTATTTTATATTGCACAATATTTATTATTTCAATTTATTTTTTTATCGTGTCTTAATAGTTCGCTACCCTTACTTAATTAAATATTCTGTCCATTATCAAACATCCTGAAATATGATTTAAGTTAACACAAACATGTCTCGGGATAACCCGGATAACGCGACTCAGGCCCCCAAGATAGAGGCGCTGCCTAGTTTGGGGACCGCTGTTCAAATAAATATTCTCGTTACACTAAGCGTACATTATAATTCGTTTTTAAATTTATTTTGTAACAATAGACCAATAAATTATTCTTATTCTAGTTTTTTGAGAGTGCTAAATAATTTACAAATTTTTAGTTCGTATAAATTCCTCATACCTAATATTAGTAGGTGGTAGGTAGGTACTTATCGAATTCGCTTATAATTATTTCAAAGAGCGTATAAATAAAATTGTACCCATGACAAAAATTTAATATAAATTATTAAAAGGTTATTACATCCTAATGAAATATTAATACCAACGAGGATTTTAGGCTTAAGTAGATATTATTTTTTTATCCAGCAGCGGTTGAGGGCGCGCACAAAAAAATAACAAATTGGACAGTTTCTAATTATAAGAAAGCTAAAAATAATTAAATAGGTATACTTACAGAGATCTGTGTGACTATAAATGTAGAATTTTCGTGGTGTGCAAAACCATTTGTGTGCAGTCACAGTACCGCTTACTTGTTAATAGTTTAATCACTCTTGCGCTCTCGACTATATATTCGAGAGCGCAAAAGTGATAAAACTATTACATACCTAGTTTATTTGCTTTTTTGCCTTTGATTTGCATTTTAATGTTTATACTCTCAAAATAAATAAAAAATTAGATCTAAAGTAAGAACATACGCAGTTTAACAAAAATAATTATGAATTCATCATTTAAATCTAATCTTAAAATATAAATCGTGAAAAATACATTGAAATGTTGGAAATTAAAATAAACTTTAATGTTTAAATATTTTGTTGATTTCCAACATTCAATGTAAAATAAGTTTAACAATTTAGATGTTAAGATTTGATTAAATATAACACTGTCTTATTGTCTACAAGAAACTCCAAAATACTAAAACGTTGTTGATAGTAGGTACATTGTTGGTATATTTATTATGTTCAAGTATAAAATTCAGTTCAGTCACTTCATTGTCTCCTATTGATATTCATCGTCTCGATCAAGTGACCAAACTTTGATAGGTAAAGTGTATACTTACTCAACAATAAAATTGTTATATTTATGTAAAAGGTTTAGCAAATAAGAAACGCCGGGACGACGCCCTATTAGGACGTACGAGTATAGTAACCTTATTGGTGATGTCCTTCAGAAAGTTCAGGTACGTTGTACTCGCAACCGGGTGGCTGGGTGTGTATGGACGTAAACGAGGCAAAAGGAGTATAAGGATCGTAGCGTAGTAGATGACGTTCTGTAGTTTCTGACTCCCCTCATGGGAAGAAGGCGTGAGTTTATGTATGTGTACTTATCAAGCTTTTGCGAATGGGATTGAAAATTAAACTTTTAACTTTTTTCGAATATAGTTTGATTGAAAGTACTGCAGTACTAACTTTGGACGGCACGGTTGGCGCAGTGGTTAAGCAATTGACTGCTGCTGTTCGATTCCCACACGGAACAAATATTTGCATGACCTACAAGTATGTAGTTGTTCCGGGTCTGGCTGTTTGTGTATGTGAGTTTAAATGTTTGTAAACGCACCCACAATACAGGAGATATTCCTAGTGTGGGGCAACGTTTTTAAAAATAAAAAAATAAAACTTAGGAAGTAAAACAAGATAGTCAAATTCATTTTATTAAATAGTAAATTATAACCCTGTCTTTGCTGTAGTGTAGTGCAAGATAAATTACCTACATCACAGTCATGTTTTGCCTCAGCGACAAAAAAAAGCCAAAAGTAATCATAGATAGACAGATAGAATACCCCCAAAAATAACCCGCACTGTACCCGCGTGGTGGATTATGGCCCACTACCTCTCACACAGAGGAGGCCTTAGTCCCAATCGTAGAAAATTTATACACTGATTATTCGTATGCTTATTCTAAAGATAAGTTACCGAGGAAAAATCCTAAAGACATTTTATGTACCTTTTTTTTATTAATAAAAAAAAACAGTATACAGGCATTTGTTGAACCTTTAAACATACCAAACAAACCATCGCGGGTTTAACAGCGGTAAGGCCAGGCACGGAAACACGGTGCCACTACATATTAATTATATTATTAATTAATGAACAATTAGGTAGGTACATACATTTTTTTTTCTAAGTTGCACTGCCATCTAGAAAGTATCTTTTTAATACGAGTACCTTTGAGCAGTTCTTCGCATTTATTACATTGCAGATTTTGATAGGTAAATCATTCAAAAACTCTGGTAGCATGCTTTCCCACGTCCGCGCTTTATAAATGTTATTAGATTTAGGTTCGATAAATATGGGTAAGTAGGTCAAACAACGCAACGATTTTAGTCTTTCATATTTACGAATATTACTTAAGGCTAAATTATAACAGCCGCACAGGTCGATCGATCAGGTTAAGCTACGCTTGCCGCGGTTGGTCTGTGGATGGCTGACCATCTTTACATACCGAGACCCCTCCGTGCCTCGGAAAGCACGTTAAGCCGTTGGTCCCGGCTGTCATTCGTAGATCTTTGACAGTTGTTACGGGTAGTCAGAAGCCCGAGTCTGACAACCAGTCATACCTAGGGGTATCGTATCACCCAGTAACTGGGTTGTGGAGGTCAGATAGGCAGTCGCTCCATGTAAAATACTGGTATTCAGCTGCATCCGGTGAGACTGGAAGCCGACCCCAACATGGTTGGGAGAAGGCTAGGCAGATGATGACTTAAGTTATGGTAATTCTCACTTATAACACGTAAACGTACCTTGTCAAAGACATTTATAATTTGGCAGTGCTTAAATAAACCCTTGTAATTTTTTTGGAATCCATGTGTTATTCGTGTGGGTACAATCGTTTTTAAAATGCGTAACTGCCAGTCGATTCAGTAAAAATCTCACCGTGAAATCATAGGTGAAGTGAACTGAAGTGAGCAGTCAATAGTGTTAATCCCTAGCATTAGTCTACTGAATCTCACTTCACGCTCACTTCACCTAAGTTCTCACGGTGAGATTTTTATACATAGATTATCACTACTGTTATTAATATCCTCGACGTGTCTTGTATGTAGCTATTATACTTAGGCCGTAATCAATTACGGAGTCGGCCAGTGCCAAATACAGTAGAGCGTCGATTATCCGTACTAATTGGGACTTGGGTGTTCGGAAAATCGGTATTTTCGGGTAATCGAACTACCTATATGTATATTGATTCAGCCATACATATTTACGTACAGGTTAATGAAAACCATATTAACAAATCGTGACAAGTGACTGCCGCAAGCACTGTAGCGCGGGAGGCGGGAGAGGTACGCGTGAGTCGGGCGGGAGTAGTAGTTCGGATAAGCGGTCGTTTGGTTGAGCGACGTTCGGATAATCGACGCTTCACTGTATGCTCTATAGGGTAGTCTATACTTAAGTATTGATAACTTTTCTACCTCGTCGTAAATCTTACAGTTTAACCCTTAAATGCATAATGTTGCCAAATGGCAACAAAGCACGTCATTTAATTTTTTTAAGAATGTGATAGCTGTGAGTTTCTGAACGCACCTCTTTTTGTCAAAACAATATATATACTCTATGAATATTAATATTATTGTATAATTATTATTTATTTATTATCTAAATTCTATAGATAAATACCTATACAATAGAATTTTTTGCAATACGATAAAATAAATCATGCATTTAAGGGTTAAGAGTTATTAACAATAGAGCGCATTATCTTGCGAGGAGAAAAACAATGGTTATTGTCTGTAATTAAAATGCGTGACTTATTGACGTTATTCACATTGTTACATCACGGAGATTTACTACGATAGGTAGTGCAGATGGTCTCGCCCATGATTGTCGTAGATAAGATGAATATTGTGGTTGCAGTGTACATAATACTGAAAAAAAAAAAAAAAAAAAAAAAACAAAAACTGAACACTGATGGTGACCAGTATTACTGATGGTGGCCAGCAACTACGTCCGCCCTATTTTATTTACAGACGCTAGCACGTCAAGCTACTACAATCTGTCAAATTTCTTCAATAGATTTTCAGCTATATTGCTAAAGTATTAGGTTCAAAGTTGATTGGGAAAATTTGACAGTTTCGGGTAGCTTGATGTGCTGGCGTCTGTACATTGTTAAAATAAAATACTAAGGCCCGCTTGCACCACCAGCACCAAATTAAAAAAAGGTACATATACAGGGTCACATTAAGTTAGCTAGCGAAACTACGAGGGCGTAATGGGTATCGATAAATATCTAAACAATATGATAAAAAATAACAGAACTTAATTTTGATGATTGATTGTTTTGTTTGTTTTTTTTGTGATTTTTTGGTGATTTTTATGATTTTTTGTGCGGACCGCAGTTTGTGTCAACTTCATAGACTTCACATTTTTTTTTGTGTAAACTTCATAGACGTTATGGGTATGGTATCGATATCTAAACACAATAAAACAAAAGAAAACAGATTTTCTCAAGTCATACTTTAAGTAACAACACTGGCAGCGATCGTTGACCCCCAAAAAATACAAATCAAATCTTTTTTATTTATTGTGTTTAGATATCATCAGGTCTGCAATGTTTCACTACCTAATTTAATTTGACACTATGCATCATGTTGTCTCTATCATCTTCATATTATTGACGGAAACAGAAGTATAAATGTTTTAAATTCGTTTGTCGTTAAAAACATGTTAAGTGATTGTTAGTGCAAGCGATCCTAGGCCTTATAGCGTACATAAATGTTCGTTCGTTTCAGAAAAATCGATCTCAGTCAGTGTTTACTGTTACGCGTCGATGCAAACGAATAAAAACAAATCTGGGCGACTTATTTCTCGCTTGCGTCGTTTAATGAAATAACGAAGCTCAAAGTGTCAAGCCTTTCAAAAGGTAGACAAATTCAAACAAGAGTTAAAGTTATTCATTGGGTTGCTATTCTAGGCAACAAGATCTTATCTTCTATTTTAACCCCCGACGAAAATGGAAGGGGTTTTATAAGTTTAACGTGTGTATCTGGGTATCGTTGTGTGTGTGTATCTGTGTCTGGGTATCGGTGTATCTGTGTCTGTGGCATTGTAGCTCCCAAACGGCTGAACCGATTTAGATTTTATATTTTTTTTTTTTTTAAGGTGACTTGATTCAAGAAAATAATTGTTTCAGCTGTTTGAAGATTATTAGCTCTTTTGACGAATGGATGTGAGCATCTTTCACAGGTCTGATCGAGTCGAAATTTGGTATTCTCTTACTTTATTGATATTAGAAGAACATAGTAGCTTGAACTGATGTCGCAGCATCTCCTGGAATTCGCAGGGTACCCTCACCAACGTACGGCAGAGGTATCGTGTTTGGGCTCATTGGAATGGTTTCAATGAACAGGTTATAGATAGATGGTGATGTACAGGAATGAGAAATGAGAATTTGTAACTAGCTTCACTCTAGGGAGAGTACGTACAGCTACCTAGACATCAGCGAGCCACGTGTCTCCTAGATATAAGGTGAAAAGCAGGAAATACAAGTTAAATTACAACATTTAAACACCCCGGGGTTTAAATATTGTAATGTAGCTTGTATTAAACACCCCGGCACAAACAGAAACTTCTTAAAACATAAAACAAATATACAGCATGCTTATTTTTACCCGCTCCAAATTTCTACAGGGTGTTCCACCCGTGAATATGAATAACATTCACTATGGAATCAACTCTGAGATCACGAAAAAAAATCAGCTTTTTCATACATTTTGGTCAAGTAGGTATTGAACTTTTGTATTAAACAGCTTGAGCTTGAACAGATTTTGTTTTCGTGATTTCAGAGTTGGTCCCATGGTAAAAGTTGTTCATATTCATGAGTAGAACAACCTGTAAAAATTTGGAGTCTGAAAAAAGTCATTCAGTATGTATTGGACTTTTAACTTTAATTCAAGTTGTAGGTTATATTTTGACCCAAGCGTCGCCGCGTCGCCGTCTGGGTACGTCTAATGAACGCCAAATAGACTAGGTTGTAGAAAATATATTTTCATTAGCCGCCCTCAACGCGCCGCCTACACGACGAGTCGAAATTATTATCGTAATTTTTCTTTTCTATATTATTTTTTGGCTATTTAGAGGTATTTTTTTTTTGGTGGTTCTTTAAATTATTCAATTTTCATAGTGAACTTTTCCATACAAACTTTCATCCCATAAAGGGGATTGAATTTTTAAAAAATCCTTCCTTTTCACATTCATTTTATGAAGAAAACTTTTCCAAAATTGCATGCCGCTAGATCCAGCGGATTAGGCTCTGCCACAGATTAACTAATAGTACTAAAGTTACTGTGCGTTGTCTGTCAGTGAATTTAAGATTTCGTATTTATTATGTTGTCAACTTGTCTTGCAAGTACTTTATTAATCATAGCTATCACTGCCACCGAAAAACTGTGACACGTGTCATGTGAAGTCATGTCCCGAAAGTGTGTGGGACACCTCTGCCCAGCATTATGAAATAGTATAGGTATTCCGTTGTTATACAACGTGTAACGTTAAATGCGCAAAACCTCAGACACCCCAACTAATTTTTAATTCAATTGTCCTATTTCAAAGAGAAAATAAGTCATTAAAAAAATTGTAAACGTTTTATGTGCTGTTTTAGTTTTACTGGCCATTCTGATCGTTTCTTGCGTCTGCGACGACGCTTTATCGAGGGAGGAGTCGTCACCGGGCCGCTGCGCCGCGCTGACATTGGCTTGCTTGACGTATTAATAAATAGACACGGCAACGTTTTTAATGAAGAGTTTTTGGAAAATGTGACCTATATTAAAAAGTGGTTCAATTAATTCTGCTCGTTATTCTGATCAAACTGTCTTCAGGTTTGGCGTATTTAACGTTACACGTTGTATAACTAAACTTAATTGATCCTTTTGACCTTGAATTAAGAAACACGTGTCGCAGTAGTGATCAAAACAATAGACAGTTCATAGAAGAATGCAAATTAATGTTAAATTTAAAAAGGGCCTGTCTACTTCTACATCATCTACATCTACTTTTAGTATCTAACTAGCGACCCGCCCCGGCTTCGCACGGGTGCAATTGAGAAACTGATAATTTTAGAGCCACTATTTCTCGTAAAAAGTATAGGATAAAAAATGTTTATTGTGTGTTATCCCTAAGAGATAGGCATATACCATTGCGGACTTTTTTGTAGACCTTTTTAAGGTGTACATTATTTTGATCTGTCTCAACGGGTTCAGCCAGCGTTTACAATGTAAGCGAAAAAAAATGTGTTTATTTACGACATCACACTAGAAACCTCTAAAATTATCAGTGTTTCTCTACTATATTATGCATGTATTATAGATATAAACCTTCCTCTTGAATCACTCTATCTATTAAAAAAAACCGCATCAAAATCCGTTGCGTACTTTTATAGATCTAAGCATATATAGGGACAGACAGACAGGGAAGCGACTTTGTTTTATACTATGTAGTGATAATCACTATTAAAAAATAATCACTATTAATCATTATTATATCGAAAAATTTTAAACCCCAGACATCTGGCAATTTATCGTCGATAACATACTCGATGACTGATGAGTCATCGGATGTGACCAACCTTCGGCCACTTTATCAAGTGTAGGTAGGTAGATGAGCAAACACTGCGTCAACTTCCATACAAATTTGGAACTCCTATATTTACTAACACAGCGATAAGGATTACACTCACTGATTATCCTGAAATATCGATAATAACATATAGAATTACAAAAAAGTAATCTGTTATCCTCCGGCTGGGGCACAGGCAAGACGAAGAAGCTATTACTTATCATCGTTTATTTTTGTAAATTCCTTAAAGAACAGTTAAATCAATCACAATATAGCCGACATATATTGTGATTTATTTAACTGTTCTAATAACGCACAAAGTCGTTAAGAAAATTTTGTCCAAATAATTGTCTGATAACAATTTATCTTTTCCCCACAGAATGGCTCCAGCGCAACAGAACATCGAAATGTGCGGAGAAGAAATGCATTCGGAACTAAAAATTAGTCCCCTTTCATACAAAAATGGAAAAGTTGCACATTTAGAGAACAATAATACAGTGTTAAGGGACAGTGCTAGTGAAGTGACAAGTGATGCTGACTTTGATATTAAAAAATATGAAGCCATGGAATTTAAGGCGCAATGGCGATGGCCGGACCTTATCGTACAATTTCTTTTGCATTTAGTTTCATTATACGGACTGTACCTGATGATTAGTAACCAAGTTAAGCTGTACACAATATTATTTGGTAAGTTACCTTTTTATTTTATCTTTTCACACTTATTCAAAACCTTTTAAGCCTTTGTGGGACTTTTAATTAGCTGCAGTAAAATGACATTTCTTACTGTCATTTCGTTAAAAAATGATACCACACTATCTCTACATACTAGTGAAGTGATTAAAACGCAATGAAACATCGTTTTAGGCCAGGATATTCGAAATTTACCAATGTTGATTTAACTGTAAACAATTAAAATATTCTGTTTATTGATCGTATAAAAACATATGTCTAACATAATGTGTTTCATTCAGTCTTGATTATATTATTTATGGTTCAAAACACAATATTTACAAATTTACTCGATCATAAAAAAATAAGAAGACAGGCTGATTTTTATCGTTTTTCTACGAGTAGTCGTACTAAAAATTTATCAAACTTTTACTCCCAAAAATCATGTCGAAATATAAGGCAGAGGAGTGGTTCGCTGGAATTCTACCTAAACTCAAGCCGAAGGCAGTAGTAGATAAGGACAGTGCGCCTCTAGAAAGATTGAAACAAGGAAATATGTTTTTGTTTCATTTTTTACTCTAAAAATCCAGCTATTGGATGTGTCCGACACCCACCATGCTCCGGACCTTGGTCCAACAGATTACTACTTTTTTCGGAATTTGGACAGTTTCTTGCAAGGAAAAAATCAATTCCGATGAACCAAAACCGCCTTCAAATATTTTATTGATTCATGCTCCCACAATTTTTTCAGCAGAGGAATCAATGAACTATGTTTAAAATTGCTTTGTGTTTGGAAAGCTCCTGAAAAAGAAATAAAAAAGGTAGACACAGTTGCTTGACCCTTGAGTTTGTTTCACAATTTCTTCTCAAATTTTTATTTTTTTTTTATTTTGTAAATAGTCTAACGGAGTCACCGATAGACTATTTACAAAATAAAAAAAATAATTTCATTTCATTCCACGTTTTGTAATTGATTATGATTAAAATCAATTAAAACGAATAAATTGCGCACTGAGCTAGTAGTACTGTGGAGTTTTTCGGAACGTATCGCCAAGCCAAAACAAAAAGAAACATTGATTTCCGGACGGTTTCGTTACCTGTGTGAATTTGAATTTTTGATCCATCAAAAATATAATTTGAAAATTACTGAAGCGAATAGCAAATAATATTTTCATTTTTATTATTGTTTCGGTAGTACGTTTAAAAAAAATATCTCCAAATAGAAAATCAGAATCTTCCGGAATTGTTTTACACTGTAAATTTTTTTGACTCTTTTTTAGTCAGATTGTTTTTATATTTGCATTGCGGCACAAACATCCGTACTATAATAATAATAATAATAGTACTGATAGTTCAATTCAAACAATGTTGAGGCATGCTATTTTTTTTTTAAATAAAGTCGTCTTTTTCAGCGTTTGGCACGATATACACGTCCGGATTTGGAATCACAGCGGGCGTGCACAGGCTGTGGTCACACCGGGCGTACCGCGCGCGGTTACCGCTGCGGATACTGCTCGCTATACTGTTCACAATAACTGGACAGGTAAGATTAGTTTTTAATTAGGTTTGTTTCCATCTACATTACCAAATTTCTAATATCCTCCCGGTCGAATTTCGGTTACAGCGGCCAATCTCAACGCAGATTATCCAGGTGGGCATAAAATATTATAGTGCACTAGTGTGTGCGCAAACAGGTGCACTCTGTTTTTTTCCTATATACAACGTTTAACGTTAAATGCGCAAAACCTCAAACACCCCAACTGATTTTTAATTCAATTGATCTATTTCAGAGACAAAATAAGTCATTAAAAAAATTGTAAAGGTTTTATGTGCTGTTTTAGTTTTACTGGCCATTCTGATTGTTTCTTGCGTCTGCGACGACGCTTTATCGAGGGAGGAGTCGTCACCGGGCCGCTGCGCCGCGCTGACATTGGCTTGCTTGACCTATTAATAAAATATAGACACGGCAACGTTTTTAATGAAGAGTTTTTGAAAAATGTGGCCTATATTAAAATGTGGTTCAATTAATTCTGCTCGTTATTCTGATCAAACTATTTTCTGTTTTTGCGCATTTAACGTTACACGTTGTATAGTTATAATTCCGATGGAACGACAATCCGACTAAATTATTGAAGTCTGCATTATACCTACACTTTATTATAGCCCGTAAAAATATATTAATGTGTCTATCCTTGAGAACTTACCTAATTATTTGATAGAAGCTAAAATGGGGAGTCCGGACGAAACTTTTCATTGATGAAGAAAAGAAAAACTTACATCATTATTTGTAAAAATACTTCCCAAAGAAATGGAGATCTTCTTATTTTATTACGTACCTATATACCTAATACATGGTCAAATTTAATGTCACGTCTGCGGAGTTTCGCTAGGTACTTTAATTGGCACCCTGTATAATCTGTGGTATATAGATAGGTACATATGCGAGTATGTGCGTCGAATGAATGATGGAATGTTGTTCTGGTAATCTAACAGTAGATTGGCAAACTGTGTCTCTATGTAGCACAACTTTTATAGGTGGTTTCGAGAAACTGGTATTTTCACTATCCACTTGTATGTATCTAAAGTTTAGATGACTTCCAAGATTGAAAAAATGTCCTATTTTTGTAATTTCCCTTGGTTAATCAATGGAAATAACAGAAAATAATCGTCCAAAAAATAAAAAGAGGCCTCAACGCGTATTAGGTAATCCATAGTGAAAAACAAATTGAGTCATAAGCTCCGTATCAAACGGATCAAATGACAGGTCTCACGTGTAACAGGTGTAGTACAGACGCCAGCACATCAAGCTAGGTACTACAATCTGTCAAATGTCTTTAATAGATTTTCAATTTTATCGCCAATGCGTAAGGTTCGAGGTTGATTGGGAAAATTTGACAGTTTCGGGTAACTTGATGTGCTGGCGTCTGTACATCGGAAAACAAACTTGTACCACAATAAACATCACACAAAAATGGTTGTCCAAAGCGAGTTATCATATTCCACAAAGAAAATAACTAAAAGAAAAATACAAAGTGTATCGAAACAAAAAATTAATAAAGAATTGTGTTTTTAGTTCAGCAAAAAGTTAGAATATATATTCGCTATTATAAACAAAGGAACCTGAAAAATCCCGGTCTCGAAAATCTATTAAAAAAGAAAGAAAGAATAATTGGCTTATTTTTCATAGAAACACGTGTATACAAAAAGATAATTAACTCGAGTAATCAGAAAAATACAACAAAACAGATAAGAAGGCATGTATAATCTACGAAAACAAAACAGATAGTCGACAGCTGCTCGTCGTGACTGTGACAAGAAGGCTTCCACTCACAATGATGCTGTGCTATGTGAGACCCACAGCACAGCACTAGTATCTATCTACTTACCTAACTTTTTCTTCCATATATTACATGCACCTAATAGGCTGGCATAGGAGCGTGGGGATTGGTACAAGAAAAGACGCCTGCTCAGCAGTGGGAAAAGTCGGCAGGTCATGATGATGAAGATGATGAATAGCACTTTCCCACTTCATATTCTGATTTTCACGTTCAAACTCCAACACCCCGTTTTACGACGCACATACATAGATTTTAATGATTTAGACGGCCAAAAGTATTTTTTTTTAAATCAATATAATGGTAAAGTATCTATACAATTGGTGAGTCAACAGTTCTATGTACAATATAACATCCCCTCCCCCCGCCTTTGAAGCGCCGGGAGTCGACATTGATCAGTCGGAATTCGATAGTGAACAAGTGTGTACATGCCGGGTCTCGGCGCTCTCCTAGACTTATAACTTTCCAAAGTGCATTATTCATTTCAAGCTAATATTTTCGTTTTAACTGTGATGGATTGCGATAATACAGGTAAGAACAATTTGTTTTCGTTACAGAAAAATTTAATTAACATTCTCTGTCATTCATTTTTAACACGGCAAACATCACTCTGTCCAAAATTTATTTTTTTAGATATATTTAAATTCGAGTGCCTTTTTAATGTACTTATGAGTCCGTCCCTGTAATAATTTTCATTATACTATATAGTTCATATATGTAACTAACTAATTCCATAAGAAATAGCCGCGCAAAATCGCGCGTTTTTGAGCTAAGCCCTTTTGAAAAGCTCTTTGTCAAATATAGGAAATATTGAGTGTGCGATATGTTGTATTAAAATTGTTTTTTATTTGTTTCAGGTCTACCTACTACCTCGGGTACTAAAGTAGTGACTCGTCAATACATATTTGACCAACTACAGAGTCAAAATTTACCAACTTTAAATGAAAAACTTGACTATTATGAGAATTTTCTCCTTATGCGCTATGGGCACAACAAAGAGGCTAAAGAAGACTTAAAAAAAAGATTTTCTTATGTAAAATCACAAATTAAGCAACGACGGGCAAAGGCAAATAAACACCAAGATGTTTTCCTGAAAATAAACCAATCATGGTTAGATTAGAGGGACACCTTTCGAATAAACTGCCAGTAAAAAAATACAGGGAAAGAAAAACAAGGCATTAGAAGCCCAAAAGAAGTTGGAAATTCAGCAGAGGTTTCGAAATGAAACCGGTTTGCTCACTGAAATGCCAAAGGCCAACTTTGGCAACACCAATGATGGCAACACAAGCCGGAGGTTTTTTGAAAACCCCGAATTGGCTTCACACATCACAGGTATTAACTTTGAACTGATTTACAGATTCAAGGTTATTTTAGAAACTATTTCTAGTGGCCATAAAATTGATCCTGAAAAATATGATAAGTATGCGTACGACACAGCAAAATTGTACGTAGAACAGTATGGTTGGCACCCAATGACGCCTACTATGCACAAGATATTGGTACATGGAAGCCAAATCATAAAAATTTCGCTGCTTCCAATTGGACAGCTATCGGAAGAAGCTGCAGAAGCTCGGAACAAGCATTTCCGATCGTACCGGCTAAACTTTGCCAGAAAGTTTTCTAGGGAAGAATGTAATTTACTACCTGCTGACCCAAACACAGAGTCAGTAGAGACAACTGGACCTAAAGATACCTATTTTTAATGTAATTTTATATTTAAAGAAAACTTGTTAAATTCTGTTTCCATTAATTTGTATTTTTTTGGGAATATAGCTCTGTTATATATTACTGTTCTTTATAACCTAACAAATATATGTATGTTTTTATAAATATATACCTTTTCTTTATTTTAATTGAACTTAGAACTAAAATAATCCCAAAAATAATTTTGGCCGCCTAAATCATTAAAATCTATGTATGTGCGACGTTACCTATCTGCAGTGCTATTCTGTAAAAATCTCACCGTGAGAACTTAAGTGAAGTGAGCGGGAAGTGAGCTCTGTCATTCCCTAATCCTAGGGATTAACACTATTAAGTGCTCACTTCACTTATGATACAGAATCGACCGGCTGTTGGTTGATAAGCCGACGTTCGCACGGACGTAAAAATATCACCACGGGATTCTATCGCTCACTGAATTTTCAACTGTTGGTGTTGAGTAGAATTGAGAATCCAACAGAGCGCATCCCAGCGCGTCAAAATACCACAGTGTTGGAGCAGGCCTCCGTCACTCTATGTACTTGCGCGCTATAATTACCTACTGCCCGGCCGAGCGCTCTCGGGCCGTTTGCGGACCAGATTCAATGCGGGTTTTCCCAAGCGAAGCCACGCACGTTGTTCAATTTTAATCGTTAAATTCATTCGTACATAGGCACATTTTAGCATGTAGTACATAGTAGGCTATTATAGCAGTAGGTATTGAAAATTTTCTACTGACAAGGAAGGTATCCCGACGTGTCACCTCCGATTTTTTTGTGGCTGATATATCGCCTCTTTGCAATAACAACGTGGCATCTTTAAAAATTGCAGTTTTCGAAATATCACGTTGTAATTGCAAAGAGGCGATATGTTTTTCTCCATCAAATTTTAAGAGACACGTACCTATTTCTTTTTTGCCAACGCGCCTTTTTTGTGGGTGAAAAAGCCCCCTAAATATTACCACCTTTCGGGGCAGTTTGAGGGTTTTACAAACCCTCAAACTGCCCCGAAAGGTGGCAAAAAAAAATACGTGTCTCTTAAAATTTGATGGAGAATAACATATATCAGCCACAAAAAAATCGGAGGTGACACGTCGGGATACCTTCCTTGTGAGTGAAGTATGTGGTACTTAGTAAGTATTTAGTAATCTGTGGTTGGAGTTTCAACTCTCTGTCCTAAGCAGTGCGTTGGAAAATCCAGTTAGCGGAAAAATCCCGCCACGGTATTTTTACATCCGTGCAATTGTAACAAGTGAAGAAAACTTAACTATCCTTTCTATTGCCTTTTCTTTTTTGTTTGTTCGGAGGGTGATTATCCTTTTTTAGTTGCTTCGGAGTTGAATTTAGTAGCGAGCACTTTACTTTAGTGTAAAACGCGCTTTTTTGCTCAAGTGTCAGACTTTTAATTATGGCAGCAAGAAGTCTCTTTTTACTTTTCATTCACTAAGTTCCGTTTTTCTCGAGCTTATCGAACGAACCAGCCGAGGGAAGAATAATTACCTAAGAAAATAAGGTGATTTAGAATTTGGAACTGGAATTTACTCTGGCCAGTATAACACTAGATGCTTACAACAATTTCCAGTCAATAAAACTGTGTCAAACACTCTAAAAACATTTACTGAAAACCGCTGTTGCATTTTTTGCAGAGCATTTTTGCATTTTTGCATTTTTTACCTACATGAAGAAATTTTCGTTGGAAATACGTGACAGTGTGTTGTGTAAGTATTTCTTGAAGGATAAAGCAGATGTACGAATACTCACTACGTTTCACTAATTATGCTAGTTACCTTGACATTCCTTTTAACCCTTAAATGCATAATGTTGCCATATGGCAACAAAGTACATTATTTAATTTTTTTAAGAATGTGATAGCTGTGAGAGTCTGAACGCAACTCTTTATGTCAAAACAATATATACAGCGTGTAACGGAAGGGGGTATCAACCCTGAAGGAGGTGAATGTGCTCATGAAACTCAACAACTTTCCCCAAAGAACATAGGTCGAAATATGAAAAAAAAATTTGGCCCTCCCATAGTAAATCAATCAGCTGGTAGTCAGTTTTGTAAGGGAGGGCCAAATTTTTTTTTCATATTTCGACCTATGTTCTTTGGGGAAAGTTGTTGAGTTTCATGAGCACATTCACCTCCTTCAGGGTTGATACCCCCCTTCCGTTACACGCTGTATACTCTACGAATATTAATATTTATTATATATATTTTTTCTAAATTCTGTAGATAAATACCTATACAATAGCATTTTTTGCAATACGATACAATAAATCATGCATTTAAGGGTTAAAAAATCTTTTAACTTCTTATTGGTTTGTACAGACCACGGCGTGCTTACAGCAGGTAGCGTGGTTACTAGGTATTGCACGCCATCACCTCTAGACTAACTATGTACCCCACTCCTCCCACCACTGGCAGACTACACATAAATCTAATTCCCCTCAGCCACCTTCCACATTTAGTGGCTTTTTAATAACAAAGGTCACGGTCATGGTTTCACCATCACCAAAATGTTTCAGGTCAGGCGAATGAGTGATTTAGTCACTTTTCCAGATTTTTATAGCCTGTAACTATAGGTTCCGACATTCATATTGTCTATTATTAAAACGATTTCTATGAAATACTTACGACCTTCTCGTTTTGTGACTAACAGCTGTGGTTTTACGAGTGCTGTTAGGATATTACTAACGTTTTGTTTGTGCTATTTCTAAATCAAAGTCGAGATGCACCCGTTTGTTGCATTTTGTATCACAAGATTTAAAAGATATTTTAATAACGGCTGTGATGTAAAATTGATAGAATGGCCTGCTACATAATTTCATTGAATGTTTATCTATTTTTAATAAAACATTTACTTTAATATATTTTAATATTCAACCCGTTGGCTGCAAATCTTTATGAACAAAATCGACTCCGACGAGGGAAAAGACTGTTGGGCTCGTTCCTAAAAACAATTTTTTTGTGAACTGCCAGTCGATTCTGTAAAAATCTCACCGTGAAATCATAAGTGAAGGGAGCACTTAATAGTGTTAATCCCTAGCGAATGACAGCTCACTCCACGCTCACTTCACCCAAGCTTGCACGGTGAGATGGTTACAGAATCGCATGGCAGGTACCAAAGGAAATAAAAAATATGGGGAGAACTACTATTTAGTTTCTGGTCAACTGAAAGTAACGATTTTGTGAGTGTTTAAAAAAGTCCCAAACATCTCCGTTACGATTGTATACGTTCGGTACAGTGTCGTTGTCGTAGCGTCTGCTCTGCGCACACACGCACATGCATGCTCTGAACTAACGAGCAACATAAACTAACTGGACTTAGTTCTGCTAATATGAACCAACAGTCCGATGTAGGTACAGAGCTATATCCAAAATTATAATGCTTAAAATATATTCAAAATTAATCTTCGGAAAATGGCAGTTACTTTGATCCAAATAATAGCTCGAGTAGTACTGAATCAAAAAGTGTAAACAAGTAGTGTTGTAGTTATCTCCATTTATTTAATTACTTAATGAGCACCTAAACCCTCTAAAATAGGAAATATTAGATGTTTTAAAAGTTTTAGTCGTAGAAGCGAGTAGATAATTGAATTTATAATATCTGCAACATTAACCATAGCTAGCTAACTAGTAACCACGTTATCCGATACAAATTTAGTTTAACGCTTGTGGTGGGGTAACTTGCAAGGCTGCTGATAACTTACAAGGCTGCCGATAACTGGCAAGACTGCTGATAACTTGCAAGGCTGCTGATAACTTGCAAGGCTGCCGATAACTGGCAAGACTGCTGATAACTTGCAAGGCTGCTGATAACTGGCAAGGCTGCTGATAACTTGCAAGGCTGCTGATAACTGGCAAGGCTGCTGATAACTTGTAAAGCTGCTGATAACTTGCAAAGCTGCTGATAACTTGCAAGGCTGCCGATGCCATGAAAGTAAGCAGCCTTGCTGTCACGGCTTTTCTTGCACCTGGGTGCAGGCCTCATCACTCGGCAAGTCGGGATTAATTACATTATCCTTTTCCTCTAGCCTTATTACCAACTTAGATATTTATATTCGATCTTGCGTGAAAGACGCTAATAATGTGCTATCCCATCTTTTAATATTTTTTTTTAGATTTTAACCGACTTCAAAAAGGAGGAGGTTATCAATTCGGATGTTTATATATTTTTTTCAATGTATGTTCGGGCATAACTCCGTCATATATGGACGGATTTGCAAAATTCTTTTTTTGTTAGATAGAGATTTATTTCGAAATGGTCCCTTTTAAATTTCGTAAAGATCTGGTGATGATTTTCGGAGACAGACAACGGAATTCTTCAATAAATACCAGTAAAACAACCATGATTGCTGCTATCGCATATACATATATGTGTGCATTGTTTACGCAATCGCACAACATAACATCACATCTGTACCCTATAAACGCAGATGCAGCTTCCTATCACTGATATTTACATAGCAAGTAGTGCTATATGAATTTGTTTGGGGTAGGTATAAAAAGTGAAAAATAAAACCAACGACACCGACTTCCAAAATTAAAGTTATTTTTCACTTTGTAGTGGTTTTTTGGAAGTCGGTTGCTTTTTATTATAAAAAAGTTTTTTGGCATTATTTTGGATGAATAGATGAATAAAATAAACGAAAACATTGTTTCTCTGCATCTGAACTCATCCAGTTGAATGTTAACCCCTTTTCTTAACTTTACCCTTTGAAATATTCCGCTAATCATATTTTACAAAGGACTTCATTAGCGTCTGGTGGAAATCTGAAGTTTTTTTTTTTTTTTGTTTACCTGCACTGCGCAGTCGCTTGCAGGAAAATTAAATGTATTTTTAATTGATAAACTCATTAAGTCCAATCTGTGAAAACAATCTTCGAGTTTACAGTTTACACGGAAAGTTACTTAATGACGAGTTTTTGCTGTGTGGCAGGTGTTTGAGATAAAAGACTACTCATTTGGGGAAAACTTTCCAATTGTTTGCTTATTGATTTAGTTTACAATAAATAGTAAGGAATTTCTTAAAAGCATATTATTCATTCTTGGCATTGATGTACATACATAAATATCTTTGCCCCGGCATTCAAACGGTCAACATACGTAGTTTTTCACTCTGTGTTTTAATATCAGTTATACAATACAACTTGTGGACAATTAGTAAATAAAAGTGGCACAGTGACTCCCTAACACTACTAATGTGTGTTTAACTTAAGGACGCGTTTACGACTCCGACAAAAATAAGGAGTTTTTCGGTGCATTTTGCGGCAAAATGGTACAAAACTAAAAGTAACTAATAATTACCACAGATAGATTACTCCTTAATCTTCAAATGGTAGCAATTTTTTATTCGAAAATTTTGGTTTATAATATTGTAAAAAATAATTTCCGTTACCTCTTCACACAAATTCGACGACATCGTACTGACTTTAGGGACATTTTTCTTTTATTTAATAACATATATTTATGTATTTAAAAATATTTTATGTAAGTAGACATGTTCAACTCAAAAAGGTAGCAAAAAAAACTATCAAAATGTTACAATACGCTCAGAAAAAAATTAAAATTGAGTCTTATTTTTTCGCATATTTAGCGGTAACACTTATTGCGCGTATTTAGCGGTGATTCTTATTGGATTGAAATAAGGGTTATTTTACTGGTCACTGTCTTGCTTTATTGCACAAAAATTTGTAATGAAATATTAGTCTGCGCTCGGTCGCCGCCGTGAGTGGACACTGTGACGCTTGCAAGCAGCTCCTCGTATTGAAAAGATCGCTGTACGAATACAAAATATTTGACCTAACATACTTGATCCTTCACGCATTCTGCACGGACTACGGACAACCAAGGTAAGATTTTATTCACAGTTTTTTATATGTACTTATAAATTTCATATTTAGTTTCGGACTTGATGGAGTGACCTGAAATGTACTTCGAAGACTGCTACTGGAACTAATGTACCAGAAGAGCTGGGTGTGCCGAGTTTGGGCTCGTTTTGTTATTTATGTTGAGACCTTACCTCAGGACTTGATGGAGAGACCTGCAGGTGTACTTCGAAGACTGCTACTAGAACTAATAGACGAGTAGAGCTAGGTATGCCGACTTTGGGCTCGTTTTGTTAGTTATGTTGAGACCTTACCACCGGACTTGATGGAAAGACCTGCAGGTGTACTTCGAAGACTGCTACTAGAACTAATAGACGAGTAGAGCTAGGTATGCCGACATTGGGCTCGTTTTGTTAGTTATGTTGAGACCTTACCTCCGGACTTGATGGAGAGACCTGCAGGTGTACTTCGAAGACTGCTACTAGAACTAATAGACGAGTAGAGCTAGGTATGCCGACTTTGGGCTCGTTTTGTTAGTTATGTTGAGACCTTACCACCGGACTTGATGGAGAGACCTGCAGGTATACTTCGATGACTGCTATTGGAACTATTATACGAGTAGAGCTAGGTGTGCCGAGTTTGGGCTCGTTTTGTTAGTTATGTTGAGACCTTACCTCCCGACTTGATGGAGAAACCTGCAGGTGTACTTCGAAGACTGCTACTGGAACTATTATACGAGTAGAGCTAGGTGTGCCGAGTTTGGGCTCGTTTTGTTAGTTATGTTGAGACCTTACCTCCGGACTTGATGGAGATACCTGCAGGTGTACTTCGAAGACTGCTACTGGAACTAATAGACGAGTAGAGCTAGGTATGCCGACTTTGGGCTCGTTTTGTTAGTTATCTTGTGACCTTACCTCCGGACTTGATGGGGAGACCTTCAGGTGTACTTCGAAGACTGCTACTGGAACTAATAGACGAGTAGAGCTGAGTGTGTCGAGTTTAGGCTCGTTTTGTTAGTAATGTTGAGACTTATCTCCCGACTTGATGGAGAAACCTGCAGGTGTACTTCGAAGACTGCTACTGGAACTATTATACGAGTAGAGCTAGGTGTGCCGAGTTTGGGCTCGTTTTGTTAGTTATGTTGAGACCTTACCACCGGACTTGATGGAGAGACCTGCAGGTGTACTTCGAAGACTGCTACTAGAACTAATAGACGAGTAGAGCTAGGTGTGTCGAGTTTGGGCTTGTTTTGTTAGTAATGTTGAGACCTTACCTCCGGACTTGATGGAGAGACCTTCAGGTGTACTTCGAAGACTGCTACTGGAACTAATGTACCAGAAGAGCTGGGTGTGCCGAGTTTGGTCTCGTTTTGTTAGTTATGTTGAGACCTTACCTCCGGACTTGATGGAGATACCTGCAGGTGTACTTCGAAGACTGCTACTGGAACTAATAGACGAGTAGAGCTAGGTGTGTCGAGTTTGGGCTTGTTTTGTTAGTAATGTTGAGACCTTACCTCCGGACTTGATGGAGAGACCTGCAGGTGTACTTCGAAGACTGCTACTGGAACTAATAGACGAGTAGAGCTAGGTGTGTCGAGTTTGGGCTCGTTTTGTTAGTGATGTTGAGACCTTACCACCGGACTTGATAGAGAGACCTGCAGGTGTACTTCGAAGACTGCTACTGGAACTAATAGACGAGTAGAGCTGGGTGTGTCGAGTTTGGGCTCGTTTTGTTAGGAATGTTGAGACCTTACCTCCAGACTTGACGGAGAGACCTGCATGTCCAGGACCTGGAGGCTGCTACTGAAACTAATAGACGAGTAAAGCTAGCTGATAAGAGTGTGTATAGTTTATACCTTTTATAACACAAGTTTTGTTTTAGATGCCAGGGCCTAAGACGTTCGGGAAAAGCTCGCGTAAGAAAGTTCGCGCCTGTAGACGTAACGCAGAAAAGGGAATTCAGTTAGTACTTAAATGATTATTAAAAATACATGCATAATTGTGAACATTTATTGTCATGGGATCTTTTTTCACAGGCAAAAGGATGAAGGTAGTCGTGATGATACACCCGAAGTGCATCCGGAAAGATATGACCAACAGAGTTGTAGTACTTCTGATGACAACAATTTGAAAACATCTTACGTAAGTTATAATGCATTACTGATTTGATTTGTTTAAAAAATAACAAGTAATTGGGTTTCCTGTTTTGTTTTTAGGACACGAACTATGAAGAAGCAGAACTGTTTCAGGTTTCAGGAAGAAGGGTCGTAGAAATAGATTATTTTATGAAACAGCTTCAAGAAATCGGTAACCATAGTTCCATGTTTAGTTGTAATTTAAGTACTGTTGAAATGTTAAATGAAAAAAAAAACTGGACTTAACTCAACTTTCCATATGAAGTGCCGAATGTGCAGCAAAGAGTTTGTATTAAAATCTTCCAAATATTCGGAAAATAAAATGGATGTGAATGAGGAAATCGTGGCCGGTATTATGAGTATTGGTGCTGGAGTTACACAGCTAAATACGGTTCTTTGTCATATAAATATACCACCTATGTCGGTACGATTGTATCAACGTAAACATGATGTAATTTGTCGATGGTGGCACAAAACTGCACAGCACTGTATGGCAGAAGCTGGAAAGGAAGAGAAGAATCATGCTTTATCTATTGGAAGCGTAAATGATAATGGAATACCAATGATTCCTGAATCGGGTGATGCATGTTGGTCCAAACGTTCGTATGGAACGAATTACAGTGCATCTTCTGGAGTTGGTGCTATTATAGGATTTTTTTCTAAGAAAGTTCTTTACTACGGAGTAAAAAACAAGACGTGTATCATCTGTTCACGAGCACATTTCAAAGGAGTACAACCACTGAAACATAAGTGTTTTAAAAATTTTCAAGGGCTTCTACTGCAATGGAAGCGGCTATTATAACAGAGGGTTTCAAAAAATCTATAGAAAGTCATGGACTCATTTATAGTCAGTACGTAGCAGATGGTGATTCAAGCACATATGCTAGTATCCGAAATTCTAGGCCATATGAGAGTGTGACTGTGGGTAAAGTCGAGTGCAAAAATCATTTACTCAGAAACTATTGTAAAGGGCTTTTATCAATATCGAGCAACACCACATATCCCATAAGAGCCCGAAAGATATTAAAAGACATATAATTTGCGGATACGATGGGGAGTAGACAGTAGCGTCAAATATTGGGTCAAGCAAAATATTCCATTTTCCGAGAAAATGGAAAATATAAAAAATGACATAACTAATGGTCCTTATCACATTTTCGGAGATTATTCAAAATGTGCATCATATTTCTGTAACGATGAAATAAAGAAACGTACCGAAAATATGGTGCCAGAACTGAAAGCAAATGGAGTGTTCCAAAAAATTGAAGATTTGGCTCATCGTTTGTCGTTCCACGCTTATAGCTTCGTACACAATGAAACGAACAACTTGGTGGAGAGCTTTAACGCCAGAGTAGCGAAATTTGTTGGCGGAAAAAGAGTGAATTTTTCGCAACGGCGATCATATGCTGGCCGCTGTGCCGCAGCCGTTATATCCTATAATTCTGGTGCCTTACAGTCAACTGTTCATAAATATATTTTTGGCACTGAAGCAAACCATGAAATAGTCCAACTAGAAAACATTCGTCAAAAATTAAATGTACATATAATGGGAAAAAGGATCAAAAGGAAGAAAGTTATCAAGCCTAACACTAACAAGGACGTTCATTATGGCGAAGAGTGCCAAAAAGTTGACATGGACGATAAACAATATGAAATAGCTAAAAGAGACTTTTTGTTAAGATTAGAAATAACCTCTGAAGAAAAAGACAAGATAGAACAAGACACAATTTTACAAAGTGCTAGTCCTTTATGGTTGGAAACCAGAAGGAAATTGCTTACAGCTTCATGGTTTTCTACAGTATGTAAACGGCGCTCAAGCTCCAATTGTGCACCATTAGTAAAACAAATTTTATATGGAAGAGATTTGACAAATGTACCATCCATCAAACATGGTAAAAACAATGAGTTCACCGCACTACGCGATCTTGAACAAGTTTTAAACATGAAAATTTTGCAGTGTGGGTTGTCGATCGACAAAGAAATTTCTTTTCTCGGTGCAAGTCCTGATGGAAAGTGTGAACTCGGTATAATTGAAATCAAATGCCCGTCGTCAGCATATGGAATGGACCCAGAAGAAGCGATACGACAAAAAAAAGTAGACTTTTGGAAATACGCTTCGAATTCGAACCAATTAGTTGTGAACACAAAACATAAATGGTATTTCCAAATTCAAGGTCAGCTACGAATTACAGGGGAAAAGACTTGTGTCTTTGCTATTTGGACGGGCCCTGGAAAAATAAAATATGAATTTATAGCCAAAGACGATCAATTCTGGAAGGAGAATATGGAAACCCATTTAATTCGATTCTATAAGAACTGCCTCCTTCCAGAATTAATCGATCCAAGATTCAAAAGAAATATGAAACTACGGGAACATTCATCACATTGTCATAATAATATAATGAAAAATAAAAATTGATATTTTTTTTTATGTCTTTCGTAAGTTTCATTCGTTTCTTTTATCATTTACTAGCTCCTGACCCGGCTTCGTACGGCATCCTAATTGCGTAACACTCTTAATAATATGTAATCATAATAATATGTACTATCTTATAAAATAACAATATTGCACATATCATTGCATACAAAAAAGTTTCTAAAACATTAACTTATCAAAACACATTGTTTACAATATTGCGAGACACCAACAATTCGATATCTTTCTCAAAACTTCGTTAATTTGAAATCTAACTGTTACATAATCATTTTCTAATTAGATTCTATCTAGAAACACAATGTAGGTGGGTATCGGACCTAACACAAAAAAGGTAAACAAACGATTCAACTTACGTAACTGAAGTTACAAACTTCGATAATTTTCAAATTACTCTATCTCGATTCTAATATCACATATTACACTTAAAAACACTAATTGAACACATAGAATCTTCATTAGGAACAGACTATTCAAATAAACTCTATTTAAAAATAGTCAACAAACAAATTACCAAGTATTCACATTAAAACTTACATATTCTTATTAGAATCTTATTTACATGTTATTCCAATAGTAAACTCAGTCTATGAACACTATTCTATCAAGACCTAAGTTCCCAAACGTAAAAAGTAAACACTTATCAAATAAAAACATCCTATTCTAATCGTAAAGAACATAAAATCTACCTGCGCGTTAGTAGGCATCGCCCACTACTTGCCCCCTGCTGCTTGCAAGGGACCTCCGTCGCCGACACTTTAGCAAGTACTTGCTTACCAATCAATCACTGTCCAATGAAATTAAGTAAATGGTATCTACTTTTGTTACCATTTCACGTTACGAACTTTTTGAAAAATAATTAAAGTAAACTTAAAAAAAACATGGCAAAAATTAAATAAAAGTAAGCTCAAGTATCAAGTCGTGTCCATTTACTCATAATTTCGCCGCTTCGCGCATTTCGCTGTGTGTGTGAGCCGTGCACGTGTAGTAGTAAGACTCTATACCTAAAATTGATGCGCGTCAATTCGTAAACGCGTCCTTAATAAAACTAAATTAAAGTGTATAAATTGAACATTATTAAGTGCAAACAGTTAAAAGTTTTAAAAGTTAACGAATCAGCGGGTAAGTGAATGACAGGACACTTTACGCGCAGTGCACGGAATTTCGCACGGTTCGGCAGTGCGCAGAACCGTCAATATTGCTTGTAGCGGCGACCGATGACTCAACCGACGGCTCGCGTCAAAGATAAGTTAACACAGACGGGACAGCACTTGATGCCTATAATTGATTGCATCTGAGAGGACGACACGCATACTATTCTTTTTTTTAATTTCATTTTTTATTTTTATTATTATTTGTGATAATTGCTGTCTCACTACTATAGTAATAAAAGATAATTACTATGGCTGATAAAAATTTGCAATGGGGTTGTTGCACTAATGAAAGTGACACAGGTTTAGAGGCAAAATCCATAAAGTGCCCAACTTGTGAAAAGTGTTATCACTATGCTTGTATATCCCTCACTAAATCTCCTAATAAGAAGGCTACCTGGAAATGTCCGTCATGTTTAAGCAAAACGCCAAAGTTGGGCAGGGACGATTCAACTCCAGTTCGTAACGTATCTACGACCAGAGGCCCGAAAAGACAAGCCACTGAACAGCCTTCGCCTCCTTCGCCACCTTCCACGTCCAATGATAACGACGAACTGCGTTCCGTTATAAGAGAAGTAATAAAATATGAATTAAGTGAGATGATGGCTAAGTTTAACAACACTATTATCACCACGATTAGCCAAGAACTAGCACCAATTAAGAAGGAAATAGCGGATGTTGTTGAGTCGATGTCTTTCATGAATAAGAAATTTGAAAGCATAATGAAGGCACACGAGTTATCTAAGGAAACTATCGCAAAATTAGAATCAGAAAACACAGATCTTAAGATCACCGTAGAAGACCTCAACGACAGACTTGCTAACCTGGAGCAACAGTCGAGATCAAACAACTTAGAACTGCAATGTGTACCAGAAAACAAAAATGAAAATGTTTACAACATTGTAACTCAACTTGCACGTGTGGTTAACTGCGAAATCAGTGAAAGAGATGTATTACACTGCACTCGTATTGCTAAGGTCAACTCATCAAGTAACCGCCCTCGCTCTATAATTGTCCAGCTAGCCTCACCAAGAATGCGTGATCATCTTCTGGCAGCAATAATCAAGTACAACCAAGCTAATCCTCAAGAAAAGCTGAACTGTTCGCACCTTGGTTACGCTGGACCAAAATCTCCAGTCTTTGTTGCTGAACATCTGTCCCCGGCAAATAGAGCTCTTCATGCAGCTGCGAGGTTAAAAGCTAAAGAGAAGAAGTATAAATACGTGTGGGTTAGAAATGGTAGAATATTTGTGAGGAAAGATGACGGCGCAGAGTATATACAAATTAGGAACAAGAGCAGTCTTGATAAGGTTGTGTGATGAGTATGTACTTGTTGTTTATAGTTTTTACTGTTGTAATCTAATACATGCATTGGGTTTGAACTCCGCAAAGTTCAAGGATATTTCAATTTATTACCAAAATTGTAGAGGCTTACGAACTAAAACGAATATTTTTTACTGTAATCTGTGTAATATGAATTATGATGTTATAATATTAACAGAAACCTGGCTCAACGGTAATGTATTAAGTAGTGAACTGTTTGATGATCGGTATGAAGTTTATAGACGGGACAGAGAAACAACTGGGTTTCAGTACAACAAAGACGGGGGAGGAGTCTTGATAGCAATAAATAAAAAAATTAACTCCACGCGTATCGAACGCTGGCAAAGCAATTGTGAAGACCTCTGGGTCACACTTGACATATCGACATCTCACAAGTCACGCCAAGTTGCTCTTTGTGCCGTCTATCTACCACCACCAGTATGTCTCGCAACTTTGGATCATTTTGTGGATGGCTGCAACAGAGTGCTCGACTCAATGGACATCCCCTGTTTCATAATTGGTGATTTTAACTTAAGTAAATTGAATTGGGATAAGGCCGCCGTAAATGACTCTCTACCCAAAACTTGTCAAAACCTCTTGGATTTTGTAAATGTAAATGAACTATCTCAACATAATTATGTCAAAAACTGTTCTGGTCGAATACTGGATCTGATCTTGTCAACAGAGCGAACTTGTTTGGTAAACGAGTCCAGCAATTCTCTAGTAGCTATCGATAAACTGCATCCCCCCCTTGAACTAACTATGTCTTTGCTAAAGGACTGTAACTTACCGTATAGTATGGACACAAGACCCAACTTTTATAAGGCTAATTACCCTGAAATTGACAATTACCTCAATAAGCTGAACTGGAATGAACTTTTTATAAATACTTGTGATGTGAATGACATGGTGGCAATATTTTATAAATGTCTGCATGAGGCTATTGGAAAATTTGTGCCTGGTCGGAAGCCTAACAATTATCGGTATCCGCCATGGTTTGATTTAACATTAATTAAAACATTAAAAGAAAAAAATAGGCTTAGGTTGCGTTACAAAAAATACAATAATCCTTTAGATAAAATTGAACTGAAACTAGTTTCCAAGCGGTGTGAAAAACTTGCCATGAATTTATATAATGACTACATAGATAGAATTGAAAAAGACATAAAAGATAATCCCAAACTTCTCTGGAATTACATAAAGGCGAAACGCGGTGGCACTAGTGGCTACCCTTTGGCAATGACTGATGGACAGGTTGTTACTTCTAACGGATCTGAAATTTGCGACCTTTTCGCAAAACATTTCTCAACCATGTACACGACTGACAAGGATACAGAAGTGAACTGTCATACAAAATACCTCCAAGCACTGCGTAACAATAGTCAGGGCTTGAGTATTCCTGTACTCGACCGCGAATGTTTACTAAAGAAACTAAAAACAGTAAACATTAGTAAAGGACCTGGCCCGGATGGCATCCCACCTGTTTTTATTTCTAAATGTGCCACGGCTCTAGTATCTCCTTTACTAATAATATATAATGCATCATTGGCTACTGGAACTTTTCCGTCAGAATGGAAAAAAGCCAAGGTAGTCCCAGTGCATAAGTCAGATAAAAAAGATACCGTAAGCAACTACAGGCCAATTTCAATTTTATCCATATTCGCAAAGATTTTTGAATCTATTATATGTCCGCACATTCAACAACATTTAGGACTGTACCTTAATGAAAATCAACACGGTTTTGTAGCATCTAGATCTACAGCTACAAATTTGGTGTCATTTACGGAGTCCCTAATACAGGCTGTAGATGCAGGCAAAGAATTTGACGTAGTATACACCGACTTCAGTAGGGCATTTGATAGAATGTCACACTCTATTCTGACTTATAAACTAGCAGCCTATGGTATAACAGGGCCTCTATTGAGTTGGTTCAAGTCCTATCTTACTGAACGCGAATACTTTGTCGTTGTAAACGGTTTTCGATCAGCTGCACACAAAATAACATCAGGCGCCCCCCAGGGATCTCACTTAGCTCCAATACTATTTATTATGTTCATTAATGACCTTCCGGAATGCTTCCGTTTTTCCCAACCTTTTCTGTATGCTGATGACCTAAAATTCGCTCGAGTGATCGAGTCAGAAAGAGACTGCGAACTTCTGCAACATGATCTTAACCAAGTCATAAAATGGTGCCACAATAATAAAATGCAACTTAATCCAAAGAAATGTTACCATGTAAAATATACGCGAAAAATTAACTGTATTGACACAGAGTACTTCATAGACCAGGAGCGAGTCCAAGAAGTCGAAATAATAAGGGATCTAGGAGTACTTTTTGACAAAAAGGTCACTTTTGTGCCCCATATTGAATATATTACTAAAAAGTCATCAAAAATGTTAGGGTTCCTACTTCGTAACACCAAAGGCTTTCGTAAAAGTAGCACTAAAATAATGTTATATTACAGCCTCGTGCGCAGTGTAATGGAGTATTGCAGTGTTGTGTGGAGACCTCACTATGCCACTCACATGTTGCGTCTGGAAAGGGTACAGAAACGTTTTGTGTGGCATCTAGCCTTTAGTGAGGGGAAATCTAAGCGTTTGCCCTCTTACAAAGCCCGCCTATCCCATTTTAAAATGCAATCGTTATCTATGCGCAGAGATGTAACCGATGCTTTATTTGTTTACAAACTGTTGCACAATAAGATCGACTGCCCCAGTTTAGTGAAGCTCATTAGGTTCCGTGCGCCCTCTAGATATCCTAGGAATAAAATAACACCCCTGTGTCCACCACCTCGAAGGTCTGTGCTTGGTGCGAATTCTCCAATACCTAGATTGTGCAAAATCATTAATGGCCGCAGTGACATAGTAGATGTACACCACGACAATATTAATAAATTTATACGAGCTTTTGTAATTAATAATCCAATGTAGATTTAATTTCATTTTTTTTTTCTTTTCTATTATTTTCAATTGCAATCTGTTTATTCTTTTAATTTAATTTTCTTATTTATAATTCATAGTAATTTAAATTGTATTAATTAATTAATTAATCAATCATACAATAATTATAATTTAGTGAGACATTTTAATGCCAATGTTTATTTATTTCATTGTTAATTTTCTTTATATTATTTTAAATTTTTGATTTTTTTTGTATGTTATTAACTTTTTATGTATGTTATTTAAAGCCGTTTTTTTTATTCTTTGTGCATGTGGTGTTAACCTTTAATTAATTGTTGCACTTGTAAATGTTACCCTAGTAATTAAGTTAGAAATGAATGTGTAAACAATTGTTGGTTAACCTAAATAAATAAATAAATAAATAAATAAATATCTTGATTATTTGCCTATAAACAGTAAAAAAATAACTTTTTCTATTTCCTCGACTTTTCCTTTACTTAGTGTCTTCCCTTTTACTGGAAGAAAACATTGAAATGCTAACTATATAGCTAAACGTAAATAATATTGTAAACCTACTGAACTGTATCCAATCCCGGGTCGACGGCGCGTTGTGTTCCACGCGCGCCTCAAAGAGATGTCAGCAGTAACTGACGGGGTCCGCTAGGGCCGATGCCTGCCAGGGTCGCGGATTGTTCGAAAGAGTTACCGTGTCCCTTGGCACAGGCAACTGAAGGAACACGGGTGGGTTTTAGTCAGTAAAAGTCTGACACACCCTCCCGCTCCGCCCAGAGCGGGAGAAGTTATTTGATAATTTCCCACCCAAAAAGAAAAAAACTGTATCCAATTATCCATCTACCTCCCTTACGAAATCAGCTTGTTTTTAGTTTTTTTAATTATCCACTATGGCTATGTGGAAAGAACATCTATAAAGTATTGACGTTGTGTAACTAATAGGTTCATCATTAATGAAAATAAAAAGATATAAAATGCCTTTTTTGAGGATATCCAGCACACAGGCTAAGTTTAAAATTTAATTAAAGTTGACTTACGAAGATGTCGAGTGCATTTCAGTGGACTAACATATTCGTGTTGCCTGATACATTAGTAGCCAGAACCCGACGATTTAAACAGAAATACAAACAAAACGTATACCTAAATTCTATAGGAACAGGGTGTCCTGTCTGCGATGGCAGATTTTCAGACATTTATTATTGTTGAATATAGAGTTTCAAATAAGGCCCTGCGGCATTATTTTGTATTCAACGAGAATGTTTTTACAGAAGCTTCATTGGACCTAAAATAACTGTACATGCAGACATCAGCAACGGCCCTAAAATTGACAAAATAATGAAAAGATACATTGTTAAAAAGCGGCAGTTAAAAAAGCATTATTCTTTAGTTGTTTTTTTTTTTTCAGCCTGTATAGACGATAGTTAGTTCTTTTAGACTATCCCTAACTATCGTCTAGTTAAATTGAATTGACGGACAGAACTATCTACTTGAATTTGAAGCTTATTGAAACCAGCAACGACTTAAATGAATGATTACTATCCTTATCTTCGTAGTTTCTGTGGTAAATCTGTCTGGGTTGTGGAAAATGGACTTTAAATTCGGGGGAAAAGTAAAAAAAGCAACCCCGTTTTAATTCAGCATTGTTTTCTGTTATGACATTTATGATGTTATATACTACACTAACGACCCGCCCCTGCTTCGCACGCTTTTAACGGCTTGACAACATGATGATTTCTATATTATGATATACCTAAGTTAAATATGAATGTATTATACACATAAACCTTCCGGAATCAATTCTCTAAATGATGCTGAAAACCGCTTCAAAATACGTCGCGCAACTAAGAAGAATAATGTCACAAAGACTGACACAAAAAGCGACTTCGACTCTTAATATCTTAGATATAAAAAAACACGGGGTCAGGGGACTCCCAGCAGGAACAAATTTCAAAGTGAAAATCCAAGGTGGCAGATGCTAAAAATTCAAAATGATGAAATATTTTAAAATATTTGCAGCCGCCAGCTTGGGTTTTATTTTGATTCAAGATCGGCTTTAGTACCCTCGATAACTTTAACAACAACACCCATGATGAAAAATGTGATTTTTTTTCAGCGGCCATCTTGATTTTCATTTTGACCTCATTGTCGGCTTCAGCACCCTCGATAAACTTGAAAACTACGCCCATGATGAAAAATGTGAAATTTTTTGCAGCCGCCATCTTGGATGTTCATTTTGACCTCACTATTGACATCAGCACCCTCGAAAACCATAAAACTATATCTCTCTATTTCTATTACACAAAAATGAAAAGTAGCGCTTTTTCGTTACGTGAAGATTTCTCCAAGTTTACTCCTACCGCAAGTTCCGTTAAAGAGCTTCGTTCCAATAAAAAAATACTTAATAATCTGTATACCTATCCAGCCGTAACTACTAAACTTGTGTATCTTGTAAGCACATTGCTATAACATGTGGGTATTAGATTAGTACAGACGCTAGCACATCAAGCTGTAGTAGCTTGATGTGCTAGCGTCTGTCAAATTTCTTGAATAGATTTTCTGTACATTATAAATTTACTCATATACGTAATCCCCTCGTTACCCACACTTAGCCATTCCTAGTGCATTGTTGTAAAGGGTAAAAGGACGCCCCTGTAATCCTCTTTGGTGCAATTCCATTGTGAAGGAATTGTCTATTCCGACAACCGGATACCTAATCTTAATACAGAATATATTTCCCGTATACATGAGTATGCCGTCAACTTAATTGAAAACCGCAGTCGTAGTTGTATTGTTTCTAAGCCACGCTTAGAGACAAAACAACTCCAAGCTCCTAGCTCAACTCTGCTCTCAAACAGGCAACACTTCCATTAGAATTGGTCTAAACTGAAAACAGGGTAATTAATGAACACTGTTTCCACTTTCCTTCTCTGAATGAGAAGAGGAGAGGACAATAGAACAGAATAGAACATTGTCTATTGTTGTTGTAGGTGGTTAACAAATAAAGTTGGTGGAAATTATAAACGTATGTACATATATCTACGAGACATGCCTCTAGGGTGTACAATAATAAGAAAATAAGTCAAAAGAATATTCTAACTTTGATTACATGATAAAATATTAAAGCTCCACCAACGCGAGACTGTGTTGTTATGTATACGCCAGAGCACTTGTTGACACAACTAAGGCGGTATCCTAAAGTTATAGGCAGCTTAAGGGAGCCGGGACTCGCTCGGATTCCTAGAAATTACTGAAAGGTTACCTATCTATTTATTCTGAGGTAGCTATAGGTACGTACGCTCATCTGGGTCGTTGTCCCAACTGTATGTCCTTCAGTTATTGCACTGTATTGCTTGGCAATAAAGTTATATTTACATTGCTATAAGAAGAACGCTATAGCAGTAGCGGAATAAGCCTGTTTTGGTTGGGAAATTATCAAATAACTTCTCCCGCTCTGGGCGGGGCGGGAGTGCGTGTCAGACTTTTACTGACTAAAACCCACCCGTGTTCCTGCAGTTGCCTGTGCCAGGGACCACGGTGACTCCCGCGACCCTGGCAGGCATCGGCCCCAGTGGTCCCCGTTAGTGCTGACATCTAAAGTATAACATGAGTAATAATTATACTCTTCCTAATATCATGGACCTCGCAAGCAGCAGGACATTTTTTTTCAAGGAAGTGCATTTTCATCTTCTCGTTATGCTTTCAACAAAAGCAAGCAAGGATGCGAGAGCGAGCGACAAGAGCTCGAAAATCGAAATATTTTACACTCTGAATACTCGGTCAGGTTTCTTTTGAACATTCGTCCGGAAATAGTGAGTTGCTTTGTCGACTTATTTATGAAAAAAACCTTACGAATAAGAGAGCGGCCGAAGCAAGGTCTAAAATTTTTAGCACCCGACGTATATGTTTTGCATAGGTACGTACCAACTCTGAACTACTGCTTATTGAACATATTTTTACATTGCTTGGGATTCATTAAAACTAAACTTAAGATTTGGGGCCCCCATTGGAACAGGGGCCCGGGGCGGGCCGCCCCTGCCAACCTCCCACCCCCTTTGTCCGCCGGTGCGCTGTAGAACGAAGGGAACCTTAAGTAGTTGGTAACTACTTGTGCGTAAAATTCGTGTCTCATGGATGCGTGTCGATTTCGGTAGTGTTCGGAAAAGTTCAACCATCCTGACCAATATTGGTGTGTTCAAGTGTCAAAGGTCAAATTACTTACAGTTGGAATTAGTCAAAATTGATTTGAAACATCACTGGTGGCTTTGTGATACAGGAACCGTTACCCGTCAGATTTCCATGATATGAGTTATTTCAACGACCAGCTTTATGCGACCCTGTAACAAAAACAAAACGGTCACTACATAATATTTTAACGAGTTTCAAATTAAAGAACAGTGGTGGCCCAGTGGTTAACTTAACAAACGAGTTGTTAAACTTAACTTACGAGTTGTAGGTCATAGGTTCGAACCCAGGAAGGCGCTTTACTTCGTGTAAATAATTTCATCACCACTGCTCTCAAAACGGTGAAGGAAAACATCGTGAGGAAACCGGCATGTCCGAGAACCAAAAATTCGAAGACATGTGACGTCTTCCAACCCTCACTGGGCCCGCGTGGAGGCATACGGTTATATTTTCTTTACTCCTGTTTCATGTCTATTGTTATATGTATATATTTATTTAGATTGGTATAATATGCTTATGTAAGTATTTATTTTATCGTGTAAATAGTACACCACAGACTACCTACAATATTTGTCTCTCCTTCCCTTTTCAATCCATCCAAAGGTTGTCTTTAAAAGATAGCTGTTAGCGATAAGACCGCCCATTGTGTCACCCTTTGTAAAATTTCTATATTTATGTCTGTAATCTATATGGTGTACATAATAAAGAGTATTCTATTCTATTCTACGGTCCACTCCCTCTCACAGAGAGGAGGAACATTGAACAGTGGGAACATTGAAGGCTGATTATGCTATGCTACCGAATGTTCCCGAAACCGTCATGACTGTCAATTACATTGAAAGTGGTTTATTACAAATACATTAGTGACTACAGTGTCCAGTGCCAGTTGTTGCTTGTTGCTCGTGATCATCATGATCAAATGAAGTCAATTGCACGCGTTGACCTCTCGGGCAGCCTTGGCGACAGACCATCATAAAATAACTGTATGACTGCTCATTACATAACCGCAACTATTCTACATAATATGTCTTCTTTATGTTTTCAATATTCTTTATAGACACTTGGCAGTAACTTTAAATGGTAACTGAAAATGTTTCTCATACTGTTATTTTGTGGGGTAAACGTTAGCTTTGTTCATTTTACATTTTTGTCTTGCTTTCAAGATAGCCATCATTGTTATTTAAAACTACAATACTGGTAGGTAGCAAATATTGTATATAAGATATTTTAATATATTATATAAAAAGAATAAGACTTTTATTTGGCTGTTAATTATTCTATACTTAATCTGTGAACAGCATTGTCGGTTGCAATATTGTCTATATGCTTTTTGTATTTCTTATTTCTTTTTTTTATATTGTAGCTGTTGCCCTTTGAATAAAAAAGAAAAAAAAATATACTTCGTAGTTTTATTTTAAAGTTAAATAAATAGTAGTGACGAACAAGATATGTACTTTAATAAAGAGATAAACCTTGATTTTGCAATTGAACTGCAACTTTTTATTGCCTTGATATCAATAAAAGCGCGGAAGTATGGAACAGGTGCGTCCAAGGATATTCCTCGTTTTTATTTTTTGTTGTTTGCCAATATAGGAGACTGGCATTCAGGCAGTCACTGTCTTTCACAAGATAAGTTTTACTCCACAAGATCCATTTAAATTGCTGAGCCCATTGAGCTTTTCAAAATACAATTTAGAAAATAATTGATTAAATTAGATTTCATTGCGATCTTGATTATACAATATTATTTTTAGTATATTGCAAACCTGAATATAGTTTGTTCAGAATAAGTAACTTAATCGATTCCAATAATTTTTACACCATGTTATATTTTGCCACAAAAATATTTAAAAAAGGTAACAAGTTGGACACCGAGCTACACTAAGTACATATCCGCAATCATATGCGCACAACACAGGTCACAGCCGGTCAGCCGGCGGCGCGTGTTAAGTGGTAACCAAGTTTTTGTACGGACAATCAGATAATATAACAAGCTTATAACTTCGTGATTTTTCATGATACAGTTTTGAAATGTTGTACATAGATTACATACAAATACTAGACACGTGTTTCGGGTTTTCCATATACTAAAAATAATGTTGTACGAGTTTAAATTAACAAAGTTCTGAGGGCAATTCCCGTAATTTTAAGAACGTTCCCTACTTTTAATATAATTCTTAAACATAACATAATCTGCCTATAATGTTCCCACTGCTGGGAAACAGACCTCCTCTCGGTAAGAGGGGGCGAGCCGTAAACTACCACGCGGGTCCAGTGCGGGTTGGTAGATGTCACATGTCTTAACATTTTTGGTTCTAGGACATGCCGGTTTCCTCACGATGTTTTCCTTCACCGTTTTGAGAGCAGTGGTGATGAAATAATTTACATAAAGTAAAGCGCCCTACTGGGTTCGAACCTACGACCTACAACTCGTAAGTTAAGGCCGTTACCGCTGGGCCACCACGGCTCTTTAATCCGAAACTGTTTTGTTTATGTTACAGGATCGCATAAAGCCGGTTGATGACATAAATTATATTATGACACTCTGACGCGTGTATATTTCAGATCAATTTTGAATAATTCAATCTTTTAACACTCCAATAGGCGCGCGTTCTACTATTGTAGAACGCACTCTTAGAATTTGAGCGCAAATTGTAGGCCACTCAAGGACACACTCATAGTATTCCTCTACATTACATTACATATTCCTTGTGCCGCATATAGTTTCATAATATTCTTGAACATGAAATTTTAAACTATAGAGCATATTTTTAACTATTCATTAAACTTTCCTTCAAAAATCTTTAAATTAAAAGTCCTCTACAAAGTAGAGCACGCGAGCACTAACGTCCCAGGTTAAGGCGCGCCTACTAGAGTGTTAAGAGCAATGGTGATAAAATAGTTAACACGAAGTAAAGCGCCTCCCTAGGTTCGAACCTACAACCTACATCTCGTAAGACGCGGCCGTTGTCATTGGGCCACCACTCCTCACCATCATATTATTCTTAATTTGTCAAAAATACCTTTAATTGACTTACTTTTTTGACAAGCTTTTCACATTGATGATAAATGATTTATTTTCTGTAAGTAGGTTTATACAAACACTTTTACATGTCAATCATATTTTTTTTAAAACTACATGAGGTCAGCGTTTCCTATCTAACTACTCTGAGAAGAAAGGCCGAAACAAACTCAGAGGTCACAGTCTCTTTTAAAGTCCAGACATAATCTTGGTCAGATCATATGAAGACCATGTAGATTGATGTCTGAAATGGTCTTTTGAGTAAAGAATCACACAGATTGAGCGGACCTGTCCAGTCACGCATTTGTCAAAAATCGTGCAGCTCAACTCAGAACTTGAGGAGCCTCACGATTCGACGAACAATACCAATGAAAGGACATTTTGGTAAGCCGCATAAATTACTCAAACTGCCAGATTATGATTAAAACTAACTAAGAAGGAAAACAGAAAAAAGATGAGAAGAAAACAGAAGAAAGAATGACCCACATAGTCTTCACACTCACAATAATAATAATAAAAAATAAGATACTTTACAAAGTAAATATCCATGTCCTTGTTTATATAAAATTCATCAATGTCAATGTGTATATAAAAATCTGGAGATAATCTTTGAGGACCATGTAGATTGTTGTCTGAAGTGGTCTTATGATGAGCTTACGACTAGGTTTTAAACGTTTTTAATTACGAGAATTGGCCTTCTGTTGTAAGAAATTGAAAAAAATTAACAATTTGTTAATCAAGCACCTACCTAGTAGTAAGCAATAGGTAATTAATTATGTTTGCAAAGCCTTCTCAGTTGAGACATTTTATTAACTCATGTTTACAATATTAGCTCTTCGAAATGATTCGCAAACCCAGAAGAGAATACTTCAATAAATTTGACTTACTGCTATCTCCTGCGTCTGTTAATTATTCCAAAGTTTTTATGGATATCATGAAACATTTGGCTTATGCGATGGCTGTCCAAACCAGATACGATCCCGGGCCATTATAAATTTCTATAGAGATTGGAGGGGCGCAAAAACCAATAACATCACGTTTTTAAGAAATGTTCCTTTACCGTTTTAATGAAATTGCTTTGATGCCTAAGCTGCGCTCAAGAAATCCTTGGGACGGGCCCGTGGCTAAATAATAACAGCCGCCCAGGTCGATCGATCAGGTTACAATACGCTTGCCGCGGTTGGTCTGTGGATGGGTGACCATCTTTATTTACCGAGACCCCTCCGTGCCTCGGAAAGCACGTTAAGCCGTTGGTCCCGGCTGTCATTCGTAGATCTTTGACAGTCGTTACGGGTAGTCAGAAGCCCGAAAATCTGACAACTAGTCTTACCTAGGGAATCGTATTACCCAGTAACTGGGTTGTGGAGGTCAGATAGGCAGTCGCTCCATGTAAAATACTGGTATTCAGCTGCATCCGGTTAGACTGGAAGCTGACCCCAACATAGTTGGGAAAAGGCTAGGAAGATGACGATGGATGATGGGAATCGATAAACTCATGAAAAGTGCTTTTCACATGCTCATTGCCTAAGAACTTAGTTTTTTTTTTTTTTAATCGTCCAATTTGCCAAAAAAATGTAAGTTAGTTGGAGCTAGATCTGACGAGTATGGTGGCTGGCCTAGAGCTTCCAGTTGAAGCATCTGTGATTTGACAAATTCATTTTTGCGGTGTGTGACAAGTATAATTTTTAAGGAGCGGACTAAAGCCATTGACTTTTATTGTTTTTTTTCTGTCACCCATCGTTTTCGCCAGACCTTACATAAACATACTCTAAAATTTTCGGAGTTCAGTAAACTTTTTACAGGGGTTTTCAATTGTTTCAAATCCAAAGCGTTGTGTCGATGACAAATATCTTTCAAGAGTTCATCGATTCCCGTCCCCTGAAGTTTTATAGAACGTCTAAATTTATGCATTTCCATTAAAATGGCAAAACAGGGAAATTTGTTTTTGTTTGAGTATCTCTCTGAGAGCAGTGGTGGCCTAGTGGTAAGGGTGCGTTTCCACAGAAGCGGAGCTGGGAGGAGCGGAGTGGAGACGTGTATATTCATATTCATATTTATTTAATTGCGTTTTGTAGGAATCGTCCAAACACAGACGAGACGAGTGACGCGATGAGGATTTCAACAATTGTGATTAGTCGATTCCTGCACGTCTCTGCTCCGCTTCGCCCAGCTCCGCTTCTGTGGAAATGCACCCTAACGGCTGCGACTTACGAGTTGTTGGTCGTAGGTTCGAACCCCGACAAGCGCTTCACTTTGTGTAAATTATTTCATTCTTTAAAACGCTGAAGGAAAACATCGTGTAGATACCGCCATTTCCTAGAGGCAAAAATTCGAAGACATGTGACATCTACCAACCTGCACCGGGCACGCGTGGTTGGTTACGGCTTACGGCCCGCTCCCTCTCACCGAGAGAACGCTTGTGGTCCAGCAGTGGGAACAATGGGAACATTAGAGACTGAATATGTGATGTGTTATGTTATGTGTAAGTACCTCCATGTAAGAAGGGTCCTCGTTTACGACGCGACGCTACTCAAAAGTAACGTGCTATAAACTCAAATCTAAGTAGGTACCTACAGTGTTGGTCTTTACACGAGCAACTAATCACAAACTATTAAATAACACGTTAGTAAGTCGCGTTTGTAACTGGCAACAACGCCATAATTGGACAACACAGTTTTAGTCACAATTTTATTTTGTTTCACTTGTTTGTGTTTCTGTTTTAAAGTATATTGCTAATCCATTGCTTCATATGTTCGAAAAATTTGTCTGCACAACAAACTAAATAACGCAATGAATATTGTTGATCTATCAAAATGAAAGTCATTGCTACTGTTAGTGTATCACGCAATTACGGTTACTTTTGAGCCCATTTATGCATGAAGGGCCTTACGTTACACGAGTTTTGCCATGTCATATTGTAACATCGGAAGCTCCTGTCTAATAAATATCAAATAACTTGGCAGTAGGTTTAACGTCAAGGCTAATACGACGTACACCACTAAGCATCCTTGATATAATATATAATTCAGAACCCACTACCGCGTGGTATTTACTTGCCCTTTCGAATTCTAGTAGGACAACAAATTTTCGTGCAACACGAAACTGGTGGCTAAAAAATATATTAGGACAAGTAAGTAAGTAAGTTCTAACACAAGTATCCAATCACGACATAGTATAAAATAAAGTCGTCGGCGTCTGTCTTTCTGAACGCGATAAACGGATTTTCATACGGGTTTCACCAATGGACGGAGTGATTCATTCAGGAAGGTTTAGGCGTATATATAATTCATTAAAATTTTGTGTGAATTGGCTGTAATATGACGATGATTGTTGAAGTTGTCGGAAAAAATCATGCCGACTGGGGCCTTTACTGGCGTGCGCCGCTTTAACCAATAGAGTTATATGAAAACAATGTATTATGGAATAAGAACCTGCATTGTTTACCTGGATTAACACATAGATATATTTTAATTGCAGAAGTACGTTCCGCGAAGCCGCGGGTGTAAGTTAGTTCAGAATAAACAACACTTCATTATTTCCTAGTTTTCTGCTGGGAAATGTTGACGACTGGTATAATTGTACACTGATTACGATCGGGACATATTACTCTGAACATGTTTGCATTCCTAATGGAAATCTAAAAGCCCAATTGATTTGTGGACTTATTGATTATAATAAAAAAAGAATCCAACGTTAGGAATATCGATGTCGAAACGTTGTAAGCAAATTCTCGCTATCTCACAACTTTTCACACAACTTTATTTTATTTTATTCGAAACGTCCTTTAATTAATTTCAACGGCTTCAAGCGACAGTTCGGAAGCGCGCTCTTACAATGCAATAACACAATAACACAATCCACGAAACAGTATTGATAAATAAAAGGTGTAATTTAAATAACGCAAAACCTCATAAGGGGTCATTGTTAAGTAAGAACAAAGGAAGCTCATAACTTGTTTCTAGCATGCACAACTTGACGCAGAATGCACAACCTAGAAGGAAATAAATAGTTCACATTAGGCAATGGTTAACATAATATTTTATAACATTGTGGACCCAATAGTTACAAACTAATAAGCCCTTTATAAATAAACTATCAGTGAAATTCTGACATCATTAAAACTCAAAAGATGTGAAGTATGTATTTCGAAACTTATCTGCGTACCTTTTCCCTCCCAGCTAACGTGATGCAGCTGAAAATGTATTTCTAACTCTTGGAATATTAACCCGATTCGTGTTTTATTAATCAGGGGGTAAGTTTATTACCTACTTACGTACTTATCTGTTGGCTGGTATACGCATATCTACAGTTATGATATGTTCGAGGGCGATATCTTACAGCAATATAAAAATGAATACGATATTTTATCACACCAAGCGAAATTTCGCATGAGTAAACTGGATAAAATTGGAAATATTACATCCCACAGACACTTCCGGGAACCGTTTCAGGAATAACTACGATTTTTCATTTCATTTTCATCAGATTTAACAACAAATCATCTACAGTGTACACAAATCGAACAGTGGTGGCCCAGTGATAACGGCCGCAACTTACGAGTTGTAGGTCGCAGATTCGAACCCAGAAAGGCACTTTACTTTATGTAAATTATTTGTTCACCACTGCTTTCGAAACGATGAAGGAATACATCGTGAGGAAACCGGCATGTCCTAGAACCAACAATTCGAAGACATGTGACATCTACCAACCCGCACTGGACCCGCGTGGTGCTCACCGAGAGGAGGTCTGTGTCCCAGCAGTGGGAACATTATAGGCAGATTATGTTATGTTTAAGAATTATATTAAAAGTAGGGAACGTTCTTAAAATTACGGGAATTGCCCTCCGAACTTTGTTAATTATACTCGTACAACATTATTTTTATTATATGGAAAACCCGAAACACGTGTCTAGTATTTTTATATAAAGAATCTATGTACAACATTTAAAAACTGTATAATGAAAAATCACGAAGTTATATGCTTGTTATATTACCTGATTGTCCGTACAAAAAGTTGGTTACCACTCAACACGCGCCGCCGGCCGACCGGCTGTGACCTTTGTTGTGCGCATATGATTGCGGATATGTACTTAGTGTCGCTCGGTGTCCAACTTGTCACCATAGCGGGAACATTATAAGCTAAACACGACTCAATTGGACAACAAGGTGCAAGTTCTTCTATTGAATAGGGAAGATCTTCTGACTGACCAGTTGGGTTTCTAGTGCCCAACGGTTTTTCTGACTTGCTGAGCAATTCGTCGACACATTCATAGATAATTTGATATACTTTTCCTAAACTTAACTTTTTTTCTTTCAGCGCGACATCTACATCTGGGCCCTAGACCACCGGGTGCACCACAAGTACTCTGAGACGGTAGCTGACCCTCACGACATCAGACGAGGATTCTGGTTCGCTCACGTCGGGTGGCTGGTACTGACCCCCCACCCTGCCGTGGAAGATCGCCGCATCGCGCTGCGACCTACGTGTGCTGATCTTCTTGCTGATCCAGTGGTCAGGCTGCAGAAGAAGTAAGTAACTAGCTTTAGCAGCTTTTAAATAAAAATGAAAAATGATTTATGCCAATGAGAATATTCTGTGGTGATAGTGGCTAAATACTTCAATTACTTTGAGGGCCCTTGTGAGTCAATTGATTTATGGATAGGAGCTGAATCGTCGTGATTGATACTCAAAAATTGCCATGAGGACTGTGACGCTGATACTAATCGAACATCAAATAAGGTTTTGAATCGAAAAGCAGGTTGTCTAAATATATCCGAAGCTTAGTATCTCAGACTAATCCATCGATAGCTTGAAAACATAAAAATCCACCACCCAGCATTTACGGAGCTCTTAGCATTTAGATTGTTTATGTGACCAAGTACCGAGCTGTAATTAGAATTTTAGAATCTGAATACGTGAGCGCCTAGCACAATGTATTTAGAATTTTGACGATTAGGTATACGGGACGTAAACTTTTAGCTTACTACGTCACGTTATGTCACTAGGAAGTTTGGCGAGTAAAATTATAAGAACAAAAAAATTATGTAAGTTTATGAAGAATAAAAAAAAAGAACATTACCGGTTAAGAAAACTCAACTCTCGACGGTGCGGGAGAGGTATGAAACGAGTCAGCCCGCGTCCCTTTGTGTTCGCTTATCGCCGACAGTCACTTTGAACACTGGATCAATGTCAACACAGGCAAAAGCTTCGAGTGCTCTCGTCATCAAGGGCTTGTATTTCCATTACGTGTTGCATGTTTGAAGCACAAGGCTAGCTTTCGCTATATGTAACTATTTGATGTGTTCAATCTTCTGGCAATTTATTGATAAATTGTATAATTGTAACCTAAATGAAAGAAGGCACTGGCTCCTGAAACACAGGTACTCTAACCTCCAGAGCTCCAGAGCTCGGTAAAATAAGACCTACTGCAGTATGATGAGATATTATATAGTACACATTCTTAAAACTTGATCACTTATTTATCGACCATAAAACAGCCGTGCGATTCTGTAAAATCTCACCGTGAAATCGTAAGTGAAGTGAGCACTTAATAGTATTAATCTCTAGCGAATGACAGCTCACTCCACGCTCACTTCACCCAAGCTTTCACGGTGAGATGGTAACAGAATCGCACGGCTGTTTTATGGTCGATAAATAAGTGATCAAGTTTTAAGAATGTGTACTATATAATATCTCATCATCACATACATCTACAGATCTCATCTCAAAACTTGGCACCTGCAGATAATTCCGTATCAGCAAACGTGTTATAAGTTGCGAATCATTGGGGGCTTATCTTTTGCCAGTATCCGAGCACAAATCCAAACTTCATTCTAATAACAGCCTGGCGTGGACAACATTTTCTATGGGCAATAAAATGCAGAGAGAACCTACTCTCATAGCAACGCAGACATACCAAAAGTATCTACGCATAGTAACCTCGTTAAAATTATTTGTAGCCTGTAACTGTCAGTAAAAACATGCATTTGAGACGTCGCTAATGTTGATAGAAAATCCCAGCTCCCACTGAAAACTAGGGATTTGTTCATGCTAAGTATAATTAATTTGATGCGACATGACAACTTCCTAATTTGCACTGAATTCGGCTCAAGTCACATATTTAACTGTAGTTTACGTATGCGTCCTAAAATAATTATAGATTTTGAACACTAGCCTGTGAATAATTCAAGTTTGCTTGCATCCAAAATGTTTCCTGAATTCAAAGTAAATTCGATTGTTAATAGTTTAGGTACTATTTACATTTTGTATGGATCCAACAAGCAAGAAGCAGGTACATTTTATGTCTAAAGATGTCGAAAGTGCCTACTTTAATATTTCATTTCAATTGGTACACGGTACAGAGTTCATTATGTTTTGTTCTTTGTGCTAGGATTGGTCGTTGGACTCATAAATTGGTGCTCGAATACCAGTCCGTGAATGACAATATTCTGACGATAGTTCATATCAATCAAACAATCAACCAAATCGATGTGTCACTGCAGATGTTCATAGAACTCTCCTAAATTGAGACACAATATTCACAACAAACCATAAAAATTATTTAAAGGACAAATCTACAACTAAATTGCTTGGCTTTGCATTATATACAAGCAACGTCCTATGAATCCAAATTACTTTAGTCTTCTTTAGAGTAGCTCGATTCAAGAATTCCTAATAGAAACCAAAATACAAACAAAATAGAGGTACGTTGGCAATTCGGAAATAAATCTAATTCCTTTTTTTCATCTAATAAATAGATAGGTGATAGTTAATAGTAGATGAAAAAATGAATTATTTTTATTTTCGTGCTACTTCTGACATCGACCTCATTTAACCGGCATTCCGGACTTTCGGGTCGATGTTATTATTAAATTATATGGAATACACATTCCATATTTCCGGAGTCATTGAATTTTATGCTTTAATCAGAAACGTAAATAATAAAGTAATAGGAAGCTTTTGGGAAAATATTTGGGTTTGATTTTCAACGAACGACGTAAATGTAAAATATGGAAATCGGATTTGTTGATGTCGCTTCTTTTAACCATTATACAAACATAATAAATTACTTACAGTAAAATATGGAAAACTTAATATACTACAATATTATGTAATATAATTAACGCAAGACGTTACGTTACAAAAAAAGTTTTTTTCATTGGTTTATACTTTTAACTCAATACTCTAGTTGGGGTCTCATACGCCCCAATTAGAGTATTGAGGTAAAAACATAACTTTGTTTTAAAGCTATTATTAATTAAAGAAAATCGTGTTGCCTACCATAAGTTTACGCATTTAAAATTGAGTCTTATGACCTTCAAATAAGATTTAATTTTCTTTGGCGCAATCGGCGGCAAACATTAAAAATAAATATTTTTGAAAAAAAAAATACCTATTTTAAAAGTTGCTTCAACCGATTCAATAGTCAATTATGAACAAACTCCTTTCAGGGCAAGCGTTTATTCTATTACAACTTGTATATTCAGGAAGATCAGGTCCGTAGTAGGTACCTACTCGCAACTGGCGTGTGTGTATGACCAACTGTATGAAGGTAAGCGAAGCAAAAGAAGTAGGTGTGTAAGTAAAAAAGAAAAAGGCGTGAGTTCATGCAAAATATACCACGGGTACGTACTACCTACTTAGTCTATTGGGATTTTCACCGGAGTTTTCATGTCGCTATACATCAATCTCACTATTGGTTACCGCGGCGCACGAGTGAAGCTCCCAGTACCTACGCATACATTTTTCCGACGTTTTCAACAAATATTGTCATATTTCAACCAATTTATCTTTTTTTCTTTTTATTTCTTTATTTACCCTAGAAACCAGCATTTCATATAAACTCCGACGCCAATGAAGTCTGACACTATAACAAAGCTATTCTATAGATATATACGTGGGTGGATCAAAATATAAGCCGGAGATAAGTAAAAAAAAATACGCACGTATTATTATACTCGTAAAAAAAAGGAATATATTTTATTTTTCTACATAATCTCCCCTTCTTTTAATATAATTATTTTTCCCAGCGCAGGGGATGTTTCTTGATGCCAGTATCGAAGAATGTAGTCGGTCGTGCCTTTAGCCAATTGCACACAAATGATTCCACTATCTGGTCAGTGTGAAAACGGCGTCCTCCACTTGAATTTTTTTTTGTGCCATTCCTACACTTGAGTTCTTGAAAGCGTATTCTTATCGAACTGTAGAGTCAATGGATGCAAAATTTCGAAAGGTTTTATCCCGTGTTAAAAAAATTATGATAAGTCGTTGCTCAACAGATTTATATACCTCCTGCTCATACATGATGCTACTGGCACGCAATAAACTAAAGTGAGCCTGAGCAGTATACCCCCTCCCCTAGATGATCCCCCCTAACACATACAACATCACCAAGCGCGTCACTTCACTCAGCGACCATTAATAAAAAAAGTCCTGTTTATATTTGATTCACCTAATATATTTCACAAAGTTGTCTTATAACCAACTTCACTAGAAACGGACAACAAAAAGTCAACATATCTACTGAATTTTAAAAGACTCCCGCTAAAGTAGTATTCAAATATATTCCAATATCATGGAGAGAAATTCATATTCGTTGTAGAAGTCCGTGAACCTTTTATTGATACTGCTTATACAGTGGCAGGGATATCGATGCGCATCCTGTTACCATGGATTAAGTACATAGATTCTGAACCTAGCGTTGAAATTTTTCATAGGTTATAAAAAACTTGCTATTCCATACATTTTGTCCGTGTAGGTATTGCACTTTTCTATGAAACAAAAACAAGAACGGATTTTTTTTTTTTGGGAACAGACGAAAAACTTCTACACTGTGGGTCTAAAAGAATGTGCTAAATTCATGGTCACAGAAAAAAAAATAGGAAAAAAGGTCCAAATAACTCACTAAAGTTATATCGATAACTTATTACAGGGTGTGATTTTGCGAAAGTTTTTTTTTATCATTACGCACAGTCCTGGTGACATTATTTTGTGATTTTTTTCACGATCTATCGTATTCATATACAGTCACGAGCACCTTACATTGACACACACGCACCTTGCAAAATTCAAAAGCTGTTTTCTCGTGAAACAACGATTGCAACTTTGAGACAAGACTTATTCCTAAATAGCATAATTTCGAAAATCTTATATTTGTAACAGCATACCTACCTATCAATAAATTATGTAAGATGGCTTTGAATCATTCGTATTGTGTACTCGTGACTGTACACAGGTACATGGATAACTAACTATAATAATAAAATAATTCTTGGGGCACAAGTGTTTGCGCAGAAACAGGTGCGTTCTCTCTTCTCTCACTTTCATTGTCTAAGGGTGCGTCCACATCTGGCGAATGTGCCGCGAATGTGCAGCTCGCGAGCCGTTTGCGAGCTGCCCGCGAGCTGCGCGCGTGCATTTTTGTTCGTGCGCCGCCTCCTGCGCCGCCCGCGCGCAGTTCGCGCGCGGCGCAAGTGTCGCGCGTGCGCTGTCGCTCCTCCCCGCGCTGATGCTAGGCAAACGAAAGTGTAAACACGTGAGCTGGACGCGCGCTGCTCGCGCGCGGCGCGCGATCTGCCCGCGTCCAGCTCACGTGCGCGAACATAAAATGTTGCTAGACGACCTTCATAGGGTGTCTGGTAGCAGCTAGATGAGAGTGCTCAAGACTCGAGATATACAGTGGCGTTTAATATGAGTTAGGTTACATTGATGATAATGATAAGTAGTGAATAAATAAAAAACGGGCAAGTGCGAGTCGAACTCGCACATGAAGGGTACCGTACCCATCATCCTTGCATAGGTATTTCTACCTATTACGATTCAAAATATACAGCCCTGTGACAGACAGACAGACTGAGACGGCCTGACAGCGGAGCCGGCCCCGTCCCGAATACGGAATCCTGAAAATGATAAATGTGGAATTCTTAGATTACAGATCAAATTACTATTTTTAGGGTTCCGTAGTCAACAAGGAACCCTTATAGTTTCGCCATGTCCGTCTGTCCGTCCGTCCGCAGCTTAGCTCAGAGACTCTTAGTACTAGAAAGCTATAATTTGGCATGGATATACATATTAATCAGCCGACAAAGCGGTAAAATACTATCATGAAAAAACAATTTTTTAGGGTACCTCCAGTACACGTAAAGTGGGGATGTTATTTTTTTTCTCGTGGGGTGTCGTTGGATAGTTCTTTCAAAAATATTGCGGGTTTTTCAAAACAATTTTTCGATTCAGGGATCTGTTTCTGAAATATTCAGCTTTAAAAATTGCTAATTGTTTGTTAGAGTCAAATGTTCCCCCCTCCCCGCCAGCTAAATCGGTTGTTTTTGGATATTCAAAAAAAAAAACACGTTAGTAGTATAACAAAGAACAGAGAAACTAAAAACTAATTAAAAGACAAACCATCACAGCTGATGTAGGTTTTACAAGTTTACGAGTAATAGTCGACCAACTTACAATTTCAGTTGCAATGTATGGGAGAATATGATTTTCAACTACAATGTTAAGTTTGTGCTTGGGATAAATTCATTCAAACTACGGAACCCTTCATTGTGCGCGGTCCGACACGCACTTGGCCGGTTAATTTTTTATTAGGGTGTTGTGAAGACTAGCCTTAATTCTAGGTACTACTACTATTATTTTACATCTGTATATTAAAATTTAATAAATCTTTGTTCCAGGCTCTTCATTCCAATGTTCGCTATACTGAACATCGGGCTTCCCATCTTCTTGCCGTGGTACTTCTGGAACGAAACCCTGGTGAATAGCTTCGTCATTAGCTTCGTCCTGAGGTTCACCATCACGCTGAACATCGCTTTCTGCGTCAACAGCTTCGCTCATCTGTGGGGCAACAAGCCTTATGACAAGTATGATATTCACTTAACAATCCTACTATATTATAAACTAGCGACCCACCCCGGCTTTGCACGGGTGCAATGGAGAAACACTGATAATTTTAGAGCCATTATTTCTCGTAAAAAGTATAGGACAAAAAATGGTTATTGTGGGTATCCCTAAGAGATATACATATACCATCGCGGACTTTTTTGTAGACCTTTTTAAGGTGTACAATACTGTAGTACATTATTTTGATCTATCTCGACGGGTTCAGCCAGCGTTTACAATGTAAGCGCAAAAAAATGTGTTTATTTACGACATCACATTAGAAACCTCTAAAATTATCAGTGTTTCTCTACTATATTATGCATGTATTATACATATAAACCTTCCTCTTGAATCACTCTATCTATTAAAAACCGCATCAAAATCCGTTGCGCAGTTTTAAAGATCTAATCATATATAGGGACAGACAGACAGGGAAGCGACTTTGTTTTATACTATGTAGTGATTATTGTAAAAAAGTAAAAGTTTGTGAGGATGAATAGATGGATGTTTGTTACTCTTTCACGTAAAAACTACTGAGCGGATATTTTGGTGAGATTTCACAGTAATACAACTTATACATTAGTAAAACACAGGCTATATCCTTACTCCTTACATAAAGTATAAAACAAAGTCGCCGAAATGTCTGTACACGCATAACTTCCGAATGATTGCTCCAAATTGGATAATTGTTCTTTGTTGTGTTCGGTATAGCCAGAACAAGGTTTGTATGAATTAGCCAAAATACGCGAGCAAAAGCCAGTTTACCATATATTAAGTCCGATTTTTATAAATATTTCTTAATTTGTATAGTTAGCAAAGTCTGAAAAACACTTAAGAATATCAAAATCGGCCTTCTCTGAGGATTAACAGGTTTTGACGATTTTTGGAAGTACTGAGTTGACTATAAAAGCCAGTACTTATAAGCTGTTTCGACGATTGTATGTGTTTGTTACCTTATCGTTAATATAACCTATGGGGTGATGTAAATGATAAGGTTTGGTCCATAAGGTCTTAACGAGTACTTAATGGGCAAGTGAGAACATTGCCTAATGACTTAAGGTCGGATAATCTTGAATCTTTCTTACACTCGAATGGGCAGCTGCTGAATACTTGATGATCTTGAGGCGCAAAATACATTAGACTTAGGGTTAGTAGATAGATATAACGGGTGTAAAAAGACATTTAATGAAGCCGAAAGTCATTTGTACTTCCCGTCATTCTGATAATTTTTTGTACTGCATGTCGATTCTGAAAAAATCTCACCGTGAGAACTAAGGTGAAGTGAGCTGTCACTCTTGCTGATGCTAGGGATTGACACTATTGACGGCTCGCTTCACACTCACTTCAACTTTGGTTTCACGGTGAGATGTTTACAGAATAGATATGCTGGACCATAATATAGCTTCTGGTTACGGAGATGTTGAAGGTCAAAATTCCAACTTTTACAGAAGTTTTTTTACAAAAAACATTTTTTTTAATGTTATAACAAAACTTGTATGTAATGTTTGTAATACCCCCACGATCCTTGAACCGTTACATACACCCTTTAACACAATGTTTTTCGTGCGTTACATTGCGCACTACCTACCACAAACAGTAAATTTTCACACCAAAAAAGAATATTTGCAAACAATATTTCCGAAAGTGACAAAAATAAACAATCCGATTTTCTTTCTTATTTACTATTGTTCAGTTTTGTTTGTATCATACTGATGTTATTTCCACTCATTTTATTACGTCTACTATACATAAATGCAGGAAGTATAATATTACTCTTTACGAGCTACATCGTAAATTGCTAACGTTTTCCCTATTCTAAGGACAAGTCAATATTGTGATTGTTGTAAAAAATATTGTGAATTCACACGTCCTTTGGGTCGTTTAAGTTTAGTTTAATAGATGTTAATACCGTATATGTTACGTGCATATTTCGAAAGCAGCGATATTTTATTCCATGCGGGTATCATCAATCAATCAATCAACACGTAGCGAAGGAAGCCCATGATCACACAAACAGGCATGGCACAGACTATGCGGCATGCGACTGCTACAGCTCCGCGTCTAGACGCAACGACAGGCTACAGCCGACACTTGATGTATTTTCATCAAAGCTGACACTTGGCGTCGAGTTGCGAGTCACGATGACAAGCTAGGGGAGTCGCTACTTGTTGCAGCGACTAGACACAAGGTGTACACGCATACCTGACGACCGTTGCATGCGACACTTGCGACAGGTCAGCGACGTCTTGCTATAAGCGCTGAGGAAGGTGCACTTGTGTGTATTGCGAATTGTAACAAGGATGCAATCAATGTCGATGTCTTCAAATTGGACGTGGAAGTACTTCCAATGCTCAATGAAAATGATCACTTACTGCACGACGTCTATCGTAACGACTACTCGCTGACGCAAACGAAAGCTTTGCGCTTAGTCGCAGATGCAAACGATCACTCTGTGCGACAAGACGCACAGTTTGCGCTGGCACGTAAAGTACACACTACTTGTCCTACACCATTTTATCAAGCGATCTATGGCTAAGCGACATAGTACTTACGTAGGTACGCACACTTAGCAAAATGAATATCACCATATAAAACACCTATGTATAGGAAGTAATGGATACCGCTTAGATAGGCATTTACTTGCTTAGGTTGATATAAATCCATTATGGAATTAATGGATTCCTGCCAATAAAGACTAATGTGCGATTCGCACCTGACGGAGCGCGGCGGAAGCAATTTTGCAGTTTACGACGAAGTTAGGGGAATTGACAAACGATATCTAGTAAGTAATATCGTTTGTAATAAAAACCTGTCGGTTGCTGACATAACCGCACCTTTCGTGGTATTGTTTATAATGCTGAAGGAGCCGGAAGCAAGCCGCAAAGTGACAAGCAATGGGGCCGCTTCAGACAGTTGCGATTTTTTTTCGATGATGTCATGTACCATTTCTGTCTCAATGCAGTCTATTTCACTAATACTCTATTAAGACCGTTTAAAAACGCGTTTTCGAATTTTTGCTTTACGCTGCAGTTCTAACCGTGAGCTCAAACACGCTCCTTCGCACATAATCGGGATTTATTTATAAATATCGGCAGCTTTAATGTTAGACTATGAAAGTCTAATTTAAGGTTATATGATCCCAATGAAATGAATAATAATAAGAACCTACCCTCAAAATATAACAACCATCAAGAGATAAAGTAGAACGGACGCTACTAGTATATTACAAATTCATGGCAATTAATGGCGATGTGCTAATCCACGTCAAGCCGTTACCTTTTTTAAAATGTAAGTATCATAATGACCCTGTCTGTTTCTGGTTTTCAAAGTCATTGCGTGTGAGCCACATTTTGCCGTTTTCTGAGGTGGTTTTTAGGAACGCAGTTCTTTAACGGAGCTTGCGGTAGGAGTAAAATTGGGGAAATCGTCACGTAACGAAAAAGCGTTATGCCCCCTCCATATAAGTTTTTATTATATATAATAGAAAGAGACAAAGACATAAAGAGATAGTTGTCATTGCTTTCGAGGGTGCTGAAGCCGATAGTGAAGTCGAAATGAAAATCCAAGATGGCGACTGCAAAAAATTTCATCATGCGTGTCGTTTTCATGGTTTTCGACGGTGCTGAAGCCGATAGTCAAGTCAAAATAAAAGTCCAAGATGGCGTCTGCAAGCAATTTCAAACTTTTCATCATGGGTGTCGTTTTCAGGGTTTTCGACGGCGCTAAAGCCGATACTCAAGTCAAAATAAAAGTCCAAGATGGTGACTGCAAAAGATTAATTTTGTTTCGTCATTTTGATATTTTCACAGCCGCCATCTTGGATTTTCATTTTGAACTTCGTTCAGGCTGGGGTCCGCCGACCCCACTAATTTTTTTCTTCCAATAATATACTACTAATAATAAATCTGAAGAGTTTGTTTGTTTGTTTGAACGCGCAAATCACTAGAACATGACTAGATTTGATTTTTTTTTTAATTTGATAGGATATACCTACCATTAGTCAGAAAGATAGGTCATTTTCACGCTACTACCCCTAGGAGTCGAGCAAAGAAAAGGTATTTAACGAAATTTCACACGAACGAATTTGCGGGCAGAAGCTAGACTTTCATATTATTATACTCAACACAAAAGTAAACTCTAGCAGAATTATGTAACAAAGCCTGAAACGAGTTACAATTACCTACCTACTTAAGTACAAGTCTAAAAAAAGGATAATAAGTAAAATGAACGAACGTGAAAATCCTTTCTCATTTTACAAAAGTACTCTCAAGCAAATTGTCAGTCTCGTAAAGGTTACAAAAGCTCTTTGCAAATTTGTTGGATTTTAAACGCTTTTTGAAATAAATTCATTCAATCATTATTTATTTTACCATTTATGTACACACATATACATATAAACAGCATACGCATATATTTTCTTTGCTCCTGTTTCATATATTTATTTATGTAATATACTTGTATTATATGTATTTAAGCATTGTATTGTGTAAATGGTATACCACAGACTACCTACAGTATTTGTCTCCCCTTCCTCTTTCAGTCCATACAAAGGATGTCTTTAAAAGATCGCTCTTAGTGATAAGACCGCCCATTGTGTCACCGTTTGTAAAATTTATATATTTATGTCTGTAATTTATATGGTGTACATAATAAAGGGTATTCTATTCTGTATAGTCTACCTTACTCAAAGAGTATTTACCATGCTTAACAAATTAAAAGAAAATATCAATAGGTCCTTGCTCTGCTAACAAATATGTTATTGTAACAACCTCGCTCCTCGACCTACCATGACATTTTTTTTTCTACTAGAAATAAAAATTCTACACAATTTTTATTTCATTCATTACAAAATAGTTTTTTTACGAAGTCTATTAACCTATCAATGAGCTAAAGTAATAATATAACTTTTAAATATATCCAATAACGAATTGTAGCACGTCATAGAATTTCGCGGCATCAACCCGACTCACTCAACGCTCTTTAATAGTTGTTATAATTAGGTATCTTTATGGTTTATTTCTCTAGCTGACGTTATACATACAAACACTTCAAACGTTCATATAAATTTTAAGAATACTCGTACCACTTGATACCAAAAACAAATACAGCCGACCTCGACGCTCATGTCATGGCTCACAAGTTTTTACCAAAAAAATCTCTTTATTTCATAATTACGCATTGGTTTTATAAAATAATAAAAAAATACCTCCACATTACAAGAACATTTCAAAACATGTCTGTGTGGTCCATCCTCAATCAAATGCTGTCTGGTCCAAATATATTTCAACAATCCAGACCGCAAATCGTTTTATTATTAAATGAAATTGTGTTCATTTTCTCCGGAAAACATAAATGTACAACATTCATTCAATAGCGAAAATTCAATTTTGTTCTATTCTGAGAATCGATTTAAAGGGTCTATCTCCTATTAATAAGTCAAGCTCTAGAACTTTCACTCGCGAGTGCCTTTTAATAATAATAATAAAACCATTTATTTTCAGGTAACAAAGACCCATAGACAAATACCTTAACTTAAGTATACATATAACAATATAACAATTGTGTTAGTAAATAAAACTTAAAAACTATGATAATATTACTTAATTTAGTTAGTTAGTTAGTTATTATTATTATTTTTAGTTCATAATTACTTTTTTCAATTTCAATTTTCAATTTGATTTTTACTCAGCATTACTAGTTTTTTGATAAATTTTTAACTGTGGGTAGATCGATCATGGTCTGTACTTGAAAAATTGGTAATATTAGAACATAACCTTATGGCCGGCCACTCTCTTAAGATACAGGAATACCCTAGTTTAAGAGACAGGGTAACGTATATTGTCAACAGATGTACCGTGTAGGTGTACTGTCATCAACATGTTCTACCTTATAATGTAGTTACATAATTAAGTAGTGTTTTTTTTTTTCACCATCTGTACATTCTTGATCAATAAACAATTTATTATTATTATTATGTAGTTGTTTGGCTACGCTTATAAATAAATACAGACTGCTTTAATATAAACTATTTTGAAATCGTGTAAAGCTTTTACGATGTTAGGTAATATGAAGAGGCGTTCAGAATCACAAAGAATTTCTTTAAGAAAAACTATCGTCAAATGAAGTTTTATAATAAGAGAGAAAGAGGCTTTAAAGTTTAGTAAGTACCTCTACATCGTACATATAAGTACATGGATCGGAAGTAAAATTCAAACTCCGATCTTATGTTAACCCAACTCTTGTTATCTAAACACCATTCCGAAATTCGAACGTCGAGATGTCAATTCGTTTACTAAAAAAAAATCAAAGAATTTGCTTTCAATTGTGTAGGTATAACCATTTGATTGAGGTTCGACGTGAACTTCTTCGTTTATTGTCCCCCATATAGACTTTATCTGCTCGGCGAAGGCCGTCTCCTCTGCCATTGCGGGTCTTGAGTCCTCGGCTTTCGACATCAGTCAAGTTCGTCCCTCCATCTTCGTCTTGGTCCGTGTAAATTACCTTTACTTATTTTTTCTCAGGTTCGTAAAGTCAGTGGAGAATAGCCTGGTGAGCCTGGCAGCTTTGGGTGAGGGGTGGCACAACTACCACCACGTGTTTCCCTGGGATTATAGGACCTCGGAGCTGGGCAAGATGAACGTGTCCACTGGTTTCATCGACTTGTTCGCCAAGATTGGATGGGCTTATGACTGTAAGTTTTTTTTTTTTTTTTTAATCCTTTTTTTATTAATTTTGGGTAAAACCCACTGCTCCAAACAAAGTGCGAGTTCAAAAACCAAACTAAATTATTTAGTTTGGTTTTTGAAGATGAACTGAGATACGTAGGTATGTATCTCAGTTCATATTGAAACTTGATATTTCCTGGAAGCTTAGGTTACCTACGCTTCCAGGAAACATTACAAGAATATTCGCAACATTACAAGGATTAAACCTCGGCTTAAAATTGTCTTCAAACGTGGTAAATTCCGTTTGCCCTGCGGGAATACCGCCGATTTGATATTATTATATTATGCACCTAGGTTTGATATTATAATATTAGCTACATGTATTTTTAGGAACGGATGAAAGGGCTCACAAATGGTTTTGATAGCCAAATGGCTTTTTATACCCTACATAAAAATAATTTCGATTTTTACCACCCTGTAAATATCCGCGACAGTACGTGGGCCATCTGTATAACAATAAAGCCGCCAAACTGACATCAGAATGCCGTTTATTAATATGAAACTATTTAAATAACTGGGAAGGCTTTATAGTAAAACGGGATCGATAATAATAAAAACTATGAGGGCTTGAATACCAACATTTCATAGTACATTTTTATCATCCCAAGTTTACTCGGATAAAAAAATTACATCTATAGATTCTAAAGCCAATGGTATGTCCTCCTCATTGTCTACGAACTATTGGTGATTGTATGCTGATAACTACTGCGTATACTGCGTCAAAGCATATTCAGCTTTCAATATTGCACAGCAGCTGCAGGCACTTAAAATATTCTCTCGAGCAAGCGTATATATCCTCAACATTCGATAATGTTACTGACCAACACGTACGCAAAATAAGGGCGGGCGTGGAGTTCCGGACCGTCATACTACTGACCAACATGTAACAGAGCTTGCACAGACACTTTTAAAGATATCTAACGTTTTCGCTCCAAAATACCAACTGGACCACATAGAGGAGACGTGAGACGAAGACGGGACGCAGACGAGGAAAATAGTATGCAGAGGGAAGGAAAACATCGTGAGGGAACCGGCAAACATTCGAAGACATGTGACATCTACCCGCACTGGGCCCGCGTGGTAGATTACAGCCCACTCCCTCTCATAGAGAGGAGGCCTGTGTCCCAGCAGTGGGAAAATTATAGGCTGATTATGTAGATAGAAAAGCGACGCCCCCTGCGTCTTGTTCTTTCTGTATGTCTTGTGCCACATTTAAAAATGGAGGGGGTTCTCAGATCGTCGTAATCTTTTATTTTTATTTATTCACGTATGTTCCTCGATTACCTAGTTACCTACTCGAAGACGGCTGGACCGATTTGGGAAATTCTTTTTTTATGTTTGAGTGGGTATATTTCCAAAGTGTACCCATTGACATCAGGCCAGGATCTTTGGAAATTGAGGGAACTCCTCAAGTATTATAGGCACACTTATGGCGACTTAGGTATTTTTGTTGTGGAGGACAATTAAAGAGAAAAATAACTTTAATTTCGGAAGTCGGTAGCAACGACCAAAAATACGAAACCAAAGACAACTTCCGAAATTAACGTTATTCTTCACTTTGTAGTGCTTTTTTCGGAATTCTGTTTTTTTTTTTTTGTTTGATGAGTAATGAAAATGCGTGAAAGGGACGCTGCGTCTGCGTCCCGTCTACGTCCTAAGTCTCTTCTAGTCGACGAATAACTTCTTAAGTATGGTAGAGCTTGGTTGGGAGATAAAAGTTACTCAAAAATAAAACCTGACCTTATTCAACTTAGGTTATCATCGGTTTCATACCTTCGCGTCGCAATCACAATATACAACTACATATTTGTATCTATTACAAATTGCCCCTTCAATGATGAAACAAGCAATAATGTAAAAATACTTTTTGTTTCAGTGAAAGCCGCAACAAACGACATGGTATCAAAGAGAGCGAAGCGAAGTGGAGACGGCACTTTCGGGGAGTCTGAAGAACCCTATCCTACATCAGAACATTGCCATTCCGAGTAAAAAACCAACATCCTACAGATAAACTACATCCTTCAGATCAATTTCTTAACAATTATTTTGCATGTTCCCATGCAAAATAATTGTTAAGAAATTGTTTTCCTCGTAAACGTACAATGGTATTGTATAAATAAAACAGTAAGTGGATTGTCTAATCTACATGTTGTTTTATTTGTCTTATGTAATACATACTTACTACTTACAGTTCTTGTGTACGTGAAAACACCTTTTTCGCTCGGTGACCCTTTAAATCTTCGTACATGGCAGATTGCAATCGCTTATAACTACGAGCTAAACCTATTGCAGGTCATTTCTATAAACAATTTTTTAGGCAGAATATTTTAATAAATGTATTTAACTTGAAGATAGATATTTTTCTTGAAATATCAATTTAAGCTTAACGTGAAAATAATCGTGCGAGTTCATAATTGCTTTAATTAATATTTGTAAACTTAACACAGTTCGTTCACACACTATTTTCACAATCAAGACCCTTATTTTAACTTAATTTCTGTTTACAAGTGTTATTTGCGGCACTTATTACGTTTCAGAAATATAGTTATTTAAGTAATTAAAACTTTTAAAATTAATGTTTGTTTTTAAAACTCATAAGTACAGTACCTACCTAAGTACACAGACTTCTAAATAATCATATTTTTGTTACCATTGTGGCATAATAATATATTTTGTTATACGCTAACGTTTTGTTGAAATCCCCAGTTTCCCTTGTTTTTAAAACTTTTGTTAATATATTGCCAATGTTTGTTAAAGATGAAGCGTAATAACAACGTGTGTGTAGATTATTGTATGTATCGAGAAGTTAATATGCGCTTTTATAATCTCTTACGTCACAATATCATAATGGACTTCCCTGTCCACGTTCACAAAATGTATGGACATACGTGCCTGCTATAACGTTATCGGGGACGGAATTTAAAAGCGTTTTCATATATTTCCATATATTTTACTTCCCTGTGTTATCGTGATACCGTGACGTGGACGTGGACGTCCACGATAGAAATTATAAGAGCGCACAATGTCTATTGGTGCATCCACACCGCAGATACTTTTTGTGGAGCAACAGAATGCAACACGATAACATTAGGTAACATTCTTCAACTTTTGCGACAACATATACTAACAACAAATAACTTTTTGCTATCGGATGTTGCCCACTAACACTTGGAAACGTTGCTTCACAAAAAGTAACTAAGGTGTGGGATGCACCTTTACAACAGTAAAGTTTTTGTAAACGCAGTGTAAGCTTTAAAGCTTATTGGAGTGTACCTACCTGCACTCACAACCACAATAGCTTTCATTTTGACTCACCAACTTAATGTTCATTTTGTTGTTGTTGGAACATGCAGCGGTCCCTATTTCATAAACGTAGAATATCCAAATATCCATGCAGTTTGCTTATAAAGCAAAATGAAAGTTATCGTGATTGTGTGCTTATAATGCAGTGAGGGCGTTGTTAAATAAGTAGCTATTTTCTTAATATATTGTTACTAACGAGGACCAGGGTGGAATGTATATTTTTATAATTATGTCGAATCATTCAAGTAAGAAAAAAATACCCTATATTATGTTTTTATGTTGGTAAACGTGAGCCTGTTTTGGTGCGCTTTCTTGGCTAAACTTCCCAAGCAATTTTGAAGAGATTTATCCTGGGCGGCAATTCTCGTAATTTTAAGATCGTTCATAGTCTGATCTCAGTCTAAATCTGTCAAAAATACCTCTAAAATCCCTACATTTTAGACAAGCTTTTGACATTGTTTGTCGGCTAGGTTTTGCACGTTATTGATCACGGGAATTGGTCTTCTGATTTAACAGACTGGCAGCTTTATACTCGTAATACATTATGAGACCCTTCACATCTAGTGTAGCGGTTCATCGACCATACACGCACTGTTAATGCAAATTCAACGCCAGTCAGATGAGAAGGCACCCTTAAAGATCTTAATGCTCAATCACTAAAGGAGAACAAGCACACACATTCAACTGTGTGATTTAATTGAGGCATTCATTAAGGTATCGCTTACTGTTAATGAAAACGGGAATTACTTTCCCTTTTTTGAAAACTTTAAACACGAATGTGTGACAGTAAACAGAATTGTTTTATTGTTATTTTTTGTATGTATAAAAATGTGGTGATAATTAATAGAGTAAATATTATATTTTAAGTGATATAGAAATTCCATACTTATATTTATCTACCTATGAAATATACCTTTGAGAAAAATAAGTTGTTTTTGTTATAACCAAATAAACAGGTAAAAGAAAACATGTGACATACCTTCAGATTGGACTAAGCCTGTCCAAATATGATTTATTCAAATACGACCGGTAGTGCCAAAAATTAGCGTGTTCAAACAAACAAACAAACAAACACAAACTGAAGCTTTAAAGTATAGAACTACACGACAATCATACCGTACGCTCATGTCACAATACTCCAGACAAAAAGACTGACATTTAGCTGCATGTATTAACATATTATTATTTTTTTTTGCATATATTTTGTCTTAATTCAAGACCCATTTGTCGAGTGTACATGACAATGCAATTAAGATGTGACATTACCAGATAAATTGCAGAATATGAACAGTGGAAACTATTGTTTCGAACGAAACTGAACAAAGAACTGTACGTGTAAGCAAGTACATTGCTTCGCTCTACGAAATTTCAATGAAATTATGCATTTCTGGCAAATCTAATTAAAACTCTTCGTCAAGCTCTTTTATTATTTTATCGAAGCTACATGGGATTTATATTTTATCAAATCTGACATCATATTTATCATATTCATTTTCACATTATATCACTCATTAGGTCATAGTTTATTACATTTTATTTTTACATAAAATATGTATGAGATTTGTGTATTTATATAATATACTCATATAGGGCGGCAGGGACATTGGAACCTGTTACCATTGATTCAGTACATGATTATGAGCCCCTGCGTTGAAATTAAAAAAATTAACGAAATCGGTCGCGAAAAAAACAGCTGTTCCATACATTTATGTTCGCATAACTCGTCAAAATGTAGGGAACAGCAGTTTGTTTCGCGACCGATTTCGTTCATGTTTTGTATATCGCCAGAAAAGGCGATAACAAGTATGTGGTATAATTTATTGCATATTATGTGGTTTCCATACGGTATGTAAATTATTTCAATGAATAAAAATTTAAAGACTCAAAAAAATATCCAGTAAAAACTTCTTCCTTTGACTGTTTGATGTTTTAGAAAATTTGGTTTCATCGTAAGGTTTGCTAAAGAATTAAGCACCCAATGGAATAGCAATGACGGCCATTCAATTTGAGAGTTTAGAGAAAAGTGACTATTAGTGACGAATTCTGGGACATTTTAAAAATAAATAAAAATTGGGTTTCATGATCCCATGAATTCTCGCTTAGGCTTTATGGGGTGCTTAATTGTGGCAAATGAGTCCCACTATCACGTCCTGGAAGGACAATGTATTAGTTTTGCCATCGACACGGTGACAGTCAGTTAATCGTTATTTGGAGTGCAGTTGACTTGAAGACAAATATTTAAATAAAATAAGTCTTTGAAAGCTTAGTTTGGAAGTTAGCTACTTAAAGATATGAATTTTAGAATTGGTCAGACGCCAGCACATCAAGCTACTACAATCTGTCAAATTTCTTTAATAGATTTCCAACTTTATTGCTAGAGCATAAGGTTCAAAGCTGATTGGGAAAATTTTACACTTTCGGGTTGCTTGATGTGCTGGCATCTGTACATTGCTTAGAATTTTGAACTAAATTGTTCTTTTGTTGTCTCGTACATTAAATACTAGCAACTAATTCTAAAATGATTCTTAAAATCCTACTTAAAATGCCCCTGGTCTCGTGTTCGGAAGCGCGACTCCTGACCGTCACCTAGGTTCGATTCCCAGGTCGGGCAGCGTTATTGGGTTTTCCATTAGGGATTTGTTAGTTACAGTCCGGAGTCTGGAAGTTAGCGGTGCGATACCCCCGTGCCTCAGAGAGCACGTCAAAAGCTATTAGTCCGGCACCTGATCTTTCTCCGGTCATGTCGGAAAAGAGAGTACACCTGTGTACGTGCACACACTCCGCTGAGATGGTTCGCAATGGTCGAAATTCGACCTTAAGGACTGTTAAACTGATTAGATTCCTGCATTCAGCTTTCAGTGTCCTGTGGGCTCTCTAACACACGAAGTGCAATAGTTATGTTTCTGCTAAACTTATATTGTAATTCGTGTTAATTCATCATTAAATAAAGGCTTTATTATTATATATTAATACTAGCGACCCGCTCCGGCTTCGCACGGGTGCAATGCTGATCACTACATAGTATAAAACAAAGTCGCTTCCCGCTGTCTATCTGTCTCTATGTGTGCTTTGAACTGTAAAACTACGCAATGGATTTTGATGCGGTTTTTTTTTAATAGATAGTGATTCAAGAGGAAGGTTTATATGTATTAGGTTGTCTCATAAATTATTGCCAGTTAAAAAACAAATTATTATTAGGTAATATTTTTTTATTAATAAAAATACATTTAATCAATTATATAGTTTCCCGCGTTATTAACAACAGTCAGCCATCTACTGGGCAAAATTTGAATACCCTTCTCCCAAAATAAGGCAGGCTGGGACTCGAAAAAATTTTCAATTTCAATTTTAATACTTCCAGATTTTTTTATTTTTTTTCCTAGTATAGAAATTTAAGAGCTCGAAATAAATGAAAGTCTAAAGGCGCAAGATCCGGGCTGTACGGTGGATGTGGAACAGTCAGCCATCCTAGCTCCTCCAGCTGTTTATGTGTTAACTTGGCGCAATGAGGTCGTGCGTTGTCATGCAAAAGTTGGATTCCAAGTCGTTTTGGCCGCTTAATTTTTAACATCTCTTCTAGTTTGCGAAGCTGCTGCGTCTACAGATTGGCGTTAATAGTCTGATGAGATTCGAGGAGTTCCCAGAAAATCATTCCTTACCAATCCCAGAAAACAGACAACATAATCTTATGACTGTGTTCATTAAGTTTAGGCTGGGCTGGTGGGTTTTGCCCGCGAGGAATCCAATAGGCATGACGCGTGTTAGTTACATAATGTATCCAGCTCTCGTCACATGTAATAATGTCTTTGAGAAAGTCTCGTCTGTGCGGACGAAGTAACAAACTTTGACAAGTGGCCAAACGAACGGCCCGGTCATGGTCCGTTAACGCATGAGGTGTCCAACGTGACATCACTTTGCGATATCCCATCGATTTGAGATAACGATCTATAGTCGCGCGGGATTGTCCAAGCGCTTTCTCTAAATCGCGCGTACTATAGTCTGGATGTAGCTCAAGTTCGTGCCGCAAAGCATCTTCATCGAAGCTGGTTGGTCGGCCTGGGCGAGGTTGATCTTCGCAGCTTATATCATCGGTGTCAAAACGCTTGTACCAGAAACGAACAGTCCGATCGCTAGTAGTACCCGGTCCAAATGCAGTGTTAATCTTTTTAGCCGTTTCTGTTGAAGAGACTTTATGTCGATGCTCATATAGCATAATAGCTTGCAGTTGACGCTGATCCATTTTCACTAAAGACTAATTATTGCGTTGCGTCCGGGCCTATTTATACCCTCACCATAAAAGATACTCATCCTTACTAGAAAGATCTAGAACTTTCTTGAATTCGTTTTAGTTTAAATACTAGAAAATTCGAGTATAATAAAATATGGCAAGAACTTATGAGACAACCTAATATAATACATACATAATATAGTAGTAAAAAATTTGATTATTTTATTAGTTAATAATTATTAAGTAATAATGGAGGGGCTCGTGGCTTAATAATAACAGCCGCACAGGTCGATCGATCAGGTTAAGCTATGCTTGCCGCGGTTGGTCTGTGGATTGCTGACCATCTTTACATACCAGGACTCCTGCGTGCCTCGGAAAGCACGTTAAGCCGTTGGTCCCGGCTGTCATTCGTGGATCTTTGACAGTCGTTATGGGTAGTCAGGAACCCGAAAGTCTGACAACCAGTCTTACCAAGGGGTATCGTATTACCCAGTAACTGGGCTGTGGAGGTCAGATAGGCAGTCGCTCCGTGTATAATATTGGTATTCAGCTGCATTCGGCTAGACTGGAAGCCGACCCCAACATAATTGGGAAAAGGCTAGGCAGATGATGATTTATTAGTTAGTGAGGCACTGAATTATATTAGTATGTACGAGTGTACCTTGTAACGTTATTGAATTTTATTGTTGTTGTATTTTTATTTTTTATGTTTTTTTTTTTTCTATGATTTATATTTATTGTATTATGAATGTGTTAGTTTCGTAATTTTAATGATTTCAAACACAATGTGAATTATTCCTCCATAAACAGAATTGAATTTAATTTGATTTGAATTAAATTAACATATATACGGTTGTCTGAATTAATTAGTTAAGTACCTTCATCTCTGTGTACCGTACCTATTTGTATGCATGAGACGTACGCAATGAATGCAGGCGTCAAGATACTGAATGGGGTTTAATTGTAAATTATTTTTATTCCCCCTAACTAACTGTAACTAATACCGAACACTAGGATAACTTATGACGAGCACTAGGATAAACTTGTAACTTGCAATACTACGCATACTGATGCCTAGTTCCAGAAAAGTCATGATCCTAGGACATTCTTCAGGTGAAAGAGGCATGATAAATAAAATGTATGTGCTGTTGTTTAACTTAGCTTTTGTAACAAGAGTCATCGATCAAGAAAAAAATTATAAAAAAAACAGAAACAAAAAAATGAATGGTAAAACTGTAATTCGAAAAGGACTATTTTTGTTTTTAAAGCTCTTTTCAGCCATTTTTTAAAAGAAGGTTCTCGACTATGAAGTTTTTATATACAAAATTAAACTCTTTTTCGATTCCTTTTTATTTCCTTTTTTTTCTTTTTATCTTGTGTACTTAAAAATTTATTTCAATTTTAAAAGTGTGATACTTAGTTTTGCAGGCCAGTGTGGTATGCACAAACTGTTACCCTGAATTTTATTCAGTACGTGATTCTCAAGTTACCAGCGTTGATATTTTTCGACGGTTATAAAAAATATAAATAATATTAAAGTATATTTTTTTAATGTTATTAATTGATGTTATAAATATAAGTATGTATTTAGATAAAATAAATAATTTTAAGTAGTTTATTTGTCAATTTATACATTTTTTCTTTTTCTATTATTTCGGGTAATTTAATATATTTTAATTGACTTGACAATGGAAAATAGTAATGAAAGTGTGACCAAAATAGATTTTCTATTTTGATTGGATTGACCCACAAAAGCAATAATTTACTGGCTAAAATTGGGTGTAAGTAATGTATGAATTAAAAGCTATTAAAGATCAAATGGTTTTTAGATAATATTTATTTCTTTATTTAGGGGCCCGTGGCTAAATAATAACAGCCGCACAGGTCGATCGATCAGGTTAAGCTACGCTTGCCGCGGTTGGTCTGTGGATGGGTGACCATCTTTACATACCGAGACCCCTCCGTGCCTCGGAAAGCACGTTAAGCCGTTGGTCCCGGCTGTCATTCGTAGATCTTTGACAGTCGTTACGGGTAGTCAGAAGCCCGAAAGTCTGACAACCAGTCTTACCTAGGGGTATCGTATTACCCAGTAACTGGGTTGTGGAGGTCAGATAGGCAGTCGCTCCATGTAAAATACTGGTATTCAGCTGCATCCGGTTTGACTGGAAGCCGACCCCAGCATAGTTGGGAAAAGGCTAGGCAGATGATGATTTATTTCTTTATTTATCCTCACACTGGAACGGAGCAAAAAATAACTTCAGGTGCTGGTTTGCATCGATCCTGTGCGCGGAGGACATCGAACGGGCGGCGATGGATCACGCACGCTCACGCATCCTCAAGAAATTTCTCCATAGCCCGATCACTCCTTCCACATTATAAGTATTGATACCTAAAGCTTTTATTTCAACTAAATAACAATTCACATAAAATTCTCGTGTTTGTGATTTAAAATAATCTGTTCCCGCTTCTGGGACATCGGCCTCCCTTCTTCGAGAAGGAGTGGGCTCACCCACCAAGCGACCCCAGTCCGGGTTGATAATTGACAATTTTCTTCGAGTTTTTGGTTCTATGATATGCAGGTTTCCTCGAGATGTTTTCTTTCACCGTTTTGAGACCAGTGGTGATGAAATTATTTACACAAAGTAAAGCGCCTTCCTGGGTTCAAATTCACAACCCGTAAGTAAGGTGAGGTCCTTAGCACTGGGCTACTACTACTTATGTGTACGTAAAATCAAGATCAAAATTATATTTTTTTCAAATACAAACTATTTTAACTATAAAAAAAAATCAAAAGTAATTTATTCAAATTACGCTTACAATCAGGACTTCTTGAACGTCAAAACTACATAATATGACAGTCCCATAAAACGCACATCCTATACCCGATATCTGGGCTTCCCAACAGTTTTTTTTTTTTTTTTGAGATCAGATTATGCGATATTTAGCACACAAATGTACAGAGGCGGATTCTATGCAATAGGCATGAAAAAATATACATGTATATAAAATATACATATACATACAAATATACTGGCAAATATATAGGCATTAAATATTATTCAGTGTAAATTATTAGGTCATCCCACTTCCAGTGTCATATTTTTTATTTCCAATATTTATGTATTGCGCAACGGTATGCAATAGTTAATACATGTGTTGTCTTGTACAATCATGTTAGTTTAATTTGGTGTGTTGTATTGTCAAGACGTGCATTGATTTAAAATGGAAGATTTAAAAAAATCTATTAATGTAGTGGAGCAACGTATATTTCTAAAGTTTTGTGCTTTACTCAACTAGGTACTCTGGAGGAGTTGCGCACGACTTACCGGTAAAGTGTGTTGGTCGTAACGCCTTAAATAAAAGAACCGTACAGCGATGGCTTGAAATGTACAAACAAGGAAGAACCACAGCTGAAGATGAGCCGCGAGCACCTCGATCATTATCATCGACTAGATTAGAAGCAAGGGACAAAATCAAGGAAGCACTTCGTCAGTCACGTAGGGTCAGTGTCAGTGATCTCTCCACTCAACTTAACATTCCTCATTCCACTATACATAGAGTACCCACGGAAGATTTATGTCTGGTCAATAAAAGTGCAGTGTGGGTGCCCCACACTCTGAACACGGATCAGAAGGAGTTTCGTTATGAAACTGCGCGTAGCCATTTATCGTGGTATCGCCGTAAGAAAAATATACTTAATAGATTCATCAAAGCATCAAGGCATATGCCTTGATGAAACTTGGGTTGAATTTTATACTCCTCGTCAAAGACATCATTCACGATGTTGGGTGGAACCGGGCACTTTCAGCTGAACATTTACCACGTGCAGAGCTACATGAACGAAAAATACTACTAATAGTAGCTATGGATGTCAGAGGCATTGCTTTTTGGAGAACTTTTTGGTGTTCAAGATTTGCCAGCAGTCTGGGAGCGAGTGATTAATTGTGGTGGAGATTATTGATTAGTGTCACAAGGTTATATAGTATAGTAGTCAGTTTTTGTAAAATAATAATAATAAAAAAATATGACACTGGAAGTGGGATGACCTAATAAAAGAGAAAAGACTCAGTTAGACAAACTAAAACGCGTTGCTCTCGCAAAACACGTAGGCGCTTATAGTTTTTTTTTACGAAATTACATTGTTATCACTTTTATTATTTTTATATACAGGATGACTGATGATTCGACGAATTACGAAGTGTTTAGGTAGCCGTATGTTTTGTTCATGACTTTTTTGCAAACAGTTTTCATGTAAATTAGTGTTGTAGAATATAAAGCAAGCTATAACTACGAATGGTGCAATGTTTCTCTTCATAAGTCCTTTTTTTGTGAGCCTATACAGTCCCACTACTGGGCAAAGGCCTCCCAAAAATCCTTCCAAAAACTCTTTTCCCGCGCCACCTCGAACCAGCCCTCGCGGTTCGTGTCCAGGTCATCTCGCCTTCTCTTTCTGGACCGTCCTCGGCAGCGCCATCCATCTTCAGGCACCCATTGTGTGGAGACTTTTGCCCAGCGGTAATACTGCATGCGGCTGATGTGACTCGCCCAATCCCATTTGAGTCTGGCAGCCATCTTTCCTACACCCAATATGCCCGTTTTGGACCGCAGCGTGGTGTTCCGAATCTTGTTCATAAGTACTTATAGATTATTAGTTTAATGAACTTCAAAGTTCCGTTTATTTTGTAGACATGTTTGGAATGTGCATAAACGAAGGACCAAACATCAGACAGAAGACGCTAAGATCTAAATATAGTCATATTATAACACAGAATTCTCGCCGGCCGAACTTGGTCTGTTAGATATATTATTATACCTAGCTTATTCCAAGTTCGGACGGCCGTGAAATCTACCCGCAACTTCCAAAAGGCAACAGTGTTACTTTTGTGAGAAGTTTAGAATCTATTAATAGTTTTCGCAGACAAAAAATAAATGTAGTGGAAATGTTATGTATTTTATTCTATACTTTGCCTTTTTAGGGTTCCGTATCTCAAAAGGAAAAACGGAACCCTTTTAAGATCACTTCGTTGTGCGTCTGTCTGTCCGCCAGTCAGTCATCCCCTTTTTCTCACGAACGCGTGGAGTTATCAAGTTGAAATTAATATCAAATGCTCAGGGCTGCAATCCCTTGAAGCAGTGAAAAAATCAAACTTCTAAGTCAACGCAATCAAAACGATATGGGCGAAATCGATACGGGCGTTTATGTTCCGAAATCAAAACCTATAGGTTACTCCCGTTGACCTAGAATCATGAAATTTGGCAAGATGCAATGTCATATACCTAGCACAAGTAAAGGAAAAATCCGAAAACCGCAAATTTGCAGTTACATTACAAAAAAATATTTTAAAACTATTTACTTACTGCTGCTACATAGGCCTCTCTCAGGGTGCGCCACAATACCCTGGCCGCCTAAATCAATCTGTCTCAGCCACCTTCTTATGGACGTCGGTTCATCTAGCTGGGAGGCGTCTCACATTACGCTTGCCGATACGCGGTCTCCACTCTAAGACGGGCCATCGGTTCTTCGACAAACATGCCCACTGCCATTTCAGTCTGCTTACTCTGCAAACTATGTCGGTTACTCCGGTTCTAGTTAGCCTATGATATTCCCACACCTGGAATACAGGCCTTTTCTTTCTCGAGAGGGAGTGGCCAAAATCCACCACGCAGCCCCAGTGCGGGTTGGTGGATGTCAAATGAAGGGCACAGGGAAAGAAAGATCATTGTCAGATACACCTCATTAGGAGGTAATACTTAGTAAAAAACTGATTAACTAATTAATGCACTTTATTAAAAAAATGAATAAAGCTTATCTTAATACTATGATAACAGGGCATTACTATGTATTATATTTTATACCTTTATATGCCTTTATATAGTTAATATTTTTTATAATTTTTTTAACTTAAGATTTTTTTAAAGAAAGATCAATGTCACTTGACTATGATTCTTTTTACATGTTTCTAATATGTAGTTCTTCTAAGTAACTTAAATGAAAACACAAAAAATATTTACACTTTGATTTTATGCCTTTGAATAACTTACTATTATTTACTTTTTTTATTAAATTTGTATTAATATAAAAATGATTAATACAAAAAAAGATTAATTAAATTAAATTATTAAGTAATACAAAAAAAGATCAAAGTCCATAGACAATGATCTTTTTAAAACAACAGGGGTGACTACGACCTTTCTTTCCTACATCCATACTAGCTTTTAAAGGCTCTTGTGTGTAAACTGATCTTTTTATTCGTTTTCGGGTTACAGGGCCTAATAGTTCAGTAGGTTTTCTACTAGATGGCAATGATCCTTCTTTCCCTGTACCCTTCAAATGTCTTCGATTTTTTGGTTCTAGTACATGCCGGCTTCCTCATGATGTTTTCCTTCACTGTATTGAGAGCAGTGGTAATTAAATTATTTACCCAAAGTGAAATGCCTGCTTGGTTTCGAACTCACGACCTTACAACTTTTAAATCGCAGCCGTTACCATTTTGCCACCACTGCTTTCAATTCTATTCCCTTGTAAAAGACGTTCAAAAGTGCTCGTGTATAGTAGTGTACCTATGGAAAAGAACGGGCAAGAAACTCCATGGACACTCTTTTGAATTATTAAATGTCTTCGGCCCAAAATTCAGCAACGCGAATACCGTTTGCTGGCGGAGCTATTAGGTCTACACGAGTGCAGATGACAGGGCATGCGGTGCAAGTTGCCTCTATTGCTTATTATAAGCATAACTGGAGGATACCTAATGGGTACCACAGGTACAATCATTTACTCGTGAACAATAGGTATTCTTCGGAGAACATACTAACAACGCTAACGTTTCGACCCTTGGAAGACAGATACGGAGTGACGAGCATAACAGTTACGCAAAATTCTAAAGCATTTTACTCATCACGCCATTTACACATATAATAACGAGCGAGCCTCTTGCCCAGGACACAGATCAAGGCTCCGAGCTTAAAAGATCCGCTTTATCTAATTTTCAGCCAGCTATAAAACATTATTGGACTTCTTTTGTGTGTGCTTGTGGCGAAGTAATAACAGGCGCACGGGTCGATCGATCAGGTTAAGCTACGCTTGCCGGGGTTGGTCCGTGGATGGGTGAACATCTTCACATGCCAAGACCCCTCCGTGCCTCGGAAAGCACGTTAAGCCGTTGTCATTCGTGGTCCCGGCTGTCATTCGTGGATCTTTGACAGTCGTTACGGGTTGTCAGTAGCCCGAAAGTCTGACAAGCATTCTTACCAAGGGGTGTCGTATTACCCAGTAACTGGGTTGTTGAGGTCAGATAGGCAGTCGCTCCATGTAAAATATTGGTATTCAGCCGCATCCGGTTAGACTGGAAGCCGACCCCAAGATAGTTGGGAAAAGGTTAGGCAGATGATGATATTGATGATGATTTTATGTGTGCTGCGCTGTAGGATTTTTAAATATAGGGTCAAATTAAATTAGCTAGCGAAACTCTGCAGATGTTATGGTTATATTTATATTTATTTATTTATATATACTTTATTGTACACCACAAAAATACACAACATAAAAAATACATCAAACACTACAAAATATACAATGGGCGGTATTATCGCTTTCTAAACATGATAAAATAAAATAAATAATTCATGCATTAGACATTTTTGTGGCTTCATAGACCGCAGTTTGTTTAGTCACTTGAAATATCAGGTTTTTTTGTTAATGTAAATTTCACAGACGTGATGAGTATCGATATCTAGACACGATAAAATAAAAGGAAACAGATTTTTTTAACTCGTTCTTCGGATAACAACACTGCCATCGTTGACCCCAAAAAACTGCATCATTTTTTTTTTTTTCAATTTTATCGTGTTTTGATATCCATAACCATTAAATCTGCGGAGTTTAGCCAGCTAATTTAATTTGACCCTGTATAATTCGAATACATCATGCCTACATCTCTATCCAACGTCATCTCAGTATTTATCTGCTTTCTAGTAATTTTTACACAGTCCATTTCATTAATTAATGTAATTTATCTATAATATGTGCAAATGTATTTAGAATGTATGTTGTCTAGTACTCATAGCACAAGCTCTGCTTAGTTTAGGACTAAATGGCGTTGTGTGAAAGTTGTGGAATATTATTATTATTATTATTAATTGGTCTTCCTCCATTCGTAATCAAATCTATTAGGAAAAAGAACTTATTAGGTCCTAATAGTGGATTGTCCACCAAGGGGATAAAGTAGTGGCTATTATCACGGGCGCTTTATTGAATCCCGAGTGCAACAAACCGTTCTATTGCTTCCAAGCGTAGCTAGGGATTCCAGCTCTCCCAAAACAAGAAAAAAATACCTACTATAAGCAATTCGATTTTGTAGGCGTTTTTAGGGTTCCGTACCCAAAGGGAAAAACGGAACCCTATTACTACCGCTCCGCTGTCCGTCGGTCCGTCCGAGCGAAGGTCTGTCACCAGGCTGTATCTCATGAACCGTGATAGTTAGACAGCTGGTATTTTCACAGATAATGTTGCCGCTATAACAACAAAGAATAAAATAAATATTTAAGGGGCTCCCGTACAACAGACATGATTTTTTTGCCGTTTTTATAATACGGAACCCTGCGTGAGCGAATCCGACTCGCGCTTGGCCGGTTTTTTTATATAATAGGTATCATAAAATTAGGCAGTCATTCAACTCCAACGTACCTCGACAGAGTTTATTTGTTTTAAATAACTCTAACTGAATATAGTAGTTGATATGTATGTCGAAGAACTGGAGCGTGAAGATAAAAGCGCGGGCCACGCCGTCGGCAGGCGAGTGGGCGGGCTAGCCGAGCGAGCATCGGTTCACCTCTTTTCATACTTCGGTAGCTTAACTTCGGTAACTTCATGCAATCTTCTCCGGGCTGGCAGTTTGATCACTGATGACCACTTGGTGCTGAGACTGGAGTCGTCCTACCAGATGGCGAGCCGTAATTGGAGGCTGATTCTCCAAACTTTAAAACTATAAAATACAAGTACATGCCTAACGATGAAACAAGAAACATAGTCACTGTTGTAAGTTTTCTTAACATTGCGCCAGAAAAGTTCGTCAGTAAAAACTTTTTTTATAAAAAAAAACAAACGACTTCCAAAAAAACAGTACAAAGTGAAAAATAACTTTAATTTTGGAAGTCGGTGTCGTTGGTTCCGCATTTTCGTTTTTTGACAATGACTTCCAAAATTAATGTTATTTTTTACTTTGTAGTGTTTTTTTGGAAGTCGGTTGTTTTTTTTTTATAAATAAAGTTTTTATTTTTCATTTTTTAGTTATACTTAAGTTATGCCAGAATTGACTTGCAAGATTAGAGGTACCCTAATAACAACTTTGACAGAAATGAGGGTGTACGGTGGTATACTGAACACATCTGCGTACTGCATCTGCGTTTATAGAGTACAGACGTGATGTTATGTTTTGCGATTGCGTAAACAATGCATACATATGGGATAGCAGCAATCGCGGTTGTTTTACTGGTATTTATTGAAGAGTTCCGTTGTCTGTCTCCGAAACTCATCACCAGATCTTTACGAAATTTAAATGGGACCATTTCGGGATAAACCTCTAAAAAAAGAATTTTGCATATCCGTCCATATATGACGGATTTATGTCCGAACATACATTAAAAAAAATTAAAAAAACTAGAAACATCCGAAATGATAACCTCCTCTTTTTTTAAGTCGGTTAAAAATGCGCACTATCACAACAAAAAGTACTGACGAGATGGTCATCAGTCAAACCCCTAAACAACTATAAATATTCCAGCCTGTACACGAAATACGAAACGCACGATGACTTGCCTAACAACCCTACGAGACTACCAACCCCGTAATCCGTTGTGGATACGGAAATATTCCATCCCATCCCACTGAAGTAATTACAGTCACAATGGATACTAGAAACATTAAACAAATCGTTCTCTATTGTACTTCATTATTCATCGTCTTTATCATTTAATTGCTTTGCCGTTAAAAGTCCGCTGAAACGAACGCAGAAACCTAACACAGACTAGATTTTTCAGATGTTTACCTATGTGGCGTTTTTATTGTTCGATTCGGTTGCCTTTTCGGGTAGTTCCCCGATAGATAATAAACCATACTGTGCCACTTTAGCACCATGAATGAAGACTTTGTGGACGGAAGGTCGGAGATTGTTTCATGATTATTCCTGAATTAAAAGTTTCGCGGTTTCCAAAGCATATTCATTAAATCTATCTGAATATACACTAATATTATATGATGATAACAACAAAATAAAAACAACAACGCGGATGATATGGCGTGGCTGGGTTCAACGGCCGGATCCATAAGGGAGCTTTTGGAATGCTGTGAAAGGTACAGACGCCAGCACATCAAGCTACTACAATCTGTCAAATTTCTTTAATAGTAATAATTTCAACTTTATCGCTAAAACATAAGGTTCTAAGTTGATTGGTAAAAATTGACAATTTCGGATAGCTTGATGTGCTGGCGTCTGTACATTACTAGCCACGGTCTCGTTTTTATCTATAAAAAGAGCCTTTTCATGATCTTTAGGGCCCCCAGTAGGAAGCAGTCATACGAGCCAGTTATCAACCCTCAATGGCCAGCGCTTACAAAGAGTGAAACAAAAGTAAATACCTAGAACATTAGTGGCAGAGAACCTTAAAGACCATGAAGATATAGACGCAGGGCTCTTGCTGTTAGAGGCAATATGCTGGTTCGCAGGTTTGCATGTTGTAGTAAGGAGGTTAAAATTACGTTGTATAAGGCTTACTGCCAGACCTTCTACACAAACAGCCGAGAAAATAATGGACGCCATGAGAGTCCAATATAAAACAGCTTCAAATTGCTTTTGGGCTGCCGCGCTTTTGTAGTAGGTATGTACCTCTGGCATGTTCGCTCAGGCGCGCCGTGCATGACTTCCACGCTATGGTGAGGAGAAAACCGGTGTCACTATTGGAGAGATCGCGGTCAAGTCCTAATGGCATTCTGAAGATGTTAGTGGACAAATTTAACTCGCCGACAATTAATCACTTCATGCAGGTGCTGGTTAGGCAGGAGTGATTCATTTCATTTGGTGAATAATTTATGTAAATATTTATTTATTTAATCTTTTCGCATACAAAAAGGTAAAAAAAAAATAAAAACAACAATAAAATAAATAAATAAATAAATAAATAAAGGCGGACTTAATGCCTAAGGCATTATCTACCAGTCAACCACGGGTGGTGAAGAGATTAGATGGCAGGTGCTTTGAAATATTGTTTTTCTGTGCTTTAAGCTACCTATTTAGTTATAATTATAACAGACTAACATAGCTTTTATGTTTTTTTGTACCTAACTCACTAACATAATATGGATCATTTTTGTCTAAGAAATAGATTAATTTAATTTAATTAAACCCCGATGACAAAGCGTGTAAAATTGTAGAACAACGATCGATTAAACTTTTATTTAAGCTGAGACAAATCTCAAAAATCTTTCTTGGGACGTTCTCCGCGAGACGGCCCGGGCTGATTCGCATTTCCCTGAATGCACGGCTCATCCTTCTAATTAAACCTCACATGTAATTATATTTCTAAATATAATTGAATGTGAGATGTATTGAATGTAAGATAATAAATAAAAATTAATTATAATAAATTGATTGTTTTCTATGTACAATTATCCAATATCTGTAAATACATTTGCAAATATATATATTAAACACCTACTGAACTTTAACTATGGAAAAGAATATTATATTCTACGTAAAAAAGCAACTCGTCCGTGCTTCATACGGGTGAAATCTACTGATGTGACGACATGTCAAAACATCGAGACTCCCATGCTTTGTCCAAAGAACCAATACAGTACACATAAAACCCACAGGAACAAATGATGGCAATTTTCACCATAATTTGGAGCACTACCTCCATACTAAACGTATTATGTAGTTCGAAAGATCTAAACGGTCACACAAACAGACACGGAACACAACGCTTAGAATAAATGGCTCATCCAATAGAACAACGACGTAATTACGAAAATGTTTTCTTGAGTTTTCACATGAAATTATTACAAATTATTATTGATATTAAAGTAACATACATAAAAATATTAAATATTTTAGCATAATCATTTGAAATATATCATATTTTCAATTTCAAACTTTTAAAACGTTCTCCTGAAAAATAGCTTAAACGTAATTACGTCATTGTTCTATTGGATGAGCGATATATATGTCACCGTATGATTGTGAACACAGTTATTTTATAATCTATCTCGCGAGATTGTAAAAAGGAATTTTTTGAAAACCTTCCAGGAAATTTTTCCATTTTTTCTTTCCTTCTAAACCAAATTCAGGCTATTACAAACATTTTGAAATAAAAAATAGCCAAACCAGTCCAGCCGCTCTCATGTGATGCGCTTAGCAACGAATAGAATTTCATTTTTATTTATATAGATGAAAAAAAAAGAAAGTAATTTTCTGAATACCACGTTTATTACTTTAAAAGACCCATCCCATTGGAAAAAAAATACATATTAGCACCGACCTAATAATGTCTTACTATATCACTTTCCTATATATCATTTCAAAACAAACCATGGACAGTTTTCCGCAATGTTATGGGAAAACTTGTAAATAATGTCTGTTTTCGCGAGCGTTCAGCGTTCAGCGGAGCGCGTTGGTTCTTGGATCAGTCAAGTGGCTAGTACGGCACGGTTCAGACGCGCGCGACGCGGCCTGCAGCTGCAGATTACGAACTTGTCATGTGAAGTTTTAACAATAATAAAACATGCAACGTTGTGATACACATGGTTTTAGTTCCTAACAATTGTGACTTGAACTTGTGTAGAAGTTACAACTTTACTAGGCTGTGGTGAGTTTTAATTTTTTTATCATTTCTTGATAAGTTTTAGTTATATGTTGTAGTTATTAGGTGCTAACTTTTTAATTTTTTTTGTGTTATGTGTTCTTTAAAAATAATTTAATTTTAAAACACCTTTAACCTCGCGTGTTGCTTTCAATTATTTAATAAAAAAGCGTAAAATTGCAATTATCCGTTATCATGTAAATAAAGAGTTATTAACTGAAACGTTTATAAATGATGAAGCGCACGCTAATTGTTAAAGTACTTTAATGTTTTAAAAGTAACTTTTTTATGACGCCTCGTGTTCATTTTACTGTTCAAAATTATTAATTACCTACTACTGATTCAAATTCACGATTAGTGCACACACGATTCGCTTGAATATAAATGTTTCCTATTCAAATAGAATATACATGCTTTACAAAGGTCAACTACATTTTTTTGAGCAGTTCAAAAAATATCTACATAAAGATGATAAAACAAGTCCGATTTATATCCCTTAATCAAAGATCATCATTCTAATCAAAGATGCTTTACAAAGGTCAACTACATTTTTTTGAGCAGTTCAAAAAATATCTACATAAAGATGATAAAACAAGTCCGATTTATATCCCTTAATCAAAGATCATCATTCTAATCAAAGATTGACCTTTCTGCGTTTCTTAAAAGACGGTCCATGATAGCTTTAAATAAATCTCAGTCTAAGCAAGTGTCGAAACCTTATTGAAACCTATAATTTGTGCATACATTAGCAGTAAACCCTGTCCTAAATACTTTTGTAAAAATGTTGAATGTATATACTGTTAGTGCTCTTAACCAATATATATTATAAAAGAAAGTGTACAATGTGCGTGCCTCTAAAACTCAAAAATGAGTCCCGGTACGATCAAGGGAGTTACGAGTACGAGTAGGTAGTTATATGGTGTGGTAACCCTCTGTCTCTTGTCCATGAAGAAGATTCCCGTTTTTACCTGAAGGGCATGCTTATGAAGATATAAGGGCTGGAATTTTCGCCCTCTAGAAATTTCTAGAACAGTCTAGAACATTAAGGAGTATTCGAGAACATTTCAGAACATTCTGGAATGTTCCTGAGCGAAGCCGGTTACCCCAGCTAGTAAGTAAATAAATAAACCTAAACTAAAATAAAAATAAACTATTAATGATTTGGGAATAGAACGTCCAGCTTACTATGATTTTGCGATCATTAGATGTGAATAGTGAGTTTACAAAAAAGGGTAAGTGCTAATGTTTGAAAGCTGAAAATGTGCGTCCTTTGGAATCCACTAGTCACTGCGACCCGCTAATGCTCGGTTCATCATCTGCCTAACCTTTTCCCAACTATTTTGGGGTCGGTTTTCAGTCTAACCGGATGCAGCTGAATACCAGTATTTTACCTGGAGCGACTGCCTATCTGACCTCCACAATCCAGTGACTGGGTAATACGATACCCCTAGGTAAGACTGGTTTTCAGACTTTCGGGCTTCTGACTACCCGTAACAACTGTCAAATATCTAAGAATGACAGAAGGGGGACCAACGGCTTAACGTGCTTTCCGAGCCCCGGAGGGGTCTCGGTATGTAAAGATGGTCACCCATCCACAGACCAACCACGGCAAGCGTAGCTTAACCTGATCGATCGACCTTTGTGGCTGTTATTACTTAGCCACGGTCCCCTCCCTCGCTAATGCTCGGTTCCTATAAGCAATTGTTGTTTGAAACATTCTTTTTGATGAGGATTCTCAATGGGGACATGTGGAATAACCCAATTAATGGAATGATTGAATTTCTACACTTCCGTGAAAAGTTTGACACTAAAAATATTGTAATTTATCATTTTATACACACACCTACTTATACATTAACACGCACATAGTAATTTAAAGATACTACCCACCATTGATTTGAAATTTACATTTACTCGAATTACTGCACTAAAATAACATAATACTTACTTGTTAAATTAAAGGCCACGGTGCAAGAACTTGCTTAAAGTTATGTCATACGACTTACAGTGGTAACATTGAAATCTTTTTTAGTGTCGAGACCACAATTCAGGAAACATGTTAGCAAGCAGAGCTATCAGCAACCTGTCATGTTAGACGACTGCTTCTGTTGGTCGCTCACTTACGAGTAGTATAAATTATAAAAAGTATAAAAATTATATAATAGGTATGTTGAAACTGTTTGTAGACCCCCTCACTTGTCCTTAAAGGCTCATTAGAAAACCAGCGTCAAACAGCATCTGTCTGGCATTAATGCTAAAATGAACATTTTTGGAGCAGCCTTGATGCACATGTGTGCTTCACGGTTGCGCCAAAAAGGTTCAGCCGTGCGATTCTGTAACCATCTCACCGTGAAAGCTTGGGTGAAGTGAGCGTGGAGTGAGCTGTCATTCACTAGAGATTAACACTATCAAGTGCTCACTTCACTTATGATTTCACGGAGAGATTTTTACAGAATCGACCGGCTGTTCTTATTTTTGTTAGAACTATACTAATTTCACTCTTTTATTTTGTTATTTGTATTTTGTGTTTCACGAACTGTGTCCAAATAAACTTGATCCTTTCTTTCTTTCACTTAAATCAGAGTTTACATTATGAAACTAGTGTCATGAAACAGTAACTTGTCTTATCTGTTTTGGGCTTATAGCTAAGCAATAACCGGTTTTTAAAAAGTTGATAAATTCAACAAACACGATGTCAGATGATGACGAATAAAAATTGCGCTTTTGTACCTGTAGAAAACATGTCAAACCGTTACATTTTAAATTCTTAACATAAAACTTATTTGACGATTGATAAATCGACCCTAAATGGCTTTAGTGATTCAAAAGCTTGGACTGACTTAGAAAAACAAGTTAGTAGCGGTCAGCTTAAAACGTTACTGTTAAATATTAGAGTGACGGGGACTGACCAATCCAAAGTGGAGTAAAGCCCAAGCCCCGCTGTGTCCGGGACTTCATTCGCGTGGCGAATTGGATTTCATGGGTTTTATATTTGCGCGGAACCCTAATTCTTTTACTAAAATTAAAGTAACCTAAGTTACTTCTTATACAATCCGCTGTCTGCTAGTGTTAGGCTGAGGCTGCATTAGGCCGCGACGCGACCTGCGACACATGAGCGATTAAAACAAATAAATGAATGCTCACGTATATGGCTACACCGTACGTCAAATATTACTAGCGATCTTTGATTTCTTTATGCGATAGGAACAACATTAATGTAATCACGGCATTGGCACGGTAATATTTATTATAATATTACCGTGGCATCGGCTACATCAACATATCAGCGAAATTGAAGCGAATTTATTAAAATATTTCTCACTTGCACGACTAGTTCAATAGTGCTACTAAATATGCCTGTGGCTACATTATGCGTGTAGAAAATCGCTGCCTACTGTAGCCTCAGCTTAAGTCCCGTCAAAATGCGTCCAGCCGTTTCGAAATTCAGCCGGAACAAACAGACAGACACATAAAAATTAAAAACAAAATTATTTGTGTTATACTTTTAGAGACATAAGTGTAACTCACAATTCATAGATTTTGATATTTTCGCGCATCGCAATCTGATACAGCAAAAAAATACCAAGTGTAAATAAAAAACTTGTAGAAAGTGCCAGCAGGTATTATATTTAGTAGTATTTAGTAGGTATTTTCTCTTTATTGGGCTACAGTCATATATCAAAAATAAAACGTTTGGAAGATTTAGGCTTCAAGAAAAGGGATTTGATAGGATTTATGTTAGATGGTAGGTGTGTGCCTGACAAATCTCTGATAAGTAAAATAAACATTATATCGGGATCCGACTAAATAGAAATACTAATTGGAAGACTACAATCATCATCTGCCTAGCCTTTTCCCAACTATTTTGGTGTCGGCTTCGGGTCTAACCGGATGCAGCTGAATACCAGTATTTTACATGGAGCGACTGCCTATCGGACCTACAGATTACTTTTTATATTTTATTTATTTATTTATTTATTTTATTTGGGAAAAACAAACAATTGTACAATATGTTTTACATAAAAGAAAAAGGAAAAGTATATAAATAAGACATAAATGGTTAATTGTACAATCAACAACGTTTCCACAGATTACTTGTGTACATTATTAATTGGTTAAGTACAAATTCAATTTAAATACTAAGTAGGTATATTAAACTTTTAGTTAGTTACTAATCGCACTTAATTTTATTTTTGACCATCACACAAACTATCAATATTTTTTTTCTTGAAATCACTTTGAGACAGAAAGAAGATATCTAAATGATAAATGTGCTTATTATAAATGTTTGCTAGTCGACGAAGTGGAGCTCGATCACCAGCATGTGTTCGGCTAGTAGTCGTCACAAAAAGTGGGTAAGCACGCACCTTTCGTCTGATTACAGTTCTAGGCACAACATATGAAATATTATTAATTATTTCGATACAGTTGAATTTATTATGAACCAATCTATGAACCAATTTTTACTAACAAATTGGATAAAACCTGAGGATGTTGGTTAGAGCAGTGGTGGTCCAGTGGTATCAGCTCCGACCTACGAGTGGTAGATCGTGGGTTCAAACCCAGACCAGCCGCTTTACTTTGTCCTTAATTCAACACACTGCTCTCAAAACGGAGAAAGAAAACATCGTGAGGAAACCGGCAAGTCCTAGAACTATAAATTCGAAGACATGTCACATCCACCAACCCGCAATGAGCCCGCGTGGGGGATTATGGCCCGCTCCCTCCTACAGAGAGGAGCCCTGTGTCCCAGCCGAGGGAACAGTGTGCGCTGATTATGCTGTGTTAGGTATAGTCGACTAGTTGCTAAGGTAGAATGTCACTTGACATATTGGCAAGTAATTTAATTTAATGTTCTGTGTCTCGTAATGTTAATCACTTACTTTACATACCTACTATTCATAGAATCAAGTTTTTCTAACTGAACAAACAGCTGTGCTGCTGGGGAGTTTTTTTTTTTTATGAATGGCATCTCGCAGTTCAACCTATGAAGTTGTCGACTGCTTAACCGGGCTTGCCTGTGGATGCCTCAATAAATTAAGGCCTCCAGCCAGGGCTTAAAAAACTTAAAAACTAAGTGACTATACGCTAAGGGCACCCCCAGTGGGGGGCGGACCTCGGCTTAGGGCTTGGTAAGACTGGTTGTCAGACTTTCGGGCTTCTGACTACCCGTAACGACTGTCAAAGATCCACGAATGACAGCCGGAACCAACGGCTTAACATGCTTTCCGAGGCACGGAGGGGTGTCGGTATGTAAAGATGGTCACCCATCCACAGACCAACGGCGGCAAGCGTAGCTTAACCTGATCGATCGACCCGTGCGGCTGTTATTATTTAACCACAGGCCCCTCCAGGCTGATTATGCTATGTACACCATTAAAATTCCAGATATAGGTGAATGTAGAAATTTTACACTGGTACAGACGCCAGCATATCAAGCAACTACAATCTGTCAAATTTCTTTAATAGATTTTCAACTTTATAGCTAAAGCGTAAGGTTCAAGATTGATAGGGAAAATTTGACAGTTTCGGGTAGCTTGATGTGCTGGCGTCTGTACATAATGAGCGATCTTAACGCCTATTGTGTCACCTTATATAAAATGCAATATGCATATCATTATTGGCGACTGTATAAGTCTGATGCTTTGTTACTATTATTATTCTTGTGTAAAGCTGTATACAGAAGCTGTTGGTTTGCCTTTAATAAATAAATAAATAAATAAATTTGCAACCATTTATATTCAAGCAAAGCTGTTTTAATTTGAAAGCTTTACCACTTCGTTTTTATGCAGGCATTTAGCACAGTAAAACACAACTAGTAGATAAGTTACTCAACGAATAAGTTAGAAAGAAGAATATTAAGGCAAAGTAAATGAGACATAAGGCATTAAGTCCACCTCTGTACTTGTAAAGTAGTTTTTTAAAGTAAAAAATAAATAAATAAGACTCAGAATAAAATAAAAATCTAGAACAGCATCGGCCTTCTTACAAGGTGAGGGCATGCTCTGGAGTATATTCACCTTTATCAGGTAGTAACATTTTTTTACCATAAAAGAACATCCATTTTTAGAAAAAATGTAAAATACGTCAAGGTCAATGAATGACAGCTTGGTAAAAACAATAAGGCCACGAGAAGGGTGGGTACTCTCTAAGAACGAAATGGGAACTATATTTTCTATCACCAAAATTTATATTTGTCATCAAGTTGTATCACCTAATAAATAGATCTATCGCCACGAAATATTTTCGTTCTCAGATAAACAAAAATTGTTCCCAGGTATGAATTATCAAATTAATGTTAATATATGTGTAAAATAAGAGATCGATAACCAATAAAATTATATTGCATTACATGAATATAAACTTCGTTCTTATAATAACAGTTTTGTTACTTAAATAATAGCTCTGTGCTCAGAATGGTAGATCTGTCACCAAATAAATCGATGATCGATCCCTGACTGCGACTCCTTTTTATTTGATATTTTGTCACCAATACAGTAGTAACATTTTATTTCGTTCAGATATTAAATTAATAGTATTCGTTACCAATTTAATACATCAATTTATAATTTTAATGAAAAAATGATCAAAGGGGCGGAGACAAATTGGCGCGCTTTAAAAATTGACCAATCCGGCCTCAACGATGGGTTGTAGATAACTAGGTTCGATCACACGATGCGCGACGCGGCACTTTTGCACCCCGACTCTTGGGCACCCCGACACGGACAGGTTAGGTTCGAAGGGGATGACGGGGGCTCAAGTGAGCGAGCGGAGCGAGCGAACGAGCCCCCGTCATCCACTTCGTGTTAGGTTCCTTTAAACCCTGCAGATAGAAATAGGGGCCCCGCGAAGCGGGGCTCCGTCGACTACACCTTATTATTATTAAAGATAAGTAGCACAATATATAATATTTAGTCTAAAGTGTATTTTTAAGGCGTCCATATATTTTTATGACAGACAATAATAGGAAAAAATGGATTTATTTCATAATATTTTAGGAAACGTTATTTGGTGACCATTAATCCATTTTGGTAACCGTTTAGAATTTTCTAGTAACATAATATGATTTATTGGTGATCTCTTTAAATTAGTTTGCTTAAATACTTATTAGGACACACCTATTATAATACATACAAAAACATTTATTTGGTACTAGACCTTATATCTCAGGATTTTAGGTGATTTATTGTGGAACTGATTTTGCATTGTTTGGTGACTACATTTTGGTGACAGATCTACTATTTTGAGGACAAACCCTATTATTTAAGAAACACAAAACTAATTAAATTGGTGATAGCTTAAATGATACCCGAACGAAATCTGTAGTTACGGACGAAGCTACGGACGTTTCCTAACCTGTTTCACCTGTGGACATATTAGTTTGGGGCCCGAACTAATAATGATTGACAACATGATTTGACAGTTGTCCTTACTCCCGAAGTGGTGCACGTCCGAAAACGTTAATGAATCGGGAGTAGGGTTTATTTCGTTATACCGAACTACTTTCGGAAGGGCCTGTTTCGTCGTTGTTGGACTAAGGGTGCGTTTCCACAGAAGTGGAGCTGGGCGAAGCGGAGCAGAGACGTGCAGGAATCGACTAATCACAATGGTTGAAATACTCATCGCGTAACTCGTCTCGTCTGTGATTGGACGATTCCTACACGTCGTCGCTCCGCTCCGCCCAGCTCCGCTTCTGGGGAAACGCACCCTTACAGCCCAACCCAATAACCTATTTTCAGTTAAAGACAGATCGCTACTGATGGTAGCCAGTATAATCATAACTGACAGTAATAATTATAATCATAATTATACATATCGCTACTGATATAGGTTATTAGGAAGCTAAAACCAGAGATAGATATGGTTTTCTACCAGGTTTCTGTAGGTGATGGGTTCGACCATTAGAGAGTACGCCCTTAGATGTGGGTATTGTCAGCCGGCTCAGCTGCTGAATGTGAGCGAGCGTTACGCAGTGTGCTGCTTTTCCATTCTTATTCAATTACATCTACATCTATTTCATTTACATCTTACCTAGCAATACACGATTACGAGCTAATGCGCTATAAGTGAGCCCGCTTGGTGTGACCACGGTCTAAGAGTATAACTTGTGAAGGTATGAACTGGTTTCGATACGCCCAGAATAGTTTCAACTCATTAAATCCACTGTTATTTCAATGAGTGCTGTATTCAATAATGGATTCATAGGATAACATACCAATCCAATCATCAGTTGACATTAAAACTCATCAGTTTGGTTGCGATTTTAGAAACAAAGGATAGAATGACGTTTTAATTATAATAAATGGTTTCTAGTTTTTCTCAACGCTCCAGATGGCAGTGGTCAACCAATTTCTTTTAAAAACTTGGCGCATTCAGTTCTGCTTTTAGCTAACTAAATAAACACACTTGACCGTAGTACCGACTTACCTGAGTATTTTTTTCTCTTCTAAATAGGTAGTCAACAGAAATATTTAGTGCCCTAAGACAAATAATAATTCGATAAATATTCCAATTTTTTTTTTCTTAATTTTATGTAGAATCTTTTAAGTAGGTACTTTTTAATGTATTTAGCCTAGCAGTTGATAGTTGCTATAATCATGTTCCATGCAGCTGACCATTTGGGTTGAAGATGATCCTGAAAACCGTCCAATAAGGTTTTGGCGCGGTTTGCGTGTATTTTAAATTTTGACATACTCAAACTTTGACTACTCTCTAACTAAACTCCCCCACTACTCGACAGGCTGACGCTTTTCCTAGGTTTTTCCTAGGTAAGCGGTTTCGTCATATTAGGTCGGCCGTCATGAAAATCTGTCATTTACAACAATATCTGACATTAAGTCAAACACTGCTGTTCAGCTTACTATTTATTTAATACTTCAAGCACATAAACGGACAGAGGTGAGTTGATGCCATAGGCATTTTCTACCAGTCAGTCAGTCAGCTAGTCAGACTATTCTTAGTATGGACACTTTTTTGCGTGACTAAGTACGGTAAGGGCAAATCTAGCGATTAAAATCTTTGGGCAGCGGAGTTTGACTTTACGGTGTCAAAAATGCTCTCTAGGAAAACACACCAGCTTACTTTTATAAACAACTTTTCAATAACGTCATTGATCGGTAAATTGAGGAAGCAATGTGGGCGGTCATCGCTCTTCTAGGAAACCATAGCTTAAGGAAAAGCTATTTTTGGTATGATTTTCAGCCGGTGTAGAATTACTTTTCAAAGTAAAGCAACCGTACCTACTATAACAATAATAATAATATAATAATAATATTCCACAAACTTTCACACAACGCCATCTAGTCCCAAACTAAGCGGAGCTTGTGCTATGAGTACTAGACAACTGATAAACATACATATATATTTCTAAATACATACATATTATAGATAAATTACACCCAGACAAAGAACAAATGATCGTGCTCATCACACAAACATTTATCCTAGGTGGGAATCGAACCCACGACCTTGGGCATAGCAGTCAGGGCCACTGACCACTAGACCAACGGGCCTATTTTCGACAATCTATTTTGTGTAATAGGTAATATGGGCTGGTGTTCGCAACTCAACGTAAATGCACGTATTTTGCGTACGGATCTATTTTGTGTAACAATGTGTTGGTTTCTTTCTCTTTTCGAATAAGACAATCTGTCGTAGGTTTTCATTCTTAGAACTTCTTTGATCTAAGATAATTATATATCGATTTGCATGATTAATACATTCTCTGATCAATAGATATCACAAGAGCATAGATATCCTCCTAAGAAGAGCAACCAATTAGGTACCCACAGTGTAATTATCTAGATAAGAGCAACTGAAAGACGTTCTCGTTTATCAAATCTATCTATTATACAGAGTGGTTTGTAATTTAACGTATTCCTTCGAGGACGTAATAGGGTGACCCATTTTCCATAAAGCCTAGGCGAAAATTTATGGAATTCGAGAAAACACAATGTTCATGTATTTTTGATAATTTCCCACAATTCTTCACTAAATACCAATGTTCTCTAAACTCTCTGATTGAATGGCCTTTATTGCTATTCCATAGGGTTTCTAATACTTAAACACACCTTTTGATGTAACCAAATTCTCTAAAACATCAACCGGTTAAAAGTTAAAGGAAGAAGTTTATTTGCCATTTTTTAACACCGTCTATGTAAAAACTAATAACGTCTATTTAAACTTTGACACCAGTTATGTCTAAATTTTACTAAGGCATTAAGCGTATAAATTATATTTAAGAGAGCTCCATTTAAACAGCTATCTAACGAGGTACAAACATTTAAAAAAATATGTTGGTAGGGTTGTCCATGATACAGTCGATAATGCCGGCAAAGATTGAATTCGCAAATAAATAATAATAATAAAAAATGTATAACCCAAAGAAAGTACTTATTGAAGAATTCAAGTAATCCATTCATGAGTGAAACTTGAAACTGCTCGTGCTCATCCATCCTTAATGGGTGTAATTTGAGCATTACTCACTGTGATAGATATTATATCGACGTTTGTAGCGTTAGAAGCGGAGTGCTTAATGTGTCAGCACATTTCCAAGGGGATTTGAAAGTGTCTGCGAAAATATATTGGAAATTATCATTGGTTCGTATTGGGTGCGGCTGGTTCATCTGGCCACTGTCGCAAACACATTTTATTCGAAGCTTTGTGACGCACAAAGTTGGAATCGGCATCGCCGAAGCGAGAGGAATAGAAATTAGTGGTTAGTGGTTTGCGTTAACTGAAATAGATGTAAAGACCACTTAAACGTTAAAAATCTACTAGCAATCATCTGAGGGAAAAATATGTCAAAAGCTTGTCTAGATTTATTTTTAACAGATTGAAACAGATATTATCAGACTGTGAACGTTCTTAAAATTACGGGAATTGCCTCTTTAAAATTGGTTGAGATATTTAGCTCTTGGTTTTTATGGATTATTGGTTTCTTAGTGGGGTATCTAAACCTAAAAGTCCACATACAAGGTTGTTCACATACCTACATATAACCACCAAATATATGTATATTGGGTTGGCACAAAAGTAATGAGATACTCTACAAACTATATACATTTCCTTTTTCAAGTTAATTGTTTTCGATAATTTTCTAGAATATTGTAGAACATTCTAGGTACTTGTGATGTGAAAGCAGCCCTTGCGATCGGTTTAGTCAGTTTGAAGAAAAATGGACGAGCGACAAATGCGAACACTATACTAATACGAGTACTTGTTAGGCCACAGTGCGCGGGCTGCGGCTGACAATATCAAAACTGCGTTGGGCGCTGGAAGTACAAGCCATGCGACTTTGTTCCGATGGTTTGACCGTTTTAAATCAGGAGACAGGAGTCGTGAATTAGCGAAAGCACTTAACTGCAGTCACCACGCCATGGAATACCATCTGCATGAGCTTGATGAGCTTGGGTATCGAAAAGTTTGGCTCGATGGGAACCGCACATCCTCACAGGCGCCAGTCGTGCAGTCCGTGTCGCTATCAATCAATCACTTTTGCTGCAACCCCGACGTAAAGAGTTTTTGTCTGATCTGGTTACTGGAGATGAATCATGGATTCATTACGAGAACGATACACGTCGTGCTTTTTGGCTGCCTCGAGAAGAAGCGCCACCAACTCAATCGAAGCTGAGTCAAAAGAACCGCATAAAAGTCCTGCTCGCGCAAGGCATGCTGTTTTATGAACTATTACACAATTAAACAATAAACGCTGACAAATATTCAACCCAGCTCACCAAACTATCTGCTGCTATCAAGAAAAAATAACGGAGACGAGTCAATGTACTCGTAGTTTAACTACACGATAACGTACGTAACACACGTAACGTCGCATCTGCCGTTCGCCAACAGTTGGAGAACTTGGGCTGCGAGACGATACCCCACCCACCTTATTCCCCAGACCTCGCCCCATCAGACTATCATTTGTTTAGAGCCCTGAAACAACATTTGCGGGGTAAACAATTTAATGATTTCTCTGATGTAGAAGCGGAGTTGAACATATTTTTCGAGGCACAGCCATCAGAGTTCTGGGCGAAAGGCATCCAAACTTTGCCGGATCGTTGGCAAGAAATCTTAGATGCTAATGGTGATGATTACATCATTGACTAAGCTTCTTGTATTGTAATAATAACAAAAAATATAAAACGTAAACCAAGTGTCTCATTACTTTTGTGTCAACCTGATACTACACTATAATATGTACTAACAACCTACCTGTATATATATATATATAGGTAGGTTGTTAGTGACAACGAAACATATAAGGAGTCGATTCGGCTGGAAACATGAACCAATATCTTTTTCAAACAAACAATCTACCTGACTATTTGTGTGTACGAATCGACAATATTGGATCCGACTGTAAAGTGCGCCGCTGTAAAAAACGTTTCTGTTTTTATTTTTTTTTAAGTTTCTGCTGGAAGCTTTGTAAATATACGGATTGTTTTCAACTGCTGCCCGTTACGGGACGCAAGCGAAAACAAATAACAGTTCACCAGTAGGTGCTTCCGTTCCGCCTGATGTTTATACATCTCAAGATATCAGTTTTTAGGATTACGTACCCAAAGTGTGCTAACGGAACCCTTATTACTAAGCCACCGTAAGTCCGTCCGTCTGCATATCAGCGGACTATATCTCATGAGCCGTAATAAGTTGACAGTTTCCACCAAAGACTATTATAACCACTTGACTGCGTATACAGTGCCCCGACGCACGAAAACTATTAGTATTTTGTCGCCTATGTATAGGCTACGGTACTAGTAGCAATTTTAGTTGTGTCCAAGTGTTAGACCTGCGTGCACGCTAAATTAATATATATTTTTTTTACGTTTATGCAATTATAACGCATCAAAATGCCTTCATGCGCGGTGAAGTGGTGTGGGAAACATTCTTAGACATCTAGTTACAAAAAGGATGACATAACTTTTCATCGGTACATAAACATTACGAAAAATTATTTTTGATTTAATCAGATTATAAGCCACTGCAGGGGTCTATTTAAAATGGTGGCTGGGTAAAATAGCACACTTTTTGAGTCGCGCGTTGATGTCTTTTGGAAAAGTCTCTTTCTTGTATTAGACGATTCTAATGCTTCTATCCCTTTCTTTTCTTTTGTATGTTTATCGTAAAAAATAGTGCTGTTATCTTTAATAGCTGAAAGTTGATATCGAGAAAAATAAAATGAATACATTTTTTATTCAATTCACATACTTTCATAAAATAACTATCTACTATTAACCGACTTCAAAAAAGAAATACTGACGAACTGAGAACCTCCTCGGTTGTCAGTTCGTCGGTTTTTTTTTTTTTTTTGTATAATCTGGGATTTTTTAGTTCTTTCTGTCCCCGACCGGGGCCGATCAGTCCATTTCCGGGATTTTTTTTTGTAATTGATTGATTTTGATTAAATATTATTTCTATGATTTTGATTTAGTATTTATTATAATGTTAAAATCCATTTTATCGATATCGACTATTTTCTCTTAATGAAGTAAAGCAGCCCTAACGATGCAACTTGACCTTGAACTGACCAATTGCAGCCGCGCGTTTTTCCTCATCCCCCGGCCCGCAGTAGTGAGTCGTGTGCTTCGAAGAAATCGGCCCATACGCTCTCTAGTGGTTATATTCTCTATGGTTTCCACAGAGGAGTATTTTTGTTGCCACTATAACAACATCATCTGCCTAGCCTTTTCCCAACTATGTTGGGGTCGGCTTCCAGTCTAACCGGATGCAGCTGAATACCAGCATTTTACATGGAGCCACTGCCTATCTGACTTCCACAATCCAGTTACTGGGTAATACGATACCCCTAGGTAAGACTGGTTGTCAGACTTTCGGGTTTCTGACTACCCGTAACGACTGTCAAAGATCCACGAATGACAGAAGGGACCAACGGCTTACCGTGCTTTCCAAGGCACGGAGGGGTCTCGGTATGTAAAGATGGTCACCCATCCACAGACCAACCGCGGCAAGGGTAGCTTAACCAGATCGATCGACCTGTGCGGCCGTTATTATTTAGCCATGGGCCCTTCTCTGATGCCACTATAACAACACAATAAAAATAAGATAAAGTTTCAAGAACACGAAACGTGATTTTTTCGTCGTTTTATCTTTGTATTACGGAACCCTTCGTGTGCGAGACCGATTCGCACTTGGCCAGTTTTTTTTTTCAGCCTTTATTTTTATAATCATGCGGACTCCTACGTTTTAAGCCCGACGTGTTATTGACCAAAAAAATCGAAAAAAATCTTTAAACCTGATTAAGTGATAAATATAATAATAAAACTACAAATCCTTATTTTTTATCACGTTGGTCATTAACATTAGAAATATAAAAATCCAGTCTCTTAATTGCAATAAGCTAAAAATAATTATCATACCTACCTATGTTTCTGATAATAATACCATGACACAAACGTTTGAATTTAATTACTTACTATTACAAAAACAGAGCAAGTGTTGTTAAGTATATTTGCTCAATGTATTTGTATAAATTAACTTTATTCGAAATGAAACCAGCATAACTTTGCATAAAATATTTCGTAGTCGTTGTTAATAATTACGAATTCATTAATAACTTCCTCGCACACCTACTAACTAATTTGGCGATATTATTTTATTAATTTCTGATAATTCATTGATTAATGAGCAGTGGTGGCCCAGTGGGAATGGCCGCGGTTCGAAATCCAGACATGCGCTTTACTTCGTAAAAATAATTCATCACCACTGTTCTCAAAACGGTGAAAGAAAACATCGTGAGGTAGAATTAAAAATTCGAAGACATGTGACACACTGGGTCCGCGTGGTACGGCCCACTCCTTCTCACAGAGAGGAAACCTGGGTCCCAGCAGTGGGAACATTATAAGCTGATTATACTTTTAAGCTTATGCTATAATTAATAATAATAATATATAATAATATTCCACAACTTTCACACAACGCGATGGCGTACTAAGCAGAGCTTGTGCTATGAATACTAGACAACTGATAAACATACATTATTTTTTTTTCTTCTTATTCGACATCGATCTTATTCGTCTAGTGGTCAGGCAGGTCCAGGTACAGGCCTGTTGGTCTAGTGGTCAGTGGCCCTGACTGCTATGCCCAAGGTCGTGGGTTCGATTCCCACGTAGGACAAATGTTTGTGTGATGAGCACGATCATTTGTTCTTTGTCTGGGTGTAATTTATCTATAGTATGTATGCTTTTAGAAATATATATGTATGTTTATCAGTTGTCTAGTACTCAAGCACAAGCTCTGCTTAGTTTGGGACTAGATGGCGTTGTGTGAAAGTTGTGGAATATTATTATTATTATTATTCCCAAATAAATACATATTATAGATAAATTACACCCAGACAAAGAACAAATGATCGTGCTCATCACACAAACATTTGTCCTGGGTGGGAATCGATCCCACAAACATGCGTATAGTAGTCAGGGCCACTGACCACTAGACCAACATGCCTGTCTCTGTTAAATAAATATATAAAAAAATACAAATTATAACGTGGGTTTAATTAATTTCACAGAATTCCACAGGAGGTAGATTTCAGTAGGTTTTTCAGAAACGACTATGAATACCTTAATGAATTAAATATTAACCTTAATTAACGTCCTTTCAAATCAAATCAAATCAAATCAAATCGTTTATTTCTTTGCAAACAGGGGTATAGTACACAGGTATTTTTATAATAGGTAAAGTTCTCCATATTTTACCGTCACATGGGCATGCAAAGGTTTACAATTCCAAATAATTTCATTAGCTTTCTTTTTGCAAAAGAAGCCACAAAACTTCGTTTTCTTTTTTGCCGAAAGTTTACTAACTTTCTTTCAAAGTCCCTCGACACTTCGGCGAAATTCCGGAAGACCAGCCTACTTCACGAAAGGGGAGGAAATGTGTTGAACTTTGGAATAGTTCAGAAATATCCTGAAAGATGAGTTCTCGAGTGGATCTTAGTTCCGTAAAAAATGGGACGGGGGATATTACACTTCCGCATAGATAAGGTTAACGATCGAAAAAAGTATTTTACTACCTGTCATGTGTTTTCGAAAGGCTTAAAGTAGTCAACCACAGGTTTATTGGTAAAACGCTAACAACTTTGCAGGACTGGATTACTAACATCATAAACAACAACTTTTACCTAGCCTTTTCCCAATTATGTTGGGGTTGGCTTCCAGTCTAACTGGATGCAACTGAATACCAGTATTTTACATGGAGCAACGACTGCCTCTCTTGTGGAGGTCAGATAGTCAGTCGCTACCCAGTTACTGACTGGGTAATACGATACCCCTTGGCAAGACTGGCTGTCAGACTTTCGGGCTTCTGACAACCCGTAACGACTGTCAAAGATCCACGGATGACAGCCGGGACCAACGGCTTAACTTGCTCTCCGAGGTACGCAGGGGTCTTTATGTGTAAACCTGGTCACTCATCCACGAACCAACCGCGGCAAGTGTACCAGTGCGTCTGTTATTACTTAACCACAAGTCACAAATTAACTAACCACCTAAATTGTCCTTAACTTCAAATCACAAATATCATTCTTTGGTTTTTGTACGAAAATGTCTATAACACGGTAAATTGACTATATCCGACGACCCTGGTTACTTATCTCCTTTGGTGACCGTACCTATGTCAATTTGATAAGCAATTAATTTTCCTGCTTGTACACCGGTGACAAGGTATGACATCCAGCGCAATGGCCTTGTTTCCTGAAATGAATATTCTGTTTTCCGCTTGCCTCTGCACTACGGAAATAACCTTCAGGCCAAAAATTGGGCCACCAAAATACCTGTGCAAACTTTGAATAGTTTAAACAAAATCGATCGCGACAAATAGAGAAAGACGTAAATGATTACCAGCGCTGGGGTTTTTTTTTTATATTATCGCAGCATTACGCTGAAATAGAAGCCTTTTTGGCCTCGCACTCGCAGGTCTTTTTTTTTTGCTTTATATATATTTTTTTTGGTTATTTTTAATGTGACTCTGTTAATTTTAAATACTCTTTTTTATTATTTTTTTATTTTTTGTATTTCCTGTGTATATCCCAAATAAAATATTTTTCGTTCAGTCTTTATCTTAACACGGAATGTGACGATGTTTTCGTATTAAATGTAATCAATATAGTTGAATGAAATCGTTAATGCAATTCTACAACCTCAGCTATTAACATAACGTGTTATAAACGCCGCATCAATTAGTCCATAGGTTACGAGAAATTTGCATAAGCAATTACTTTTAAAAAATGGCTCGTTTTGTGCAAGCGTTCATTTTTAAATAGATGATTGAACAATTGTTGTTTTTTTCATGTTTAACGTAATGAGAACTTTACGTGATACTTTAAGCAATGCCATGTAACATCAGATCTGGGAACTGTATCACAATCAAAAGTCATTTATTCAAATTAGGCCAAGGTTGAGAATCAGGACTTTTTTAACGTCAAAATTACATAAGACAGTCCTTCAAAACGCCCGCCCGTCACCATCATATTTCTTCCACCTTTGTTTTATTATAGTCTAAGGTGTAAGTACAAAAGGAGGACGCCGAACGCGTGAGGGAGAGGCAATCTTTGCGCCCTCACGCCCCTAGTCGCCGCAGGAGACGCCCTGGGCTTCGGGAGTCAAGAGCCGACTCCCGGCCACCGTAGGCGCGGGCTTGCGGACGGCGAGCAATGGGCAGTTCGCCGTCCGATAAGGACCCGGCCCGGGTCGACGGCGCGTTGTGTTCCACGCGCGCCTCAAAGAGATGTCAGCAGTAACTGACGGGGTCCACTAGGGCCGATGCCTGCCAGGGTCGCGGGTTGTTCGAAAGAGTTACCGTGTCCCTTGGCACAGGCAACTGAAGGAACATGGGTGGGTTTTAGTCAGTAAAAGTCTGACACACCCTCCCGCTCCGCCCAAAGCGAGAGAAGTAATTCGATAATTTCCCAATAAAAAAAGGGCATAAGTACAATCTAAACTATTATTATAAATAAAGAGAAAAGATTTGATATTTTGTATGTTTATTTGTTACGCTTACACGCTAAAACCACTGAAAAAAGGATATCAGCCGTATTGGGTCCAAAATCAAAAATGGCCGGCCAACGAAAAAAAAAACGTATTACTCTGTTCGGAGAAGAACTTTTTACTTACATTTTTTACTATCGCGCCGAATCTCTACGATCATTTTTTCAGCTGTTATTTAAAGTTGAAAAATCTAGTTTTATACAAAAAAAAAACAGATTTTAGAACTAAATATGCACAAAAATAGCTATAGGAACACTTGCAGAAGTTTTGTTGTCATAGTAGGTAATACGAGTATGTAGGGGAGAGTATTATATTGGACACTTTTGACATTATGACACTTAACACGGAATCCTTTCAAGCTAGAAAAATAAATGTGACTCTGCAGTATAGCTTGATTCAGTAACTAGATATATTCAATCTGTTAATATTGTAGCATAGTCGCAACTAGTAAAAATGTATTAGTTAGTTAAGGTACGGTCCAATTAACGCAACTGGTATCTTAAATTGGACCACTAGGACCCTAAATTGTACCAAATCTAAAAATAACATAATTAACAAAAAATGTAAACAGCTTAGGAGCATTATCATTTATATTTATTCTTTAAATGTAATCAGTATTTAAAAAGGTACGATATTACTTTAGGAAGTCTTTGTAAATCTTACTTAATCAACATGAACACAATATCTTAAGCTTTCTAACAAATTTAAGCGTCATCATAAACTCAAAAATATAAAATAATCATTAAGAATAATCAACAAGAATACCTCTATGGAATAGAATAAAAACACTTGTTCAATGGAGAAAACTGTCGGTCTTCCTTTATGTGTAACATCATTATTAGCAAATTTATTAAGCAGTTTAGCGTGACGCAAAATAGTTGCTTTTGGCACTTGATATTGTCTGGAGATGGCATTGATGCCCATTTTTTTTTCTCATAAGCAGACAACGCTCTTTCTAAGTCCTCTTTACTCCATTTATAATATTCCTTCTTACTCTCGCCATCAGTAGTTGCCATCTAAAATGATTTCAAATTAATCAGAATTTAAAACAAAATCGGTTGCTTAAATTGGACCGGTACAATTTAGGAACTCGAGAGTAGTCCAATATAAGGACCGTGGTAGATTTACAATTCGTCATAAAAAATAAAAACATAACCTTTACAGATTTGTTTTCGTTTACCGGTACTTAAAACAATATAAAACATGGTATCTTATGGAATAGCTGACAAAATTATGACTTACCATTACGATTAAAAACCTCTTTAGACAAAACACGCAAAATTTACATCAATACAGTCCAAAAACATTTTTTTTTATCACAGTAATCGCATCAGTCCAACATCGATACAAAACGGAGTGTTGGTGGCGCTGCATTCGCCTCTTTTTGTGTTGCCAGTGTAAAAAAACTAGTGTTATTTGGTAAAAATACATAAGTGGTACAATTTAAGCGCCGGTTCAATATAGGTTCTATCCCCTACTTCTTTAAGGTCACCTTTCATTTATTTTCGCCAATCGGTAGTTTTATATTTTATTAAAATGTATAAAACTAAACTTTAGGAATTTATTCACAAAGACACAACAATTGTAATATACAAGATAACACTAAAAAATATATGTATTTATTATAATATACAAGTAGGTATATAACAACAAAAAAAAGGCAGGAGCTCATTGGTCATCAAAAAATCCGTCCGCATCGCTGTCAATGGGATAAGTGCACAAAAAGGTGGCAGCATTACCACGTTGGATGGCAATGCTGATTCTTTGGGCTAAAAATAGGCCAGCCCTCTGGTCACGTGAAGAGTCAAAACTAGATTTTTATACATTTTATAGATTTTGGGCCCAGCATTGTATGAAACGTGACTTGTCTCCTTTGGCACATGGGTAGAGCATGACCTGGATTAGGACTTAAATACTTTTTATCCCGATATTCCCACGTGGTCAAAACTTAAGCGGGTAAAATCGCGGGACGCAGCTAGTCTTACATACGAGCAAAGGTACAGACGCCAGTACATCAAGCTACCCGAAACTGTCAAAATTTCCCAATTAACTTTGAACCTAATACTTTAGCGATGAAGTTGAAAATTTGACAGATTGTAGTAGCTTGATGTGCTGGCGTCTGTACATATACGTGTTATGTATGGGAGTAGATCCAGCAGAATATCAGGGTCAGGAGCATTGGCCTGACACGTGCTCAGCCGCACTTAGGACTCCCATTTGGTGCAACCTTGAGACACCGCACTTTGTACATTCATTATTTTGATTTAAATTGTCATATGTCTTCATAGTGTTTATCAAACAAATAATTTCTTTTACGAGTAGTATGTTTTCATTTTTGTATTTTGGGAGCTTGTTTTTATATAAGTATGCTTGGAATTTGTTAACATTTAATTGTACTTTTGTGTGTTGTACTGTCTTTTGTGTGCACCAAATAAATGGTTTATCCATCTATCTGTGCAGATAAACCTATATTAACGATGCCCAGCCCGGCAATTCTGTAAAAATCTCACCGTGAAATCATAAGTGAAGTGAGCTTGAAGTGAGCAATGTCAATAGTGTTAATCTCTAGTGACAGATCACTTCCCGCTCACTTCACCTAACCGTCACCTTCTCACGGTGAGATTTTTACAGAATATCACTGAAGGTTATATTTAGAGCTCTAAATATAACCTGGGCATCGCTAATAGGTGTGGTCGACCAGCTCCGATAACCCAGAGGTAATCCGTAATCAGCCGCTTTTGTGGATTGGTTTGCATCGATCGTAGCTTTCCTTGTGATTGTGATAAAAAAAAATTTTAATACGGTCAGTTATTTGATAGATTTGAGAAGGAGTTGTGGCTAAATGATAACATCCGCATGGGTCGATGGTAGGTTAAGCTAGAGTAGCTTTATGACATATATAATTATATAACACTAGCTGTTGCCCGCAGCTTCGCCCGCGTGGTCATTGGGAAATGTTAAACGTGTTTTCCCGTGGGTATAAGACGTTTTTACCTAAGACTATCCCCATAAAAGGAATCGGGATAAAAGGTAGCCTATGTTCTTTTCCATGTCACAGGCTACATGCATGCCAAATTTCATCCAAATCCGTTCAGTCGTTTTTGCGTGATTGAGTAACAAACATCCAAACATACAAACTTTCACATTTATAATATAAGTTCGATTTATGTTCGCATAACTCGACAAAATGTAGAACACAGCAGGTTTTTTTTTTGCGCGATTTCAGGTTTGGTCCCATAGTAAAAGTTGTTCATAATGATGAGTACAATGACCCCTTAAGAGGTTGTGCGTTATTTAAGTTACACCTTATATGTGGTTTCCATGCTGTATATACATAGTTCTAATGGCCTAGAATCGGAATGTCGTTACAAAGCGAGTCAGTTTTTATGACCAATAAAATGTTTACGTACAATATTTTACGCCCGTAGGTATATTCGGCGAAGCGATACGTTCCATATACAGGATGATATTGAAAACTTGCGCCAACTCGAAATATACGAGTAGGAGGTGCAATAGCTGTTACATAATCATTATAAATTGTCATTTCTAAAATCACTAAATTCATGAAAAAAGTCGTGTAATTATCGTCTCAGACAGTGCAATTATTGCCTTCAAGTAGACACGAATAAGAATTATCGTCGTTGAAGTTTTTTTTTTAAGTATCAATTTTGGCGCGCGCCCGACAAGCAATCCATTCGTCGCAGAGTTCACAACATTAAGCAAGTTGGTAACTCGTTAAACTAGCGGTGTTTACCTAATTTTGACGGTTCTTACAAGAAAAGCACGCGCGACGACGACGCTTCTAAATTGCTCGCCTACGCGCACGTGTGTGTGCATAGTTTTCCTTATTGAAATGCTCTAAATTTACTTTATAACACGTTTAATTTGATATTTTAATTTGGCGCACCTATTTAGTTTCATTCTGTACAGGAGGTGCTTTATTTCTTAACGAAAAACCAAGTACTATTTGGGTTTTTCGCTGTACCGAGACTTGGACTGTAAAAGCACGCATATTTGTGCCAATATGTACGACGCGTAATAAAATCAGTACAAGACCTCAAAAGATATTATAACAACAAAAAATAGGAGTTTATGTAATAAAAAGTTATGGCGAGTATGTGTCCTTGTAGCATTGTCTTGGACGAGTCAGCCCTTACCCTTACGCGAAGGTCTTACCCATGGTTGTGGGTGAATCAGGGTAGGTTATCTTTACCTTATCAACTTTTAAGATAACACTTAACCTTTATTCAGTAATCATCATCACTACATAGTATAAAACAAAGTCGCTTCCCTGTCTGTCTGTCCCTATATATGCTTAGATCTTTAAAACTGCGCAACGGATTTTGATGTTTTTTTTTTTAATAGATAGAGTGATTCAAGAGGAAGGTTTATATGTATAATATATGCAGAGAAACACTAGTATAGTTATAGTTATAGTAGAGAAACACTGATAATTTTAGAGGTTTCTAATGTGATGTCGTAAATAAACACATTTTTTTTCGCTTACATTGTAAACGCTGGCTGAACCCGTCGAGATAGATCAAAATAATGTACTACAGTATTGTACACCTTAAAAACGTCTACAAAAAACTCCGCGATGGTATATGTCTATCTCTTAGGGATAACCCACAGTAACCATTTTTTATCCTATACTTTTTACGAGAAATAATGGCTCTAAAATTATCAGTGTTTCTCCATTGCACCCGTGCGAAGTCGGGGCGGGTCGCTAGTAGACAATATAGGTTAGCAGTTGAATCAACCCAGCCTGCCGCACTAGGTACACTGCTGGACATAGGCCTCTCCTAGGCTACACCATAACATCCTGTCCTCCGCCTTCCGCATCCAGCAGCAGCTAAATAACTAGAGGAGATCTAGAAACAGTCAAGATTATAAACAACAATTTACACGACAAGGTCTTAAAAACTGTCACTTCAAATCATAGATAACGTTTCAAAGCGACCGTTACCAGAGTTGCCACATAATCTGACAAAAATGGTAATTCATACAATTATCTACTGACATAATATGGTGTTTACAGTTGTATTACTAGTAGCTGTACATTGGTATTTCCTTAAAGTTATTACCCGCTACTAACAATCTTGTTTTATTAATCAAGTTATGTGTTTCATATATTTTTAAATTACTCTGTTTTTCTGATTTATTTTATAGGGTATGTACAGATCGACAGGCTTCATTTTTGCTCAGAGTCAACTAAAATAATCCTACCCTCCCCCCGTTTTCTGAAGGCCAATAATATTTCAAAGCGTTCAAAATTTTGTAACAATCTAATGTCATGTCAGCTTCAACAATGTCAGACTTGTCAAAAATGTCGGTACCGTCGAACTGGCTGAATATGGATGCAGTGGTGAATCGGGTAACTTTTAAAGGTATTTTAACATTGAACTAATATACCTAGTTTGTGGCCAAAAAGGACTCTAATGTCAAACACATTAGGGTCCTTTTTGCAAAAATCTATATTATTTTAATGTTAAAATCCATTTTAAAGTTTCGTCTCGATTTAGCCCTGGATTGGATGGATTGACGCCGTGTGTAGTTATTTTTGACGATTAATACAATACTGAGAATAGAACGCGAACGTTCTTAAAAATACGGGAATTGCCCGTCTGATTAGTAAATCAGTCGCTAAATCATTTGACTACTAGGTACAAGTTGTCATTTTGGTTAACTAATCATATGGTAGGGGAACCTAGAGGATGTTTGAGAAAGCATATTAATATGCAGGGTGAAAAGTTGATAGCTTAGTAGCATGTGACATGATGAGAAAACACCGAAAGTAGGTATATCTGAATTTTTTAGCTCAAAATCCCTCTGGGCTCTCCTACCAATAACGTCTGACGAGCGTTTAACACCAGATTTCCATAATTAATAACAGAGAAGTTTGCAGTTACCCATGAAAGCTATTAAATGTAATGAATGATGTCATCAAGTAACTAAATGAGACGCAGATTCCCATTCTGTTTTCAAACTAAAGTTGTTTTGTAATGGAGCTGGAATCCAGATTCATGTTCATGCATCTGTCACTCGTTTTTCAAGATCATGGTAAAATATGCATAGATTTATTTCAACAATAATTCAATACTCCGATCCTGCTGTGTTTGGACTAAATTAAAATCCAATATTTCAGTATTAAGTGTTTAAAACAAGTTAAGATAATTCTATTCAAACTCAAAGCATTTATTTCAATTAAACCAGTCGGTCAGTCAGAATATATGGAGCTGGTTACCCATTCCAAAACGTAGTTGGTACCTATGGAGAAGAACGGGCAAGAAACTCCATGGACACTCTTTTTAATCATATTTTTCTTTTCAATTATATATGTGAGCACGATGTAAAAAAGACGTACACGTTAAAAGCGTATTAGTAATACCACCAAAATTTTAAAGCCGCCTCAAGTCACACAAAGGCTGCCATGACAGCTCTTAGTAGATTTGTACCTGGTTTCTTAATTGAGAGTTTAAACTTCAGAACTTGTCAAACTCTACTGCAGCATTACTCAAGATGATTCCTTGAATGTGGCCAGTGAAATTCAAAATTTGCGGTATTCATCTTAGTTAGAGTTCGACAAGTTCTCAACTTCAATTACTTCTAACGTTCTTTTATAACTTTAATTATTTTTTTCGGAAGTCGGGCCTTAAGTTCTGCCTGTGAGTAAAGTATATCCAAGTACCTACTTACACTTCTGAACCAAACGTCAAACATACGACAAACGTCAAACGTACAAACGTCTAATATCTAAGCATATTAGACGGTACAACTAAGTCATTTACAATTATAATCTGCTATCCCACTTCATTGGCATCAAACGACGAAGACAGATAGAATTTATAATCCAACTGTCAAGTGTTCTTAAAGATCGGTTTAGCCTATTTTAAACTAAATCCTAGCCAACGTGTTTCGGGAATATAACCAAAAACAGGGTGCTGACAGGGTGCACACGGGCTGAACAAATGTTCTTCGACGGATTGCCTCATCCAATCAGTGCCTACCCAATCAATATGTGCTACATGAACTAGGTACATATATGTCTTACAGCTTGCAATGCCGGTGATTAGCCACGAGCAGATTAAATGCGTAATCATAACTTGTTTATAAGCAACTTATTGTTATTCCTATATCATTATATAAGCGAAGGTCAGACACAGGAAATTCCCTCTTAACTGACCATGTGCAAGACCTAAGATTCTTTGTAAGACCTAAGACATCAAGACTAGTAGTCGACATACGCATTTATTATAACTTATTAGTTTTAAAAATATAGAATTTAAAACGTGTTTGATCATCGATTGTTTATGTGGACGTAAAATGAATATTAAAAATGTCCCACTGCAGGACCTTTGTCCTATAATGCCATATTTTTGCACTTTCAAATAGCTAGCGTATCTACTTAAAAACAAAAAAAATATTTTACTAAAGAAAAGCTATTGTTTATAACCAAAAACTTAGCAAGTAGTGTATATGAATTTGTGTGGGGTAGGTATAACTAAAAAGTGAAAAATAAAAACTTTTTATAAAAAAACAACCAACTTCCAAAAAAAAACATTACAAAGTGAAAAGTAACATTAATTACGGAAGTCGGTGTCAAACCACGAAAATTGCGGAACCTACGATACCGACTTCCAAAATTAAAGTTATTTTTTACTTTGTAGTGGTTTTTTTGAAAGTCGGTTGTTTTTTTTTTATATAAAAGTTTTTTTGTGTCCAGTCATGAACTTCATTTACAGCAAATAGTTTAATGGCCATGTTTAGTTCAAGTAGCGATTATGTTATTTTCGTGAACGGGTGCTTCTTGTGGTGACCGGTCGTCTTGCGGGCCATAGTTTTATTGTTGTCATAATAATTTGTTTATTTAATTTACTTCGATGGTCCTAACTTAACATTTATGACTTCAAGTGACAGCTATGTAAACAGAACCCAACATTGTATAAATATGTAAGCGGTCACGCCCTTTACACGTGGAGGCTTTTATTTAGATAATAAGTTTTTGTTTACATTTTTAATTTTGATATTTTTTTTTTTTTTGCTTGTCTACGTATACTTTTTATTGTATTTGTTGGTATATTGGCGTGACTAGCTGACATATAGCAAATAATTTAATTTAGTGTTCTGTGTCTTGTAATGTTAATAACTTTGCATACCTTGTATTGTATTTTTATTCAAGTATTTTCTAACTGAACAGACAGCTGTGCTCGAGGGAAAGTACTAGGAACTGGAGAAGGGCGGGTGTATTGGGGGACTGCCTTTTCTAATCTTGACGTTCGAAAAGTGCTGATTCTCAGCCTAGTTTGAATAAATGACTTTTTATTTTGATTTATGTGGCTAACTCAGTGAAAAACAGTCACTTTCAAAGGACTTAGCGCTTCTGAACTAATGCAAATGTAAATCAGCCTTAAGAACAGGAGAATGAAGATAATTGAAACTAAATTAATTGCTTTCATATATATAATTCGTTTAGTATAAGTTTGCCGACAGATACATAGATTAAACCAGGTAAACAGTAAAGCCAGACACTTAGACCTCACTGTTAATTTCATCAAAATCTACTAAACTTCTACCAAACTCGGTTAGTTTATAAACTAACTGCTCACATTACATGACTATTTGAGACTTATGACAGTAGTGCTATGAATACGAGTATAATTTGAAATTGCTAAAGATGTAATATGTAGATAGCAATTTAACACACACAAGGAAGACATTATAGAGTAACTTCTTTATAGGTATTTAAATACAATAGAGTGAAATACATAAGTAGGGTAATTAATTTCTTGTTTATGTATTTATATAGCACAACTGAGTTCGGCTGGATTTAATAAGTAGGTATATTATTTTTATCTCACGAAGCAACGCGTGCTTTACTCACGCTCACCAAGTGTGAAGTGTGAGTGATGAAGTGTATGAAGACGAGTAGCGTCAGCACATACAAAAACACGCACACACACTCCCGACTTCACCATCATCTATTCTTTCGGACGGTACCGAGAGCTCCTGCGCTTACACATGCATTCACAGCGTGTATACTTGGTAAGCAGAAGTTAAGCGCGCGTCGCTTCGGGAGATAAAATTACTGTAGTAGAATACACAGAAGAACGCACCGCTTACAAATAATAATTAAGTATAACAAACTATAATCATTGTCAGGTACCTGTTTTGTTGCAAAATTTCGTACGAGCACGTGATCTCAGCACCGGTTCATCGATTGCATGACCGCATTTCATTCTAAAGGTGCGGCCACACCGCTATCTGCGTTCGACGACAAAAATAAATCAAAACGCTTTTAACTTTCCGTCCACGAAAATGTTATAGCACGCATGTCTTTCTAAACATTAGGTTCCTTGAACTGAGCATTGTAAAGCTCGAAAATGAGGAATTTCCAACGAGTACCTACTGCCCTTTCATCGCACACGAACTATATACTAATAAGGATTCTCGGAGACACGTGAAGGCTTTGCAAATACTCGCGGCGTTGTAGACAAGCCTCAATAGGTAATTCATATGCAAAACGGGTGTTACTTTGAAATTCGACATTAATTGCTCAGATAATTAATTAGTTACAATATTTCACTGAGGAGCACGTTCACGCAATTCATGAAATGAAAGCAAAAATTAAGGCGGGGTTTTCCGAATAAACGTCGTTTTGTATTGTGCTTTATTCGTAGATAACACGGATTTAAATGTTGAAAAAAATATATTACATATTTCACACTTCGATCTAGATATTTCGGCCATGCGATACACGATTACTTACACTTTACTGCATCCAATTAAATCGCGTCATCAATAATGACCTCATCACAATCTGAAGCATTTTACAGGATATTGTTAATCTATTGCTTCATAAAAAAAACTTGTCTGCGCTACAACGTAAATAACGCAATGGATTTTGTTGAACTGTCAATATGAAAGCAATTGCTACTGTTAGTGCGTTAAGCAATTGTCCCGCTGGTTACTTTGTTGAATTTATTAAATAATATGAAGTACCGACTTCAGAAACGGGTTATAAAATTGTGCGTGGCAACACCTGGACATAACATTAGGCTTAGTTTCCCCGAAGGATTCGGTATACGAGTACTTATAGTACACCCATATTTCAACAAATATGTTTAAGTCTCATGAAAAGCATAAAAGCCTACAAGGTTCCGTGCCAAAATGGTAAAAAGGAAACCTTATGGTAGACAGTCGGTCTGTCTGTCTGTCACAGCTGGATATCTCAAGAACTACTAATGCTATCAACTTGAAATTTGAAATTTTTTAAATGACGTTTGCCCAACTATTTTTTAAATAAGAAAGATATAAAAATATATTTATTTTTTGCAACAGGGACTGAAAAGGGGGTCTTAAAAACTCGAAGTAGGGCTACTAGGGCATGTGGGGTATCATATTATGAAAGAGTGCTGTTTGCACATTTTCAAACATTTTTCTTTTATTCCGCATAGTTTTCGACTTTTGATGAAAAATTAAAAAAAAAAATACCGTTTCCCCCTTATCTTTATCTCCGAAGTTTGCATAGAGAAAAATCTGAAATTATTCTATGTGATAGAAGTTTATGTAAAGATTACAGGAAAAATAAAACGATGTCACTAAACAGCACACTTTTTCAGAAAAAAAAAAAGTATAATGGTACGGAACCCTCGGTGAGTGAGTCCGACTCGCTCTTGACCGGTTTTTTTTAATATCCACGCAATCACTGTCCATTCCAAGGTTGCCTGGAAGAGATCACATAAAACGATAAGGACATACATTGTATATTTTGTAGTAACAATTGATTTTTTTATTTTTTATTATGTATTTTCAGGTGTACAATAAAGTATATATAAATAAATAAATAAGAATTCAGAATAAAAGAATTCCGAGTATTCTGTAGCAAATATATATAGGTATAGCATATCTTATTTATCGTCAATATTTACTAGGTTGATAATCCTAGAGTAAACTATGCATAATAAGTTTCTTATCGACTTAATTGACGAGATACCTAATATAACAAAATATAATATACTAAACACAAATGTTGGCCATTTATATATATATATACATACATAGGCTAATCACCCCTATGTATATTCATATAAAATCTTCCGCAGTGGTCACAGTCTTCTGCAAGTTGAACGTAATCAAACGTTGAAACTTCGGTAAGTTTCAGAGCGATTTTCACTTCTGTACTCTTATTAAGAAGATTCTCGAAAATTATATTCAACAATATTCTACGATGATTAATGCTCTTTGAAACTCGAAGAACTAAACTTACTTTCTTCCTTTTCAAATTTTGGCATAATATTAAATTTAGAAGCCCGTTTGTGATAGTACCTTACATAGGTAAATAAAGCATAATACTTATGCAAAAATGGATACACAAGTTTGAAAAAAAAAATGTGGGAATTCCGTTTTGGTCTCGCTTCTCTGATATGACGGAAATAACTGCTGCCAGACAAAAATGATGTTGAAAATACTTAGTAGATGATATTAAAGGTACATATTATGTACTTTTAATATAATTAAATTATATTTAAGGTATTTATCAATCAATTATTTAAAGGTATATTATTCAAATTTAAAGGTATTTATTTTAGGCCTATTTATCATTTATAATTTTATTTTATTTTTATTGAAGGTACAGACGCCAGCACATCAAGCTACTACAATATTTCAGATTTCTTTAATAGATTTTCAACTTTATCGTTAAAGCATAAGGTTCAAAGTTGATTGGGAAAATCTGACAGTTTCGGGTAGCTTGATGTGCTGGCGTCTGTACCTAAATTCCTGACTTCAAGGGTAGTAGTGTCATATGAATGTGTGTGGGGTAGGTATAACTTAAATATGAAAAATATTTTTTTTTTATAAAAAAAACAACCGACGTCCAAAAAAACACTACAAAGTGAAAAATAACTTTAATTTCGGAAGTCGGTGTCAGAAAACGAAAATGCGGAACCAACGACACCGACTTCCAAAATTAAAGTTATTTTTGTACTTTGTTGTGTTTTTTGGAAGTCGGTTGTTTTTTTTTATAAAAAAAAAGTTTTTTAACAAAACTGCAATAAGTAAAGTATGTGTATAATAATCAAACAATTTACCTGTCATGTTTGTAATATTTATTCTCTTAAATTGCAAGGTTTTTCACACAGCTAATTTAATGTTGACATCGTAATTGAATTACAAAAAAAATAGCCTTCGTTTAATGTTTAATGTATCAATGGCCTCAATACTCCGATTCGCCAACTCCAGGCTCGAGGCAAACTGCTTCGTTGGTCTCGTGGTTGCAAGCGCGACTGCTGAGCGTGGTGTCCTGGGTTCGATTTCCAAGTCCGACAAAGTATTTTTCCATTAGGAATTTCTTAGTAACAGTCCGGAGTTAGGAAGTTGGCGGTTTAATACCCCCGTGGCTCGGAAAGCACATAAAGCCGTTGGTCCTGCGCCTGATCACTCCCCGGTCTTGTCGGATTGCCGTCCCATCGGACTATGAGAAGAAAGGAACAGAGAGTGCACTGTGTTTACGCACACCTTGTGTACTATAATATCTCCTGCGTACCTGACTAATCTCCGTTGAGATTAGCCACCGTGACCGTAATCGGTACGGGAAGTATTATTATTACTCCGACTCGTTGAAAAGATATTCATCAAAAACAGAAAAAAACATTTCTCCTGTAAAATTTGAGTTTTACGATTACCAACTTATTGCTTGGGGGTGTCGACATACAACGACAATCGATCGTGATTTTGACTGGTCAGCTACGTTCATTGCGTTATTTACGTTGTTGAACAGACCATTTTTTCGAACATTTGAAGCATTGGATTGAGTGTGTTACGCAATATTATTGTGATGTTTTTAATTGAGAAGACCGAGCGTAAGTCCTATTTGAAATACCATTAGTGTAGTACCTACATATATTAAATTTTGGACAAATATTTGTTTTTTTTTATCATATTTTAATAAAATTCGAAATGACAAGTGTTCATTTTCTAGCACGTTGAACAAATGAAATAAGAGTCAGTCCAGTTGAAGTCGAAATTAGAGCGGTTTAGGGCGGATAGGTAGGAGGGGGGGGGGGGGGGTAGGTGTTGACATAATTCCGAAATATCTATCTATCAGTACTATAGTATATACATACTGACGTAGCGACCAGGGGGGCAACGTATCCGAAAGTGCTTGAGGAGTGGAGAGGTATTCCACGGCTTTCAGAACAATCCCAGTGTCCGGAAGATGGTTATGACGCCTACAAGCACTTACTGGAATACTTCCTTCCGCCGAGCATGTTCGTTCCTGCGAATCTCCACTCAAGCTATCCAATAACGGCAAGTATGAGTTGGGAGCTTTGTTCCTCGTTAGTGTTCACTACAGTCAGCCAATAAAATCAAGCCAGAGGTGAGGAATGCTAAAACATTGTGTTCAAAGTTGATTGGGAAAATTTGACAGTTTCGGGCAGCTTTATGTGCTGGCGTCTGTACCTAAATTCCTGACTTCAAGGGAAATACAAAAACTCAAATAACAATATCAGCCCTATTCAAATCGCCCGTTTCGTGCGCGTTACCATATCGCCTCTTTGCAACAACAACGTGGCATCTTTAAAAATAGCAGTTTTCGAAATATCACGTTGTCATTGTAAAGAGGCGATATACTGTCCATGCTTTTGTATGCTTCGCCGCCGCTCCGCCGTCGCGTCGCCTCGCCATCGCTCGGCCGTCGCCATTTTCGTGCCCGCAGACTAAACTATAATTAATTTCTTTGACTGAAACGAGTCCAAATCTAACAAGCTAGACCAGACGAGATAGTTTTGTGAGGGTAGCCTCTGGAGTAAACAAGGGACTCTAGACTTTAGGTAAACTATCTACAGTGACACTGAACTGGGTAGTATCCCAGCTGTGTTGCCGCAGATAGTTTCTCAAAGACACACCGAGAGCAGCGGTGAACCAGAGGTAATGTCCCCGACTTACTAGGTGTAAGTCGTGAGTTCGAACCTAGACAGGCGGTTTACTTTGTGCAATTAATTTCATCACCACTGCTGTCAAAATGGTGAAGGAAAACATCGTTAGGAAACCGGAGGCATGTCCTAGAACCAAAACTTCGAAGACATGTGACATCTACCAACCCGCACTGAGCCCATTATTAGCCCACTCCCTCTCGAAGAGAGGGGGCCTGTGTCCCAGCAGTGGGAACATTATAGTCTGACTGATTTGAAGAATATACTAGAATCAAGAATACGCCAGATTGTACTGATATCACGAACAAAAACTCTTTTAAACTGCCTTGACTTTACATTTATAAAATACTAGCATCCGCCCGCAACTTCGTTTGCGTAGAATTCGGAATTCCCGCCGTTTAACACTCTCAGCGCGCCGCGATTTTCTAGAGAAGCGGTCCATGTGGGCGGCCGGCAGACCACATGGCGCTGAGAGTGTTAAAAATAATTATGTTGCTTAAATAATGTGGTTAATGTAATTGGTTTATTTATATATGTATAGAAAGATAGATTAGGTAGCTTAATACATACGTGTCTGTGAAACCATGGAAATACACATGCAAAATTTTTAAAATAATCCAGGAAACCATCGAAATACCCATATAAAATTTTAACGCAATCGGGTCAGCCGTTTAGAAGTTATGTCAAAAAGATAAGTACGGAAGGATAATTCATACTACCCGTTTTCTCCTAGGAATGAAGCATTTTCCCGCGGTAAAAAGTAGCCTATGTTCATCAGGGATAATATTGGCTTCTAATCGTAAAACAATTTTTCAAATCGGTTCAGTAGTTTCGGAGCCTATTCAATACAAACAAACAATCAAATCTTTCCTCTTTATAATATTAGTGTAGATTATTATTTTAGAAAAAATATAAAGTTATTATAAATATCATGTAAGTACTCGAGCATAAAGTTGAATTATGTTTGCATGTTGAGTATTAATGTGTAGGACGAGGTCTGTCATCTGACAAAAAAAACAAATTCGCTAGAAGCTTGAATGCAAAGTTCAAATATATCTTTATGCCTAAATATAAATAAAATGAATGATAAAAAATTCATATCTATATTTATACTATTAATAAAGCATAAGTTTTTGAGAAAATATTTTTGCATTATATTTTAGTGTGGGACGCCCCCCAGCTAGATGGACGGACGACCTAAAGAAGGTGGCTGGGGTAGACTGGATGCGGAAGGCGGAGGACAGGGTGTTGTGGCGTAGTCTGGGATAGGCCTATGTCCAGCAGTGGACTGCGATAGGCTGAGTTGATTGATTGATTGATTTTTGCATTTGATAGCCCGATTCTCGAGGAAGGCAGGCAGGCGATGCGATGCGACGGGGTAGGTCGGGGGAACAAGAAATTTCAGGCGGACGAAATCACGGGCAGGAGCTAGCCTAAAATAAAACATAACATACAATCAATTAGGTAGAAAACAATGCAAAACCGCCTTGCAATGCCTTTTTTAGGGCCGGTTTTGAGGCGCTTATCTTGAATGTAGTGCATTCTTTTGCGCGAAGTCCCAGTTAAGTCCAATTTTGAAAGCAAGCGGTGAATCCCGTGTTCAAAACTTTTCAATATGAGACTATTTCAACTTTTATTATTCTAATGCTGCGAGCTAGAGAGTCGGTTATTGACAAAACGGCCATATTCTGCACCCTAATTGCGTAACTATCAATCTAAAGCTGAATTATTTTAAAGATATTCTTAATCCAATGCTTTATATATTCGAAAAGTGGTCTGCTCAACAACGTACATAACGCAATGAATATTGTTAAACTGTCAAAATAAAAGCGATTGCTACTGATAGTGTGTTAGGCAATTACCCCGCTGTTCAAAAGCAGCGCACTCGCACTGAATGTTGGATAAATAAATTATAAAATAAATAAATGTAAAATCAGTATTAAAATTGGTAAAATTATTACATAGGTACATAAAGTCATAGAAATTATTTACAAAGGTACAATAATGTTAGATGCCTCTACTAGGATAAACCTGTTTCACAGGTAGCAGGAGGGACATGGATAGTGCGTTTGTCACAACCCAGTGCTGGGCACGCCACAATTGCGGCGATAAGTCCCCTCTTTGAGGAGTAGCTACAGAGGCGCCACGGCGTCCTCGCTTTCCGCCTGACGCAGGTCCTCACCGGACACGGTTGCTTCGGGAGGTTCCTGTTTCGTATATGGCGGGAGTAAAAGCTCGAGTGTCACCATTGTGTGGATCGCCCGGAGGACACGGTGGAGGTCTGCCCGGCTTGGGCGGAGTACCGCCACGTCCTCACGGCGGCAATCGACGGCGGCGATCTCTCGCGTTCGGCCCTGATCCAGGCCATAGTACGGAGCGAGAGAGCATGGGAAGCCATCGCTTCCTGCGAAGTAGTAATGCTTGCGAAGGAGGAGGCGGAACGCGTGATGGAGAGGCAATCTTTGCGCCCTCACGCCCCTAGTCACCGCTGGAGACGCCCTGTACGTCGGGAGTCGTGAGCCAATTCCCGGCCACCGTAAGCGTGGGCTTGCGGACGGCAAGCAATGGGCAGTTCGCCGTCCGGTAAGGACCAGGCCTGGGTCGACGGCACGTTGTGTTCCACGCGCACTTCAAAGAGATGTCAGCAGTAACTGACGGGGCCTGCTAGAGCCGATGCCTGCCAGTGTCGCGGTTTGTTCGAAAGAGTTACCGTGGCCCCTGTCAGAGGCAAATGAAGGAACACAGGTGGGTTCCTTCATTTGCCTGGGCATACTTCATGGTAATTGTAGGACAGTAAAATTCTTAACAATACTTAACATTAGAAGTCTTGAAATAATTACAAAATTTTAGTAATTAATTTACCTAGTTCACTTAATAAATACTATTTACGAGGGCGGGTCAATAAGTCCGTGACTTTTTGAATTTCTGACCTCTTTACTGAAAAAGCAACACTACTCCTGTCAACAGGCATCTGTCAGTTGACTCCTATAAAAATTTGAACTTGCTGCGTCAGTTAGTTTGTGTTTGACAGCTATCTTTATCAGACTACCCAGTAATTTGAGGAAAAAATGGAAAAAAGTGAATTTCGTGTGCTTATTAAGCATTATTTTTTTGCGAAAAAAAACCATTACCGAGACCAAGGCTAAGCTTGATAAATATTATGGGGACTCTGCACCATCGATTTCAATGGTAAAAAAGTGGTTTACTGAATTTCGTTGTGGCCGTACAAGCACTGAAGATGCCGAACGTCCTGGACGCCCAGTTGAGGTCTCTACACCAGAAACAATCGAAAAAATTCACGATATGGTGTTGGCCGACCAAAGATTGAAAGTGCAAGAGATTGTGGAAGCCGTAGGGATCTTGCATGGCTCAGTGGTTTCAATTTTGAATGATCACTTGGGCATGAGAAAGCTTTCCGCAAGATGGGTGCCGCGTTTGCTCACAGTCGACCTCAAACGCAATCGTGTAACAACTTCACAGGAAGGTTTGGCGTTGTTTAATCGCAATATGGAGGAGTTTTTGCGCCGTTTTGTAACCGTGGACGAAACATGGATCCATCACAACACACCAGAGACCAAACAACAGTCAAAACAGTGGGTTTCTAAGGGAGAATCGGCGCCAAAGAAGGCCAAGGTGGGTTTGTCAGCCAATAAAGTTATGGCGACTGTTTTTTGGGATGCACGTGGGATAATCCACATTGACTACCTTCAAAAGGGAAGAACAATCAATGGGGAATATTATGCCAACTTATTGGACCGCTTCAATGACGATTTGAAAAAAAACCGACCTCATTTGGCCAAGAAAAAAGTTCTTTTCCACCAAGACAATGCAAGGGTGCACACATGTGCAGTTGCCATGGCAAAAATCCATGAATTGGGCTATGAATTGCTCCCTCATCCGCCCTATTCTCCAGATTTGGCTCCGAGTGTCTACTTCTTGTTCCCAAACCTGAAGAAATGGCTTGGTGGAAAAAGATTTGACTCCAATGATGAAGTCATCTCGCAAACAAAGGCCTATTTTGAGGACCTCGACAAATCATATTTTTTGGAAGGGATAAAAAAATTGGAGAAGCGTTGGACAAAGTGTATAGAGCTCAAGGGAGACTACGTTGAAAAATAAAATGATTTATTTATCAAAAAATCTGTGTTTTATTCCAAAAGTCACGGACTTATTGACCCGCCCTCGTACCTTAAAGATCAAAATAGCAAAAAGTTTTGTATACTTAACTTTTTAGTCAGCGTCAAATAGTTTCTTGCACTTTAATTTTTTTTTTTTTAATTTTGCCTCTGCAGAAATTGGTAAGTGGGTTAAAGTCAATGTTGCACAAAATTAAATCACGTTCGAGGCAATGTGTTTTTTCGATTTCTGCTGCGGGCGACTATGTGTTTAAACATTAAGAAAATCGAGGGTTTGTAGGCCAGTGCAGTGTTTTGTTGAGCCAGCAGCAGGCATTAAACACTTTCCCACGGCAAGATACCGCTTTTTGCAGGTACGGTTTTTTGCAGGATCCCGTTTAGTAGTGTGCGTGTTTAAATATACATATTCACACAAGCATCCTATTTGCCGGATACTGTAAACAGGATGCTTGTGTTGTTATATTTAAACACGTACACCACCAAACGGGATCCTGCAAAAAACGGGATCTTTCCATGGGAACCCTTTCCCACGGAAAAATCCCGTTTTTTGCAGGATCCCGTTCCCGTCCCGTCCCTAAGATGTAACTAACCAGCAGACTAATTGCTTAACACACTTCCAGTCAAAATCTGAATCATTTTGGAGGATATTTATTACTAATCCGTTGCTAAACAACGTAAACAACACAATTAATGTTGTTGAACTGTCAAAATGAAAGGCATTGCTTCTGTTAGTGTGTTACGCAACTACCCCGCTGTACCTACCGATGGAATTTGTAAATCGAAATAGTCTGGGGATTAAAATCTATTAGGAACTAACTACTTGTACAGACGCCAGCACATCAAGCTACCCGAAACTGTTCGAAAATCCCAATTAACTTTGAACCTTATGCTTTAGCAATAAATTTGAAAATCTATTAAAGAAATTTGACAGATTGCAGTAGCTTGATGTGCTGGCGTCTGTACATTTGGTGTTGCGCAACATAAAACGTTTGGTTACTTAGTATTCAAATATCCTCTTATTTTTAGTAAATCATATTCGCAGACAGACCATAAAAAAATAAGCTCAATTAATAGCAGTTTTATTCAAATAAGTATGAAAATAAAACCAGTTGCCCGTATGTAGAGATATATAAAATGATAAAAATTTGACGTTTCTCCCACAATATCAAAACGTGCTTAAAACTAAAAATCATGTGAAGATTCTTATCATAAACATTGTACTTGTAGAATATTCTTTGCATTTAATGGCTAGCTTAAATTGCAAGAATAACAATAATATAATAATATGCAACATCATTTATACCGCGTCGGCGGAATGTTGAAAACTGTTAATTGACACCACCAAAGATACAAATTAAAAGTTTAAAAGGTAATAGTTTTCACCGCTAAGTGCATTTAAACATTACGATTTAGGCATACCAACCTATTCCAGGTAGGTATACATTATGACGTAGTAGATTAATCCAGACTCGGGTATGGGAGTAAAATCGGGACAAGGCCGTTTAGTCTCTTACACCTTTCAAATTTACACGCTCATTAGCCCGCTGCATTTCAAACTTAATCTCAATGCATTTATTTCAATTAAACCATTTACCTACAGGCACTTTTATACTGTCAAGAAGTCGGTCAGTCAGTAATATGAAGGTAGTTGCCCAGTCCAAACATAGTAGGTTTTGCGTACTATTTTTACGTGCAAATAAATTTAAATCTCCGAAGCTTGTGGAGCGAAAAATCTGAAATAATTTAAACAAAAAGAACATCAGGAAAAAAATATATATTTATTTATTTAATACTTCAAGCACATTAATGTACAGAGGCGGACTTAATGCCATAGGCATTGTCTACCAGTCAACCTTTGGGTGATGCAGAGACAAACAGTAGTAGGTGCAATCATGAAAATTGAGGAATAAATATTAATACCTATTAAAAGTATAAATATAATATATACCCAATTACATATAAATATAAGCACAAATATAAGACAAACAATGAGAAAATATTAGCGTTGTGATGATACTGCTAGCTTCTTATAACTAGCACAGAAACTGTATCTGAACTCTGGTAACGAATACGAGTAGGTACATGGTTACATGGCCGTTGCACTTTATAGTTCGGGTTCCAAAACGTTCCAATAATTTTTTAATGCATTTCAAATTCATTAAAAGTTAGTGGGAAGCCAATTGGGTTTCATGGGTTTCTTTTTTTTTTTGCACGGAACATTAATTCTTTGTCTAATATAAAAGTAGCTTATTAATTAACGTTAATTTTTTTTTTTTGTTATAAGTACCGTAAATACTTTCATATGCATTTAGTAAAAAGCTTTTATTTTGACATAACAAACAACGACACTTCAATTTTATTTATTTGTATACAACGTAGCGCTACAATGGCGACGTTAATTTAGCACACGGGTTGGGCTGGTAGCTAGTTTTTCTTTGGTATATATTTATAATCTTGCGAGATAGATTATAAACTATATTAATTCAAGGAGGCCATTAAAAGACACTTTTGAACGTCCGAATGTACAGACGCCAGCACATCAAGCTACTACAATCTGTCAAATTTCTTTAATAGATTTTCAACTTTATCACTAAAGCATAACGTTCAAAGTTCATGGGGAAAATTTGACAGCTTAGGGTATCTTGATGTGCTGGCGTCTGTACAAGAAAATAGCTTTGATTCCAAAATATAATTTCGTGTGGAGAAGCATTGATGGGCAAGAAACTCCATAGTTCATTGCAGCGAAACGTTCTATTCTTATACCAGGTAACCATTTCACCGTGAAAGCTTGGGTGAAGTGAGCGTGGAGTGAGCTGTCATTCGCTAGGGATTAAAATTGCTTACTTCACTTATGATTTCACGGTGAGATTTTTACAGAATCGACCGGCAGGTATTAAAATCTGTCCTCCAAAAACGGAATAACAATGAGTTACTAGTAGCAACAAGTCATTTGAATACAATGTAGGGGAGGCCGGGGCTGGAAGTTCCCGGGGTACGTTGTTCCGACAGTAATAACTTTGTAAAGAAAAGAGGTAGCAATACACGAGAAGTGCGTCGTTTAAGCATCAGGTAACGCGCCGCGCTGGCAACCATCTTAGTTGCTCCGACGGCGGCGGAAGAGTGGCTGTGTGCACCGTGCTATTAGAACACCACGTGAGTAAATTTTTTCGTATTTAAACTTTTTGGTCTATTTTTCTTTATTATTGGCCGATTTATGTGCATCTTTCCAATTTTAGAGTGGCATTAGTTAGGTATCTTATAGCTTGAATATTTTTTCAATTGAATTTGTTAATTTGCTAACACGACTGTTTTTATACAAAAATATAATTTGGGGCTACAAGTTCCCTCCTAAAGGGGCTGGTTGTTCCCCGGAACAACTTACCCCAATCGATCCTTAAATGGTGAATCCTAAATGAGTCAGATGAAGAATTTAACGATGAATAAAAATAAAAGTTACCAAAGTTGATTACGACTGATTTAATGATAATTTGATAACTTCAAGATGATAAATAATATTGACGTTAGCAGTTTCATTTTGGTATTTGATTATAATTGTGAGTTTTGATCTCACTTATCATTAAGTAAATTTATTAATGAAACGTGTGCATGAAGGTTACCTGTTGTGTTATGTAGTTAAAATAAGTGCAGTTATGTTTGTGATAATTTTTTTTAACTTGAAAAATCTCTATTATAGTTGAATTAATAAAAGAAACATTTATTTGAAGATTTCCAGTTATATTTTGTTGTCTTTTTTTAAGTTCTGTTATGGAATTGCCAATATTTTTAGTTATAAAAAAGTGTTTATCTCGAGTATCCTTTCCAGTACGATTTTTTTGTATCCTTAAGTATGTAGGTCGTAAGATTTATAAGCTAATAGATCTCAATTTTTGTAAACCAATACAAAATGTGAATCTAGCTGTAGCTAGTAATGTTTTTTCGTTGTTTTTTAAAGTTTATAGCATTGCATAACAACTAAATAAATGAAACTAACAATAGAAATTATTTATTGTTTTATTTAACAGAGAAACCATACATTATCCTTATACTTTATTAATATTATCTAAGTGGCACAATTTGCCCCACACATGGAACAACTCGCCCCAAAGTGGGGTTGAATGTTCCCTTCCGAAATTTTGCAAAAATATGGCTGTACAAAAAAAAATATAGAGAAACTAGCAGAAATGACTTTACTATTACAGAGACCGATTAAGACTTTTTAATAAAATCTAATATCAATATTGAAATCTTATCATTTTCATCATAAATTTTCATGTTATTTGAAAATCGGAACTTTCAGCCCCGGCCTCCCCTACAGAAGCCAGCACATCAAGCTACTAAAATCTGTAATTTTTTTTTAACAGATTATCAACTTTATCATATACGAATAAGGTTCAATGTTGATTGGGAAAAATTGACAGTTTCGGGTAGCTTGAAGTGCGGATGTCTGTACTATCATTAACTCTGAAATCATAATTATTTCGAAATTAATCGCCAATAACGAGCTAAATTTCTTGGGCTAAGTAATAACAGCGGCACAGGTCGATCGATCAGGCTAAGCTACGCTTGCCGCGGTTGGTCCGTGGATGGGTGACCATCTTTACATATCAAGACGATTCACTGTACTAATTTTCATGTCTTATAATTTTTGAATAAATATATTATTATTATCTCCTTTATTTAATTAAATACATATAAATTATATTTTTAAATATTAGAATATAATGAATATAAAAACATTTAAAAATATAAAAAATAGTAGCCCACCGGTAACGGGAACAGGGTCCAAGCTACCGGCAGTTAGGGCTCCAGAGAGAGGAACCTCCTGACAATGCGAGCCGTGTCCAGAAGTACCGCTTTCTGAATCAAGCCCTTGATCCAGCTGCCTAACGAAAGCCTCCTCAGGTGTTGGTTGAGGCTTTTGGCTATTAATCCATTGGCTGTTACGACTATCGGCACAATGATCGCTGAGTCCACATCCCACATGTCGACAACCTCGCGAGCCAAGTCAAGATACTTAATTTGTTTGTCTTTCTCGACTTTCACGAGGTTTTCATCATGCGGGACGGCTATGTCAACAATCATTGCGCGCTGCTCTGATCGATCCACCACCACTATATCAGGCTTATTGGCAACAATAGTCCTGTCAGTGATGATGGATCGATCCCAGTACAATGTGATATTTCCATTTTCGAGAACTGGGTCGGGCACATACCTGTAGTACGGCACCTCAGATTCCACAAGGTTGTATTTTACAGCAAGTTGCTGGTGGATTATCCTGGCTACAAGGTTGTGTCTATGTAAGTATTCTCCGTTAGCCAGACGAGAACACCCGGAGATAATATGCCTGATTGATTCCCCCGGCCGGTGGCATGCCCGACAGATGTCAACCGTGCCGTCTTTCATAATAAATCTCCGGTAATTGTTCGTCATCATAACTTCGTCCATAATTGCACAGACAAAACCTTCGGTTTCTCCAAAAAGGTCACCGGAACGCAGCCAGGTTACGGACGCTGGTATATCTACATCGGGTCCATGTAGGGCCCGGAAAAAGCGTCCGTGAAGCTCCTTACTCTGCCATACCTCCATGCGATCATTAGTGTCAAGTACTACTGGCTTGCGCCAATTCTCTTTAGCCAAGGAGAGCGGGGTGAGGCCCTTGTCCACCGCGACCACATCTCGATGCATCCCCACGTCGGCTTCTAGGAAATATTCCCTGAGACTGTATATCTCACGATTGTGGAGGGTCTTAGCGTTTAAAAAGCCTCGACCTCCACATTTTCGCGGGATATACAGCCTCATTACCGATGATCGTGGGTGATGCATTCGATTTGCAGTCAGCAGAGTACGGACTCTCCTATCCAGGGCGTCGAGTTCAGTCTGAGTCCATTTAAGTATGCCGAAAGAGTACATCAAAACCGGCATGACCCAACCGTTGAAGGCGCGCACCTTGTTTCCGCCTGATAAAAGACTATTAAGGACTTTTTTCAGGCGGCCAAAGAAGCGCTCCTTCAACGAATGCTTCATGTCAGTAACATTGATGCCTAACGCTTCCGACATACCCAAATACTTATAGGTTTCGGTTGCGGAGAGGGTCCGGAGATTTGTGGAATCCGAGAGTTGGGTTCCCACGGATTCCACAATCTCGCCTCTCTTTACATGCATGACTGCACATTTGTCCACACCAAATTCCATCCTGATGGCACTACTGAAAGTTTCAGTTACTTTCAATAGCTCCATCAGTTGTAAATTGTTGGGGGCCAAGAGTTTTAGGTCATCCATGTAGAGGAGGTGAGATATAACCTGACCACCTCTCCTCAGCCGATAGCCTAGACCTGAATCATCCAGCAGTGTGCTTAGAGGATTCAAGGCTAAGCAGAACCAAAGTGGACTCAAACTATCGCCCTGAAATATGCCTCGCTCGATCCTTATTGGTTCGCTATTCCTCTGAATATTTCGACATCCTGGATAGCGAAGGACCGTCCTCCATTGCCTCATACATGACATCAGGAAGATGCGCAGAGTTGCGTCAATTTTATACAACTCCAGCACCCTCATGAGCCATGTATGTGGCACCGAGTCATAGGCCTTCTTATAATCTATCCAACATGTCGATAGATCCTTTCGGGAACGACGAACCTGTTGGCTAATGGCCATATCAATGAGGAGTAGCTCTTTAGTACCGCGGGACCCGTTTCTACATCCATTTTGAGAGGCAGACATGATGGAGTTGGTGTCTATATGTTTGTTAATTTTAGCTCTCAAAATGGATGTAAGAACTTTATAGACCGTCGGTAAACACGTGATCGGTCTATAATTTTTGGGTTCCGCAGTGCTACCTGATTTATGAAGTAGGTGGGTAACTCCTGTTGTTAGGAACTGGGGTAACGAACCAGACCCCAAAGCTGCCTGGAACTGAGATGCCAAGCGAGCATGCGACCTTGTGAACCATTTGATCCAGAAGTTATGCAGTCCATCCGGTCCTGGAGACTTCCAGTTAGGCAACGGACGGACTGTACGAGCTACATCTTGGGGGCAGATAGTAATAGCCCCCATTTCTGGTATAGGATCGCAGGCTCGTTCGACTTCCCGAGCCCAATCACCTTCGGTGTGATTGACAGGTACCGACCAGATATTGCGCCAGAAGGAACACATAGTATCATCATCCGGCAGGCACGTGTCAACCACTGCTTGGTCTGGTCGTTCCCAACCCCTATAAACCCACCTTTCATCGCTCTGGAAGGTGCGATTCTGAGTGTATCGTTCTACTCGACGCTTATACCGACGAATACGGTTCGCCCATGCATACACTTTCTGCTTCAGGAAGTCGATGCGCTCTGTGACACAGGACATATAGTCTTGAGGACTGATATCAGTCCCTGAAAAGGCCCGCCTCACAAAGCGCATCACTCTAGGGCGAGTATTGCCCTCCCTGAAGCAGATTAGTTTGCCAATGAGTGTTCTGGCCTCACCAATACGGCGCTCAATTCTGCACTGCCAAGCTGGTATGGCTGGTTTCGGTCTTGTAGCTCTAGAGTCACTTGCAAATTTGACGTGAGCTACACGACATGCCGCTACAGCCGCGCAGTACAGAATTGAATGAGTATCGGTGAGGTCTTCGCAGACATCAAAATTATTTGATAACTGCGTATCCAGAACCGCCACCAGCGTCTTATTTTTGTTATGCATGGGTAAACGAGGTAAGCGTGGTCTAAGTTCGGGCGACATGAACCGATATTCTCGAATCGCAGCCTCCAAAGCACTCCTCAACTCCTCATTGTACTGGGTACTTACGTTTGTAGCCCTGTCATTACTACCCTCGTCAGCATGACTTGTGTTGGACTGCGGTCGTACTACAGCAGTCTGCGACTGGGGAGCGATGACATGGCTACTCTGTATTTCACTTCGCAAGCGATCAAGTACAGTGTCATCCAACATATGATTACGTTGGATGACCCGCACCTGATCCGATAGTCGTTGTGCCGAAACGTTGACAGCTGGCTCAAGCACCTGAAAAAGAGAGAGCATCCGAACACGGTACAGATTCGGTCAGATTGTTTCCCCCCTCTGTAGCCCCATAGTATGAGCGCATGACATTCTCATTGATGGATTGTGTCCATCTCATGCGCTGCACACTTCTGCCGGGAGCTGGGACCCTATCAGAGGCCGGTGGGCCTCGAGGTCCTAAGCCGTCCGGCAGCCGGTGTCCTCCCCGTCGACGAGCAGGTGGTGATGTCGAGGGCGGGGTGATATACTCGTCGCTCGAGCTCGACGCAACTGCCGCGGCCGATGTTGTCACAGCGTTCACAGTAGGGCTGGATACCGGCGGCGGCGAGGCGGAGCTGAGCGAAGAGTCCGGAGGTGGTAGGCGTGCACGGCGAGCTGCTGATCTCGTCAACATTAGTTCTTTTTCATAATCATTTTCTTCGTGGGTCAAATTTGACAGCCGTCATTTTAAATGTTTTGATGTTTATTGTGATTTTCATGTTATTTTTTGTTATTGATGTTTATTGAATTATGTTTTATTGATTCTAAAAGTTTGTATATGATATTACCGAATAAAACTTAGGAAAATGAATAAAAACGGGAAATACGAGATATGAAAAAAAAATGTACGTTGTTGACGTATCAGTGTTGCCACTATTATTATTATTATTATTATTCAAGACCCCTACATGCCTCGGCAAACACGTTAAGCCATTGGTCCCGGCTGTCATTGTGTGTGATCAGTGGATCTTTGGCGGTCGTTACGGGTCATCAGCAGCCCGAAAGTCTGATAACCAGTCTTACCAAGGGGTATCGTATTGACCAGTAACTGAGTTTTAGAGGTCAGACAGGCATTCGCTTCATGTAACATCATGTACACCAGTGTTTTCCAGTCTCACCGGATGCAGCGGAATACCAATGTATTCAGCTGCATCCAGTGATACCTACTGGAAGCCAACCGCAACATAACTGGGAAAAGGCTAGGCAGATTCATCGAACGAGTCAAATTACTATGATTTTTGTACTAGAAAGTTTAAATCTTGAAAAAATTATAAATCTGGTAATAACCACATATTTTTAATTACATATCAATATTTATCATCCCTGCTTGCATCAAAATACTTGTAATCCTCACAAAACCTTTTTTTTTTTGTAATAAGTGTCGGTATCATAATCACGTTTTGTTGCTGCTATGTATTTTATTTTTATTTTTGTTTTTTATTTTTTTTTATTGGGACATAAAACAGTTACACGTTACAAATATGGTAAATAACAAAATAGGGTAATAGAGGTAAACATGTAACCCACACCAATGTCCGCGGAATAAACTATTGTGGAGAAATAAAACAAAGCCACACATCCATTGATGCGTAGAATTATTTTATGCCTCAATGCACGCATCTAATGGAGGCGATTTAGGTTAGGAAGAATGATGATCATGATTATTGTGCAAGCAATTGAATAGCCATCCTTTTAAATTTTGTTCGAGGTAGTGAAAATATATCAAGATCGAAAAAGTGTGCGTTATATATTTCTGAGAGACGACGAAGGGGCGCCCTTGCGCCAGCATTGGTTCTGCACTTAACACTGTAGAACAGCCGGGGCACGCGCGCCTCTCGCCGTAATACAGTTCTGGGTACAATATAACAAAGTTTATTGGTGATATCAGAGCAGTCAAAGTACCTAGTTATTACATATGCCGTGCAGCATCACAGCCATAAGAAGGGTGCGCCTGGATTCCAAGCCTAGGAGTTTGTATTGTTTTAGTAATTGTACGTACGATAGTTTTGAACGGTAGCATTTATAATGAATGGAGCGTAAAAATTTTTTTTGGACCATTTCAAGCCTTTGCTTATATTTATCATATAGAGGACACCATATATGTAGGTATACAAGGTGTAACTTAAATAACGCACAACCTCTTAAGGGTTCATTGTACTCATCATTATGAACAACTTTTACTATGGGACCAAACCGGAAATCGCGAAAAAAAAATCAGCTGTTCCCTACATTTTGACGAGTTATGCAAACATAAATGTAGGGAACAGCTGTTTTTTTTTTCGCGATTTCAGGTTTGGTCCCGTAGTAAAAGTTGTTCATAATGATTAGTACAATGACCCCTTAAGAGGTTGTGCGTTATTTAAGTTACACCTTGTATAAATAAACATTGAGCAGTTGACCTTTTGTTCTTACTCAAAGTGCTACACAAAATTATACACTAAGAACAGATTAATTATAACTTTTTGTATTTGAAAGAAATATCAAACAAAGCTTCACAGAATATTTATGATTTACAAACACACTCTTTATGTCATTCCAATTTATATAATCTCAATCCAAATAAGGCTATAGCTTCCCCTTTTATAATTTTTCCATTTTCATACTTAATACCAAATTACACTTAATTCAACCATCTATATTTGCGAAGGCTGGTCTCCGTTGAGATTGGCCGCCGGCCGAAATATGGTCTGCAGGACTTTATTATACATAGATGTTCATAATATTTAAGACAGCGTTAGCCTACGACAATAATAATAAATAATAATAATAATAAATCATTTTATTTCAGGCATTGTAAATACATACATTTCACCCATAGTGACTACATTTGTCATAAATAAATAAATAGATAAGTATTACAAATTAATTAAATTAAATTAAATTGATAAGGTTACAGTTTTACGGATAATTAATACATAAATGTTACAAGATTATTATTAATTATATTAGTTCGTCATTAATGTCACTTGATTACACCATAGTCAATGTTGAGATTGAACAATTCGGTTCTAGTCACGAAAATTGTGCGGAATACAGTTATTACAATATTATTTTTACAGTTCAACAATCTTGTTCGAAATGAAGCTCTCGTCCTTCTCAGAACGGAAAAGAAGTCGCCCACTCGGTTTTCAAAGAACATACCAGACGCGCTACACCACCAAGGCAGGTTAAACATGCCCCGAAACGCGTTGTTGTACTGCACACGAAGAGAGTTGTAAGCTCTCCTCGTGTACTGGTACCACAGTTGGCTGGTGTAGAACGCCCGGCAGTAGGCCTCAAGGAGTGTTGCTTTCACTTGCTTGGAACAATGTGCAAATCGTCTTGCAAGCATGTTGCTTCTACAAGCAATGCCCCTTCTTTGCCGCTCCAGATCATTGTCATCCGTTAACTCAATAAACCGTCCGTTAGTTCAATAATTTAGTTTAATTTCAAAATCATAGTCATAATATTTTGTTTCACAAAACCTACATGGGCACTTATGAAACGTCAGGAGCTAGCTGCACGGTTTCAACTGGTCGTTTCCTATGGAGAAGAGCCAGCAACAAATTCCACGGTTACTCTTTTAAAAATAATTGGCTTTTACAATGTTTTCAATTTACAGTGTAAACAGGTATGAGTATGTATGTTTAATATTAACTTCGTGCCGAAATTGTAGAACGACCAGCTATTTAAAATTAATACGACCATGGAATCACGTCAAAACGTTGTTTTTTTTTAAAGACAAAACCAAACAGACGTAATAGCAACACTCTTTTCACTATCTTCGTCTTTTCAATCTCTCTTTCTTTGCACTTTCTTTTATTAGAATCTCTGCAATCAATCAGCTATCTCCGATATTCCCTAGATGATGACCTACTAAACGCCCTGGCAGAGTAATCAGACCGTTTATCTGTATGCGTCACAGCTTCATGGGCCATGGGAGTGTGCTCCATAAAACATGGCCTAGGTAAACCACAAACAAGGCCGTAGTAAAAGTCCCGACGTTCTCACGCACAGTGGGTGAAACGCTATACAGAGTGGCGATTAGGTTATCACATTTAGGGCTGATTTTACCAAAGTCTGATATCTTTTATCCGTGGAATAAAATTGACCTCTAGTAAGGAAAATATGTCAAAAAATCAAAATTTATTTTCAGTATAAGACTTATTTTATGTATAAAAGTTTGGAGGAATGCGCCCTAAATAGTACAGCGGTATCTATTTTAATTGGCGACATCATCAATCATGTGAATGACTGTGTCATTACACAAACAATTTACTCGGAACAATAACGTATCTTTTAAGATATTTGAGAATACATTTTTTAATTTAAATTTGAATTGGTTTATATTTGAGAATGGTAGATATTTCGTGTGCAGCAATTTATCTACAGAGTGGGGACTAGGTTATCACATTAAGGACTGATTTTTTCATCGCCAGATAACTTTTATTCGAGGAATAAAATTGACGTTTGACAGTTTTTCTGTTTATATGAAATAACTGTCAAAATTTCAAAATTATTCCTCGAATAAAAATCAGCCCTAAATAGAGTATCGGTTTTTACAAGTTGTTATCAGTCTGTTAAAATAAGAAAATAAACAATTTTACTAAAAACAGAAAACTGAGTTTTTTAACAAAATAAATAGCGTAGAAATTGGCACGAAATAAACCATCCTTGATAATAAGGCGCAGGGCGATGGTCATCATCATCTGCTGAGCCTTTTCCCAACTATGTTGGGGTCGACTTCCAATATAACCGGATGCAGCTGAGTACCAATATTTTACATGGAGCGACTGCCTATCTGACCTCCACAACCCAGTTACTGGGTAATACAATACCCCTTGCCTTGGTAAGACTGGATGTCAGACCTTCGGGCCACTAACGACCCGTAACGACTGTCAAAGATCCACGAATGACAGCCGGGACCAACGGCTTAACGTGCTTTCTGAGGCACGGGGGCCCCCCCGTGCCTCAGAAAACACGTTAAGCCTTGGTATGTAAAGATGGTCACCCATCCACAGACCAACCGCGGCAAGCGTAGCTTAACCTGATCGAGTGACCTGTGCGGCTGTTATTATTTAGCCACGGGCCCCTCTTCGGGCGATGGTATCAACAATTAAACATACATTTTATGGCATCGTTACCAAATAATTACAAATTAAGTTTAATGTTGTTGTAAATTGCTATCAATTTATTTTAATCATGTATATGCACAAGACTTACGTTCAATTAATGCGTTAGCCGCCACGTTGTATAGTAAATTCCATGGTAAAATGTCAGTTTTTTTTTTTTTATTCCAACGTTGCTCCACACTAGGAATTTCTCCTGTATTGTGGGTGCGTTTACAAATATTTAAACTCACATACACAAACACCCATATTTTGTAGTGTTTGATGTATTTTTTTTACATTATGAATTTTTGTGGTGTACAATAAAGCATATATAAATAAATAAATAATTGAATACGTTAATATAAAAACCTCTGTCTGAATACAATAGTGGCATAGTGCAAAAAAATAAACAAGGACGCGATTTAGAACGTGAATCCATTCCTAACTCCAACTGCTTACCTACATTTTGAGTTGTTCCACTATTAAATTCAGTCAACGAAATACTCGTAGGTACCTACTTAGTAATCATTTATTTTGTAAGACTCCAGCGTAACAATACAGAAATTTAAGTAACAAATCATGATAATAAAAACCGAAATTAAACATTTCAATGTCAGCATGAAGTGTAGAAAAGACAACGTAGAGGTAGGTATTCGTTATTCGTTTGTTTTATTTTAGTGAATGTAATTGCTAACAATAAAATCATAAAACCGTCCACCTGTCCACTGAGGTAATTACAAAGGTGAGGTAAATACTAATGGAAGGCTAACAACAGGAACAAAGGGCACCCTTAAAATGATGTCATTAACTTAACACGTTTGCATAAATCTTCCTATTGCATGGTGGAACATTTACACAACCCTGGCCCGTACGCTATTAATCGTTGGCCATCAAGCCCCTCTGTTTGATTTGTCCTTACGAACATCGTCACGTAATGGGAGCCATTAATAACACTAGGAAATTTTTGAATGACCTGAAAACTATGACAGTGGAAAATGTAAGCCATTGGTAGATGCGATCGAGTTGCGTGCTAGGATTAATTATGCCGTTCATGCTGACAAATAATCTTTTAACAATCTGCGCGACCTGCTTATAAGACCACTGAATGAATTATATTAAGTGACAGATTTTACGATATGATAGCCAAAGTACCTATAATAATGGTATGTAGAGCCCAGGAAATAGGTTTTAACACAACAATATAATGCTTTTTGCGGTGCTTGGTCGGCTTATGTACAGCAGTGGATATCTTTGATGATTATGATCAATGTTTTTAGCTTTCAAAGTTTAAAGCGCAAGCCACACGGGCGAGCATCATCATCTGCCTAGCCTTTTCCCAACTATGTTTGGTTCGGCTTCCAATCTAACCGGATGCAGCTGAATACCAGTATTTTACATGGAGCGACTGCCTAACGCTCGCCACACGCCGCTCGCGGTACTCGCCACACGGGCGAGCATCGTTTCACCTTTTTTATCATAACAAATCAAAATCAAAAGTAATTTATTCAAACTGGGCTGAGAATCATCACTTTTCAAACGTCAAAATTACAAAAGACAGTCCCCCAAAACGCCCGCCCTTCACCACTTCCTAGTGCTTTATGCCAAAGTATTAGTCAACTTTCAACAAAGCATATACATACCAGAAGGCCCGACCGCTAGCTCGCGATGTGGCCTGCGCTATTGGTCCGCTAATTTATTCCGCAAAAACACGTGTTGGTCCGCTAATTTATTCCGCAAAAACACGTGTTTCTTAGTTAGTCTAATAAAAAAATCATACAATAACAATATGCCAAACAAACAAACTTGTTGGTGTGTTTGAACGCGCTAATCTCTGGAATTGTCATTCGGATTAAAAAAAAAAAAATTGCATTAAATAACCCAATTCTCGAGGAATACTATAGGCATACATCTAAGAACCTTAGGAGCCAAATAAGAAAAAAAAAAGTCAGAAAGAACGCCGAGCGTAAACGAAGTAATATCGCGGGCAGGCGACGCAATGCGACGGGGCGGGTCGGGGGAACAAGAAATTTCTCGCGGACGAAGTCGCGGGCGGAAGCTAGTTTAAAATAAAGCAATATAATTCCCATCGATAAAATATATTTTATTTTGGAAATACGGGTATTACTAGAGTGAGCGACCGGGAGAGAGAAAAGCTAACTTTCTCGGCAAAATCTTAAATTAATCAGAACTAGGGCTAAATTGATTGGAAGTAATTGGTCTATATTTTCCCGGTAATATCACTCAACTTCAAATGTCCTTGAGAGAACACGGATATTTAGTAATTAACAATCTGAAAGAGCAGCTGGATATGTACAGACGCCAGCACATCAAGCTACTACAATCTGTCAAATTTCTTTAATACATTTTCAACTTTATCATTAAAGTACAAGGTTCAAATTTGATTGGAAAAATTCGACAGTTTCGGGTAGCTTGATGTGCTGGCGTCTGTACCTAAATTCCTGACTTCAAGGGTAGTAGTGTCATATGAATTTGTGTGGGGTAGGTATACTGTACAAGTTTGCAAATAAATGATTGAATAGACCCGGACCAATGATTTTTCAATAGAAATACAGTGAAGATAAAAGAAGTTCATTTCATACTAGCTTCTGCCTGAGACTCGTCCGCGTGAAATTTCGGCATCCCATCGGCACCCGCGCTATTAATTCGTTTTCACTTAGCGTTCTTTCTGACTTTTTTCTTTGCTCGGTTCCGAGGATCTTAAATAACCTACAGCCTTAATTTTCAAATTCAGATTAGATTAGTTCCAGATATTAGCGCTTTCAAACAAACAAACAAACTCTTCAGCTTTTTTATTAGTATGGAATTCAACTTTGAATCTTATTTTGAATCAGGTATAAAAAGCCAACATTTATAAATTAAAATCTATGAAAAATCAAGGAAGTTGACGTAATTGGTTTAAAGTTGACGTTAAAACTAGAACGTTATTATGGCGTACTACACGCAGAGAAAATTCTTAGAAAAATTATTGTGCTCGTCGCTGTAAAGTGAGTGCAAGTGACATCTACAGAATATTTTCTGAGTGAGATTGGGAAAAATTCACTATTTGTCCAATAAATTTTACTGTACAGCATAAGAATTTTTACTGTGGAAAAATCACCATGCTCAAATGCACTCAGATTATGAGACAGCACAGTAAATTTTCTAAGATTTTTCTCTCCGTCTACATTTTCTAGTTTTTGGTGCATTCATGAAATTCTCGTAAAGTAAAAGCTTCTAAAAAATGCCGCTCATTCTGAGGCCTGCAGAATATAGCCGCCACCGAGCTTAACATGATTTACGGATGTGCAAGCCTCGTTACGATTACACTACACAATCTCCCGAGAACAACAGCACACTAGGTCGAGAGCCTTATTCTGTAAAATAAAGTACTTCACCTCATTACAGGACTTTGAACCCCTTGTCTCTTCGCTATTTGCAGTTTCCGTAAAATGATTTAAATATCTTTGAGCTTTGAGCTCCGTAGAAAATGTTTGTTATGAGAATGTTGTACCTATTCTGAATAAATTAGTCTCGTCCAGAAAAAAATAACTTTCTTCGTTATGGTTCTTCCGATTTTTCAGTAAGCTATTATTGTTATAGATGAACGAGACTTAGAATTAATGAGGTTATTTCGCGGACGGGTTTTTTTGTACCAGCGAATTCGGAGTAATCATCAAATGCGTAATATTTTCCTCTTTGTTTTTTTTTTTTATAAATGTTGCTTGAAGTTAAGTTGAATAGTCGCTAATCATTACTTAACTTTAAACAACGTTTATAAATAAACCCCTTTGTTTGTACATTGATCAAACCACGAATTAGTGGTCAATTGCAGCTTTAACCGGTTCTGTAAGTCGAGTACCTCTTGAAATGGTTCAAACTCAAATCATTTATTTAAATAAAACCATTTACAGACACTTTTGAACTGCCAAGGAGTCGGTCAGTCAAAAATATGATACTAATTGCCCATTCCAAAGCGTAGTATGTACCTATGGAAAAGAACGGACAACAAATTCCATGGGCACTCTTTTAAATTACATTGTTACAAAATATTAGTTACATCATTAATGTTGAATTTATAATTATATGTGAGAACGATGTAAAAAAGACGTACTCGTTAAAAGCGTACAGAGTACAACAAATAGAAACAAAAATAAAACAATTCAACAATAAAATCATTAAAATACGCCGTGGCACCTAAGAGATGACCAGTCCCAACTGACGGCGCCTGTTCACGAACATGACGCATGGACAGCACCATCCAGCTCAACAGTTTTGAAGGGAGCTAAATTATTAAACACGTGCCACCTTCAGCGAGACATTTGAATAAGCTTGACATGATTACTCTCAGCCGCCAGAGCATATTCAAGTCAATGAAAGACATACCGGGTGTAAGGGACAGCCCTCCGCAAATGAACAGCATTCATTCAGCTCCTTATTAAGAATCATTTTCCATTGGAAATTTTCTCAGGAAAATTTTAATTTTTTTTACCGTTTTTTCGGCTAACATTCCTTTATTTCAATGTAAAATTACATTCTATGTATGCACCACTCCATTTATGTAAATAAAACAGTTGAAATCAAAAAACAGCAATGGATGTCGAAATACTCTAAAGAACGACGCGTGAAATCAGCTGTTCACTTTCTGCCTAGCTTCAGAGTTCATCAAACTCACCGCATACTACTACATACACAATAACAATAACAGACGCTCCGAGTTGCCGAATCGCAAGTGTTGCCAACTTATTAGACCTCAACTCCTTTATTGATAAATTGCAAATCTTTTCGTGCACTTAATTTCTAAAGGAAAAACGCTCATAATGTGCCCTTGAGTATTCGTGGTACGTAACCTAATTAATTAATTAATTCTACTTTTCAAGCGATCACTGGATCCAGTTTCCAAGCCACCCAAGGGATTCTTAAATGGTTTTACGACAGCTACCGATTGATACTCGAGTCGGGAATCGAACCTGAGCTCTCTGCAATGGAAGCCCAGTCTTCTATCACACTGGGCTTTTTTTTGTAGAACGTTTTTGCAAGAAATTTTGGGCAAAATTTTTCGTGTAGTTGACAACACCTCAGTAGTTAGTTGTGACTGTGTCGCATGCGCATCGTAGTTGATCGCAGTATCGCTCGCCGTTGTGCCTGGCGTCCCCGCGCAGTCGCGTTGTGAAGTATACGTACGCATTTGGATTTAATTTTTGTGTGTCTATGAAAAATGACTACATTTAGTGCTCGTGAGTATGGAGAAATGATAATGTGCTACGGGGAAGCTCGGGGAAACGCCAGAGAAGCGCTCAGAAATTACATTGATAGGTATCGTGATCGTCGGCACCCATCAGATTCTCGGATAGTTACCAATGCCTATCAACGAGTGCTAGACAACCAGCCCATAGTTCCCGATCAGGAAGGCGCCGGAAGACCACTTCGCGGTGCAACTGTAGAAAGATCTGATCTGTTGGTCCGTCAAAATCCACGCCTAGGCACAAGCACTGCAGCTCGATTATTGCGGCGGAATCATGGACCCCGCGTCTCGCACTGGTCCGTGCACAAAACGCTGCAAAGGGATAGGCAACGTCCTTATGTGATAGGTACATAAGTTCTAAGCTCTATTGCCTCGTGATCGTGGTCATCGAATAGCGTACTACCGGTGGTTGCGGGCTGAACAGGATCGAAATCCAGTGCTGGCTTGGCAGACTTGGACCGCAACCGTGGCCAGCACGATCGCCAGACCTAACGCCTTTAGACTTCTTTTTGTGGGGCTACGTAAAGGAAAAAGTGTGTGTCAGTGCATGTGGGAGTGAGGAGGGAATGCGAGATCGCATCACGAACATGTTCCAGCAGCTGCGCTACAGCTGCAACAAAGATCCCAACTTGCTGACCCGCTTACACGCGGAGACCCTGTGCCGTGCCAATTTGTGTGAACGTCTCGGTGGAGGCCATTTCGAGCCGTATCTCATACGACTATTCTAAGGTAGGATTAATTTTTGTGCACGACGCACTATCAATTACAGCCTGATTGATACCTATTGAAATAAGACTAAGTGATTTCTATTAATTTTCTTTGTAATAATAATTGTATCTATGCTAAAAACACATAACCCTCCTTTTTTAACATCACCGCAGTCGGGTAAAAAAGGGACTTCGAAGTCACTTTTAGCTATTGTTTGGCACAAAATTTTATTACTCTATTGTTTATTATTTTGTTATGTTTACTTGTTTTGCAAAGCGGAATTCCCGCTGTGTAATAAAAAGGCGGCTAGTGATTAGCCTGAATGCATGTTTGCCAGTAGTATAAATACAAGAACGATAAAACATAGTCCGGTAGTAGTCTCAGCCTCTCATGGAGATGCTAGTTAGAAAAAAAAGACTTCAGTCTTCAGTAATGTTGCACATTCCTACTGTAATGTAAAAGTGATTGTTGTTGTGAAGAAAGTGCCATATTCGAATAGTCTGTTTTTATCTCAAATTCCCCACGCACCGCTACTCTCGTACTATAACTCAATCAGCTCCCTGCAGTGCAAGCTCTCCGGTCTGTCGAGAACAATAATTTTCTTTAACTTCTAATTTTTTTATCTGTGAACGTGTTGCGACATGTTCTTTTGTACAAGTACGACTCAAACTTAATGGCGTCTCGGAACATCGAATGTTCCGCTGCGCAGAACGTATTGCGTTGTTAGGTATCAGCGGTTTTGTTATTGTTCCGTTAAGTTTTTTTTTTTTTTTCTGACTGTTTGTTTCATCTGTTTGTTATTTACGTTAAGTTTTAGACTGTTGTTGGTGGTGCGGAAAATACTTTGGTTCTTATTAATTTGTTTAAAAATGTCTCGCGGACGATTCAAATTTTTACGTAGGCAAAATGGTGCATAACGTCATGCAATTTATGATAAACGGAGAATGAAGACGGCGTCCAAATTCCTTTGGAGCTAGTTCAGATAAAGAAGTTTTTGAGGGGATACAGTCATTATCGTAAATACAAAATAAAAACATTATTGCTTATTTCATAAAAACCTATTTTAATTTTCATTGAACCCTTCCCGCACTTGACAAACTGACAAATAATTACCATACACCTCTTAAAACATTCAAACAACTTTCAGTTATAAAAATAATCAAATGGAGTCTAAATTATTGTCGACTTGACTGTACCTGCGCGTACTTGCACAAAACCACGTGGCGCGAGAATTGGCCCCGTGGCGAGGAGGGGCCGAAGGCTCGCCGCGATACCGTTCGCTACGTGCGTTTTGCCACGGTAGCAATACATTGCGCGTGAGGTAATAAAACAAATCAGGTTTATTGGATTCCCATAACGTTCCTGAAATAATTTCATGTACCGGTCATCTTAGTATGATGTACTGAATTCACCCCTTCAGTCTGCGGAGGGCTGTTCCTTACACCCTGTATATTATCCGGTAAATGGTAGCTCTATAGTACATAGTACTCACACCTGCGCTATGCAATCTACACTAATATTATAAAGAGGAAAGATTTGATTGTTTGTTTGTATTAATAATAATAATAAAACTTTATTATCCTTCCGTACTTATCTTTTTCACATAACTTCTAAACGGCTGAACCGATTCGGTTGAAATTTTATATGGGTATTTCGATGGTTTCCTGGATTATTTTAAAAATACAATTGGACCCGGTAAGTGGCGCTGCTGTCGGTATGTCAACTACTAAACAGCTTGCCAGATTGGGTTGAAATTTTGAATGTGTATTTCCATAGTTTCACAGACACGAATGCATAAAGTCTACCTAATCTATATTTCTATACATATACAACGTGTAACGTTAAATGCGCAAAACCTCTTAAGGGGTCATTGTACTCATCATTATGAACAACTTTTACTATGGGACCAAACCGGAAATCGCGAAAAAAAAATCAGCTGTTCCCTACATTTTGACGAGTTATGCGAACATAAATGTAGGGAACAGCTGATTTTTTTTTTTTTGTTCATAATGATGAGTACAATGACCCCTTAAGAGGTTTTACGCATTTAACGTTACACGTTGTATAAATAAACCAATTACATTAGCCACATTATTTAAGCAACATATTTTTAAGCGGCGGGAATTCCGAATTCTACGCAAACGACGTTGTGGGCGGATACTAGTTATATAATACAAAGAAGATTGAGTTTTAACTATGCAAAGATAGTCTTACAATATTCAGCAGCTACAACAGTATTTTCAAGTTTTAATCAAGTAGAAGTTGTGTCCAGGCACTTTTATGAGCTATGTAAATCCCCAACTTATAATATGCCTGCCTGCATAGTGTGCGTTTTATTCTTTTGAGAATTCTCAAAGAATAACAAGGACTAACTGCAAATCTGCATTTGACTCGACTCTTCTTAGCTCGTCCATAGCAATCTAAATGGACTCGGACCAGAATTAGGCTACTTGTTTGGCGCCATCACCAACGTCCACCAGTTCCTGTAACGTGCAGCTGACAGGACACGCAGGACATGATATTAAGTGTCCCATCGATTGAGGAAGAAACAATTGATTGATTGAATCGGAACCAACCGATGTCGTCGCCTAAACTGTCAAGCTTACAAAGTATGATTATAAGTTTGTGACCAGATGTCGCCGTCCCGAGGAAGTGAAGACTCCACTTTAACTGTGATCCGTTTAATTTAATACATTAAGGACTTATTACGTTTGGAAAAGATAAGTATGAAGGCACTGAAAATGTATTTCTGTTTATCCTTAATTTTTTTTTTACGTTTTACGTTTAATATATGAGTCTCAAAAGATTAGTGTAGGAGGCTTCAAGAATCTTTACAATAGATTTTAACATAAAATAAATAAATTGACCTCTCGAGATAATACGTACTTTTTTCGATTAATGATTCTTTATTATTTCGATTTTTATTTTATAAACATTAAAATGATAACTTTTGCTCACGATTTCGTTCGTATGGAAGTCGTAAGACACCACAATATATTATACTAAAGAAACAGCCACATTTCCTGCCTGCGCTATTCCTTCGTTCTTGGTAAGCGTTCTTCCTGGCTTTTGCTATTTTGGCTCGGCTCTTGAACGTTGTAGCGTGATGTTAGATAGCCTATAACCTTCCCCAAGAAGTCGGCTATCAAAAACAAATATATTTTTTTAAATCCGGCAAATATAATTAAAATTACAAACTACTATTTAACTAAATATGAAAATCTGTTGGTAAAGGCATCTAATAGACTTAGCGCAGGGCGCTCACACTTTAGCATTTTACCCGTCGTAACTTCTGAAATAAGGTCTGATTCGAATAATTTAAACCACATTTTTATAAAACTTCCCTGTATGCGTTTGAAGTTTTGATATCAGCAGCCAAAATATACAGGAAGTCAAGACTGGTGTGACGGCATCAAGAGAAGTACAATACCCTAATTGCTATACAGAAATCATATAACAATAGATTGAAAACACACGGGATTTCTCATTAACAGAGGTGCTAATGAGAAATCCCGTGTGTTTGCAAGACGAGCCATAGGGAGAAACCTATTTATTTTTATTATAACCAAATATGACAAAAGAGGCCTAAAATTTATGTTTTTCTGTGTACATTCTACGAGTTATCATATAATAGTATCAATAATAAAATCTAAAAAAAGAAGCTTACAATGTATTGTATGTACTTATCAATGTATTGTTGGGAATCGAACATAGGTTTGCAAAGCAGTCCGCGAACCTTTAGGATGTTTGCTGTGTTGACTAAAATAGCCGTTTTTGTGTTAAGATTTACTGCTATAAGATCCATTCATTGGGATAAATCTGTAACTGTCTGCTATATTCGTTCCCTATTCAGTGAATCCATGGAAAAATTCGACTGTTGTCATACACTGGTATATTGTGTTCTCTCATCTCAAAAGTAGTTCATATCGGGCTGGTATTTGGAACAAGTATCTTTCTTGGTTAAATACGGATGCTGGTAGGACTTTTCAAGTCTTTGCACACGTAGTTTTTGAAATATGGTCATTACGCCTTTTTGTTTAGATCATAACTGAAAAAAAAGTAAATGTATGCAAAATGTATGCAATAATGAAAAAAACTCTTCTTTATTTGGAAAGACCGGTACTTCCTATTGAAATAACTTTATAAATTTCATAAGGTTGTAACAAACCTAATAGCACTGGCATAGGATCTGTAATTAATTAAAGAAATAAATAGAACGCGTAAGTCCTTTTGTTACCTCTAAATACATTCTTAATGTTTTCAAAATGACAGGCGTATGAACCTGGCGTACGCACATACGCCTTCAAGAAATGTCTACCAACATGGACGTATGTATGGAAATTACTTAAGACGGACCTGAAGGCCTTTTTGTTTCTACGTAATTTTTAGCGTATACCTAAAGCGTGTGTATTGTGCAAGTTTCTTCAAAATAAAGAGACACTAATGGCGAATGCTTAGTTTACGCCTGTGTTACAACCGTTTCACCGTGCGATGACATTACGCCAGTTATTTTAATTGCCTATAAATATCTAAAAAACAGAAAAATATAAGACTTTAACTTTATGGACCTCGTTTTCTACTATCTAATGCAGCAAAAATCGGGAAATGTTATTTTGCGTGTACCATTTTCTATGAAGCCTCGAATTATGTATGCACCTAAAAAAGATTTTCTCAAACCAGTCAAGTAGTAACAAAAAATGCATTAATAAAATGTCTACCACGATTGGTTGACATAGTGAAAGGTTGACACGATATCCGGCAGAGCCGGAACCGACAATATTGGGATTGGGGTGATGAAACAATATACTTTATGGCGTTCCCAGTCAGCATATATTCAATCAAATATATCGAATAGCTCTTATAGTCCCTATCTATTATTATTGTCAGAATTTTCATTGATTGTCGTATCGTTGTCTCCACATTCCATAATATTTTAATGATTTATAGATAACTATAGAGAGGTATGAGGAACAGGGTGTAAAGTTCACTCATCCTCCATAGAAACGGGAGGGTCCTCCGACCAGACGGGTGTTGTGTCTGGCGGGCAACTGCCCCATGATTCATGTCGGGCCGTTGTATATAATTATGCTAGTTGCGCGGTAAACTCTGCTTGCGAGATGCAGGATTTTGCGTGACGCCAGTATGACGCGTAGTTCGCATGTGGCGTTGTAGATACCGCTACATATGCTTTACACGTCAATATCGCGTACTTGGAAATTAAATTGAAAAAAATATTTGGAAAGATATATCGGTACTCGTACTAGGAAATTAAATTGAAAAAAATATTTTGAAAGATATATCGAAAAAACATTGCACACCAAAATAACATACAATTAACGTCAATCAAGAACATTAATTGTATAACAGTTATGAACGGAATAATCATTTAAATGTTATCGATGTTCTTGTTACTACCGTAGTTGTAGGTTTAGTTTTCTACAGGGTATTAGTTGTATTTCAATAAGAATAAAACAACACGTTGTCTTTCTTTTGTACCGTTTGTGCTCATAACCATAATACAAACTTTCCCCAAAAATAGTACTGTTTACCCAAAATATATACCAAAAAAATACTTTTTTTAGTAAATAGTTATAACAAAGTAAGCAAATGAATTATAATATTATTCTATTGCCTTTATTTATAACACAAACTCAACTATCTATAGAGACTTCGCCACCCAATATAAAATAATGACGCTGCCTGAAAAGCGTAGAGGCCAAGCTTTCGTAGCACTGCTACGGCGTAGCACGTACTGCTACGAAGGGCATGCTCGAGCATAAGGACCAGTTAGTGTTACCTCTGGGTTACATTAGTTTTGATAGTGAGCCAACAAGAAACTACGCAATTACTCATAGAATGTTTGTTACGGATAGTTTGCACATAACTGTTCTGTTAACTTCAAAATTAGTTTGAAAGTTCTAGATTTTCCATATCCTAACAGAGTAGTTCAAAGATGTGGATTCTCCTCACAGAAATGGATCATTACGAAAACTGTCGTATTTACTGCATATTCTCGAGAAATGCACTCGGTCATTGTTCTCAAAAGAGTTCCAATTTATTTGATTGCGTTGTAACTTGGACAGCTACGGAGTGCATTTACGTAATCTGAGTTAGATGAAACATCACGATTGATTGAGCAGTTCTTGAGATACGGCTTCATCAATTTAATCTACCTGCTCCAAATAAAGTAGTAAAAATTATTGATTGTAAAAGCTAAATGAGTTTTGTTATTCAAAATGAATTTGTCTTCAGAAATGTCGTTATCCGAAATGGTATTATACAACGTGTAACGTTAAATGCGCAAAACCTCAGACACCCCAACTGATTTTTAATTCAATTGACCTATTTCAGAGAGTAAATAAGCCATTTAAAAATTGTAAAGGTTTCAGCCGGTCGTCAAAAATTTTCTTGTTAGAATTAAATTGTAAAACTAATGTATTTCGCGTTTATTTATGTAAAAACGTGCTTAATTTCGATAGATTAAGTTATAAATATTAAGGATCTGTGTTTGTGAAGTATTTCGTTGAGAAATCAATGAATTAGTACCAGCTGTCATCCAACGGACGGATTTGAAATCACCACCTAACCCGGGGAGTATTTCTTTTAATTTAAGCTTATTTATATAAAATCTTATTAGTTCGTATTGTACCTTTTCCCCTTTAATGTGTATACTGTTCGTCCCAATAAGCAACATAGTGAACAAGCCTGTAGGTATTTCTCTTTATTGTGCTGGACACTTATGTTCGTGTATTATTGGGATAAATCACATAAGTTACGTTAGAGACCCTTTAGAAATCACTGTACTTTATTACTAGACAGATATATGTTAAGTTGAATTACTAAATTAGAACCGCTTTATGAAATTAACGTTAGAAACTAGATTTTCAATAACTTGACAATAGTAGTACCCCCAAATATTTTGCAAATTTAATTTTGTTGTTTTTTCCCTTTTTATTATTAAATATCACCATCTCAATTAAGACATTTCTATGAATAGTTAAATTTTCAACACATAACTGTGATTACAAACTTATCATAACTTTTTTTTATCCCTTTGTTTTTTGTTCACTTCATCCTAGCACTTACTATCCACATCTCATACCTTTCTCTTATTCCTTTCACTCACTTGGCTTTCTCTTCTCTCATTCCAGGGTGCCTCTAGGGTTTGCCTGTCAATATGTTGACCCGTAGAGCTGCATCCTTGGATGAAAAACTGAGGGCTACATTGAACGAATTGGAATCTAGTAAGAAACAGAACAAACAGCTACTACAGGAAAGGGATGACAGCGAGGTGGAAATAAAGTTTATAAATGACAAGAACACTGAGTTGAGGAACCAATTGGCTGAGCTACATGTACAACATATGGACATACTTGACCAGCATCAACATCTCCGTCAACTTGTGTCAAATTTCCAGGAATGTAGTGACACCCACGAACTGGCTTTGAGACGCATATCTGAACTAGAACTAGAATTAAGCAGGGCCCACAACACAATAACCCATTTGGAATCCCTCAAAGCCCGTGAAGAGTCTGCGATCACCTGCAGTCTTTACGATGAGTTGGTTGGTAGCGGGTCCGGACCCACATGTGTTGAGCCAATTGTAACAATAGACTTAACTAATGATACTATCAATAAAACCGAATTGTTTACTAGTCATAATAAGATAAAAAAATATATTAAAATTAATAGATTAATTAAAAAAACTCAAAAATCATTAAAATGCCAAAAAGTTAACAAATCAAATATAAAACTGAGGCAAAAAAATTTAAATTTAATACAAGAATTAAAGAACTGTAATAGAGAATTAGAATTATGTAATACTAGGTATGACACTGACACTCAGCACCTGCAGGATGAGTTGTTTGTTAGGGAATATGCTCTGAAGGACATCTTCAGTAAATATGAGGCTTCTCAACAAGACCTGAGTAAGCGCATGGAAGAGGCTAATGAGTTGGCAGACCTGGTCAAGTACAATGCGGAGAGGTATGAGTCTCTGACTAATAACCTCTCTTTTAGCTGTACCTGCTCCCAGGAACCCCAGCCTCAAGTTATTCCACCCACACCCTCAGTAGCTCAGTCAGTAGGCAGCTGTATTAATAATGATAGCAATAGTATGAACACTACTTATGTATTTTCTGACAAATTTGGTCAAGGTTTTGGTAGTATATTTAATCAGTGTTCGCCACAATATGTAATTAATCGTTGTTTACCCGGTGCCAGTATTAGCCAATTAATTAGTAATATTAGATTGACAAAAATAAATCCCAATTCTACTGTTATATTATTATATGGGGATAGTTTAACTGTACGAAAAAAGGACATAATTGAATCTGTCCAGTTGATGTTACATCTCAATGAGTCCAATAATTGTAAATTTATTTTTTGTGCCTTGCCGTATTCTCATTATTTGTCTGATGAGCAAAATAGGCACATTTATAATTTAAATATGTTAATTTATAATAGGACATGTCATCACAGTGATGCTATTTTATATTTTGATTGTAATCAATTCATTACTGATTACAAACTGACAAATTATACTATGTATTTGCCACCTAGCTGTAGGAGACAAATTGCTAATCTTTTAGCATACAACATACACAGTGACACCGGTACCTGTAGGGTACCTTCGATTACTGTTAGTAGTGGTACTAACACTACTTTTGATACACCTTGTAGTTTAAACTATTAGGTGCGACAACGGGTCAGCCACATATGTTGAATGTTGTACATCAAAATATGCAGGGTCTGTCCGGCAAAGAGCTAGAGTTAAGTTTATTTATGGAGAACTATGATGTTCAGGTGTTATGTTTGACTGAACACTGGTTGAAAGAACATGAAGTAGTGTTTATCAATGATGATAACTTTACCGTACAGAGTGCATTTGTGAGAAAAAGTGCTATTCGCGGTGGCTCTTTAGTTCTTGTTTCAAACAAGTTGAAATGTAAGCAACGTTTAGATTTAGTTAATCTTTCAATTGAGCGCACTATAGAGTTGTCTTGTGTTGAACTTGAGCGATACATTATAATTTGCGTTTATAGACCCCCCTCTGGGGATTTTATTAGTTTTGAATCGGTAATGGAGGATTCTCTCAATAGGTTGAAATCAAGTAACAAAAGTATTATTTTATGCGGAGATTTCTATATTAATATTTTAGATGTTACTCCATTAAGTATTAGACTCCTCAATTTGTTTAAGTCTTATAATTTAATTAACTTATTTTTTGAACCTACTAGAATCACGGCATCTTCGTCAACCTGTCTTGATAATATATTTAGTGTTTTTGATGCCAAAACCAAATTAGTCTTAACTGACTTAACGTCCGACCACTGTGGTTTATTAGCTTGCTTCCCCATGCCATTACATAAACAGCCGCGTAAAATTGAATGCAGGCCTTATACAGCTGCCCGTTGCAAAATGTTTAAAAATAATATAGCTCATAGAATTACACCATCTATAGTAGAACACGAGAATCCTAATGAAATTTATGGTGCCCTTTTTGATGTTGTGCAAAAAGAGTACCAATCTACTTTCAAGACCAAAACTATTAATATTAATGGATCCTCCGTTGGCTTTAACCAATGGGCTACTCCGGGTATTTATAAAAGTAGAGCGAGACTATACGAGTTATATGGTTTGAAAAAATACAGGTTTGACACTCCTTTCCTAGAGTATGTCAAAAATTATTCAAAATTATTTAAAAAGGTTAGTGCTTTTGCTAAATCGAAATTTTTAAGCGATGCTATTAAAAATTCTAATAATAAAGTAAAAACGACTTGGAAAATTATTAACAATGAAACTGGTAAATCGGTTAAACAAGAAAAACTACTTGAGATTATGGTCGATAATAAATTAGTTAATAAAGCCGCTGACGTAGCTGAAGCTTTTAATGAGTTTTTTGCCAACATACCTATAACTACGACTCGCTCCTTAAATTCGTCCCCGTCTAAAGCTGAAACCCTTTTGCATAGTAGTGTACCTAAATGTATTCGTTTATTTAGTTTCGAACATGTAACCCCACATGATGTAGTTAATATTTTTAACCTACTAAAGTCTAAAAACACCGGTGACTACTGGGGCATCTCCATTAAACTTTTAAGTAATATAATAGACATCGTAGCCCCCTATCTAGCTGTTACTTTTAATAAATGTGTTGATTTAGGAATTTTTCCTGACCTCATGAAGAGTAGTAAAGTCATACCTTTATTTAAATCAGGTAATAAAAACGACGTTGGTAATTTTAGGCCTATTTCCATCTTACCTGCATTTAGCAAAATATTTGAAAAATTAATACTCAAGCAGTTGCTAAGACATTTTAATTTAAATAGCCTCCTTCATAATGAACAGTATGGCTTTACAAAAGGTCGTTCGACTACAGATGCGGGTGTTGCTTTGCTGAAACACATATTTAACGCATGGGAGAGCTCGCAAAATGCTATCGGAGTTTTCTGTGATCTTTCCAAAGCCTTTGATTGCGTGCACCATGACACGCTTTTGCGTAAACTAAGTCATTACGGTGTCCAAAACGAAGCTCTCAACGTAATAAATTGTTATTTACATAATAGGTTCCAATGTGTAGATGTTAATGGTGTGAAATCTTCCGCGCTACCAGTTCAGTTAGGTGTACCGCAAGGCTCAACACTGGGTCCATTCTTGTTCTTAGTGTATATTAATGATTTACCATTCCATTTAAAGGGAATCTGTGACGTTGTACTGTTTGCTGATGATACATCTCTTATTTTTAAAGTAGATAGGAATAGACAAGATTTTGACGACGTAAACAGTGCACTCTCAATAGTTACGGATTGGTTTACGTCAAATAACCTAGTTCTCAATGCCAAGAAAACGAAATGTGTAAAGTTCGCCTTACCGAATGTTAGAAATCTAGGACCCAACATCGTCTTAGATAAAGAGGCGCTTGAAACTGTGAGTTCGGCAGTTTTTCTGGGAATAACAGTAGATGCCAAACTTCAGTGGGGACCACATATATCGAGCCTAGCAGGAAGGCTGAGTTCGGCTGCCTACGCCGTCAGGAAAGTAAGACAGTACACTGACGTTGATACAGCTCGTTTAGTATATTTTAGTTATTTTCACAGCGTTATGTCCTACGGTATTCTGCTGTGGGGCAAAGCAGCTGATATACAAAATATATTTGTCCTTCAAAAACGAGCTGTTCGAGCAATTTACCAGCTAGGTGCTAGAGTTTCTCTAAGAGATTTTTTTAAAGATATTGGTATTCTCACGGTTGCATCACAATACATCTTTGCCAACATCTTATATATTAGGCAAAATATACACTTGTATACTAAAAACAGTGATATTCACAATGTTAACACCAGAAATAAGGACAAACTACGTGCTCCCTTTCACCGGCTTCATAAGGTTCATAACTCATTTGTTGGTCTTGGTATAGCCTTTTATAACAAGCTACCCTCTTCTTTGCTAGATTTGCCTTTTAATGCATTTAAAGCTCAAGTAAAATCAAACCTTTGTTCAAAGGCATACTATTCTATCAACGACTACTTAAACGATAAGAATAGTTGGTCGCCCTGATTAACTCAAGACAATGTTTGTGTTCTTTCTCCAGAATTAATTTACAAAGAATTACTGATAGGTTATATGAGCTCATTATACAATTGTTTTTTTATTGGGCTGTATAAGTCAAATCAGTTTAATTTAATTTTAATTTTATTATTGACATAATCAACCCATTGCAATGTTTTCTAATGAGTTGATTGCAATATGTGGTTAGCTAGTGACCTCGACAATTGATCATATAATTCTTACCTGAGCAACCGGCAGCAAGTTCGTCATGCTCCCTTAGATGTCACTGCTTGCGGTAGCGTCGGGGGTCGGGTTGTCTCCTTCCCTCAAATATGGCGAGGGGGGTAATGGCTGACCTTTGCGTTATGCTCGTGAACGGGTGCTGCTTGTGGTGACTGGTCGTCTTGCTGACCATGGTTTTATCATTGTTATCATTATTAATAACTTGTTTATTTAGTTTCCTTATGGTCCTAGTTTATCATTTGTGACTTCAAGCGACAGCTATGTAAACTGAACCCAGCATTGCATAAATATGTTAGCGGTCACGCCCTTTATACCTGGAGGCTTTTATTTAATTTCCATTTATTAATTTTTGCTTGAGTACGTATAGTTTTTTATTGTATTTCTTGGTATATTGGCGTTGCCAGCTGACATATGGCAAATAATGCAATTCTGTGTCTTGTAATGTTAATTCCTTTGCATACCTTGTATTGTATTCAGTCAAGTATATTTTCTAACTGAACAGACAGCTGTGCTGCTGGGGAGTTTGTTGCGCCACTTCTTCTTCCCAGCGAAAGCACTAGGAAGTGGTGAAGGGCGGGCGTTTTGGGGGACTGTCTTTTGTAATTTTGACGTTCGAAAAGTGCTGATTCTCAGCCTAGTTTGAATAAATGACTTTTGATTTTGATTTTGATTTTGATTTTGTGCTGTTTTAGTTTTACTGGCCATTCTGATCGTTTCTTGCGTCTGCGACGACGCTTTACCGAGGGAGGAGTCGTCACCGGGCCGCTGCGCCGCGCTGACGGCTTGCTTGACCTATTAATAAATAGACACGGCACCGTTTTTAATGAAGATTTTTTGAAAAATGTGACGTATATTAAAAAGTGGTTCAATTAATTCTGCTCGTTATTCTGATCAAACTATTTTCAGGTTTTGCTCATTTAACGTTACACGTTGTATAATTATTCGAATTGTTCGGTTTTGATTACTCTTTCGTGATGTGGGATGGTTATCACGGAAACATGCACACATACAGCAAATGCACATGCAGTATATATAAATAAATAAATAATGCACTTTACCATCAAAGACGGCCTTCAATGACTTCTGGCAGCAGCTGTTCGTGAGAAAAGTTAGATTATTATTTTCTAACTTTTCCCACTAGCGGAGTTGAGGAACAGCAGTCGTAGTAAATAAACCTCTTTTTAATCTTTCTCTAGGAGGATTATATATTTATAATAAATGATTAATGATTTATTTTCTGTAAGTAGGTTTGTACAAACACTTTTACATGCCAATAACTTATGATTGCAACATCTATGCAGCTATAGATTAAAATTTTCTGTTCATTCATCTGATCATTTACTGCAATGTACAGTTAGTAGATGATTTGTTTTGCTAAAAAAATATTTTATTTATCTTTTCTGTGACATTTTATTTCTGTGTTACATAAATTAATTGTAGAATTAATTAATCATGAGGGTAAATTGTCAAATGAAAATTTGTTTTATTATAAGCAGTACAACGAAATCAATAAAGTTAATCATTTTACGCCAAAATTGCGAGCACCTACCTAAATCAAATTTCTTCTTAATGTTCAGTGTAATCCCGGCGACGGCGTCCTAATAAACTTTTAATGAGTGATTTGATCTTAACATCCCAGTCTTTGAGCAATATTGTTACCTACCGTCAAGCCGTAACAGTGTGACATCGCCTTAATTCTGAGAAACAAGGTGATGTCACTGCCTTAGTTCCTAACGAGAAGGTCTTTCCGGAAGGTTCGACTTTTTTTTTCAGAATATTAAAAACTCTTTAAATTTTTTCTTTTGAAAACTAGGAATTATCTGGCTTTTGGTATTGCTGTTATTTAGCTGAAAGTATTGTAAATAGGTCAGAAGTTATTAAAAGTATAATGTAATAATTTTCTAAAATAATAAATGATTTTAAATTTTCGTTTGAAATAACTAATGCTCAAATATTGCAAACCAATATTAATATTTCACGCGTGAAAGGCACACTTAATAATTCTTGAAAATTCACTCATCATGAAAGACTATAAAATACTGATAACATTTCATGCCAGACAATTATTAAAAAAAAAATCGTAAAGACGTGATGTTTTTCTAAAGTAAACGAAGGAATTTAGTTACCATTACCAGACGAAGACAAGAGTAAATACGAGGTCAAGATAATAGGTCCTGAAAATGTTTTTGTTTAGTAGCCTGTCTTCGGAAAGAAATAGACATTGTTTAGTGACCCAAATAATTTCTACGAAGAACGAAGTGAACATAGTCGTAATATATGAAGTGTTATTGAATTGAAGTGTAAGTTAAATTTTCCTCGCGAAAAATATCCTAAAACTGACCCGAGGCGAAGTCGCCATTCCAAAAGCCATTACGTTTATAGTCCATAAAATGGATGTAGCTGAAGACAAGGTCCTTTATCACGACTTAATGCCGCGCATTTCGTCAATACTACATACATATATAGGTTGGAAAAACTAAAATAATTAACTTTTAGTTTATCTAAAAAAAGCTTCAGAAAATTTTATCAACTTTTTGTTTTAGCAATGTTGGGTCGGCTGCCAGTCTTCCCAGATACAGCTAAATACCAGAAATGTTTTTGATAGCAGTTTAATAATATTACCTAACTTTATTTATTTTTTATGAAACACTAACTAATACACTGCATCGCCTTTTTTTTTTTTTTTTTAAACGTTCTCCGTCCGGTGAGCACACTACAACTTACCAAAGTTTCATCACAATCGGTCGAACCATATTAGAATTTTTGCGAGGCAATTATTTTTATATACCTATACACAGGGTGGCGATTAGGTTATCACATTAATTGAAACCATGTATTCTCTATACGTGGTTTCGTGCGTATTTTAAACATACACAATTAAAATAATTAGTAACAATTTACATTCTAGCCGTGGGATCATTTTTTTTGTTTTAGTATTTAAGAATAGAATAGAATAGAATACTCTTTATTAACAACAACAACAACAGGAGTTGGAGGGTTTGTATTTAACAACATTAGGTAGACTTAATTTGTGATTATTTGGTAAAAATACCATAAAGTTTGTGTTGAATTGTTTATACCATCGCCCCGCGCGTCTGCCTTATTATTAAGGGTGGTTTATTTTGTGGCCATTTTTACGCTATTTAGTTTGTTTTAAAAATTTAATCAATGAACTTCAAAAAACATTATACAAATTTAAATTCAAACGCATTCATCTGTAACGCTACTATCGACAGTCTTTTAAAATATAATATTAGATAAATCTATGGTATTATACCTAATTAAGTTTAAAAGTGTTTTTTTTTTTTTTTTAAGTATAAAATTGAAACGCTCGCGTGACGATTTGGATTGGTCCCTAACCGATCGGACGTAGAAGGCACAACACAAGAAGAAGTGGAAGAATATGGGGGAGGCCTTTGCCCAGCATTGGGACAATAGAGGCTATTGGAAAAAAAATAAGTTTATCAAGTAATCCCATTTACTGACCGATTTATCATATTTATTAACAGTTGACAGATGGACAAAAATCACCACGAACTGGCATCCATCATCTGCCTAGCCTTTTCCCAACTATGTTGGGGTCGGCTTCCAGTCTAACCGGATGCAGCTGAATACCAGTATTTTACATGGAGCGACTGCCTATCTGACCTCCACAACCCAGTTACTGGGTAATACGATACCCCTAGGTAAGACTGGTTGTCAGATTTTTGGGCTTCTGACACCCGTAACGACTGTCAAAGATCTACGAATGACAGCCGGGACCAACGGCTTAACGTGCTTTCCGAGGCCCCATCCACAGACCAACCGCGGCAAGCGTAGCTTAACCTGATCGATCGACCTGTGCGGCTTACCTCCTACACTCATTTTTCATTTTGAAATAAATAAATTTAGTCAATACTCAATTAACATCTAAATGTTTGCGAGAAAGAATCGTCGTAATTCAATCGCGTCTATAATTATTAAAAGGTTTTTTTGGGGTTCCGTACGTCCCGAAAAAACTTATATCCGAAACAACTACTTAAGTCACTTTTGAAAATAATACCAAAAAGTAGTTCTATACTTATAGATTACAGGAAAACCTGTACAAAGTCTATGATTTTAAAACACCATGGTAAATCTATCAACATTTTGCGTACAATCGTAGCTTACATTTGCAGTTGGGATGTATGGGAGAACATGTTTCATCAAGTCCGTTTTTTTTTTTTACAATTACTTGCAATTAAGACTATGATTTTTTTTTTTTTTTTTACTGAATTAGTAACCATGATAATTAGTTTTACAAAAGTCGCTTTCTGGACCTCTTTTGTTTATTTATTTTATTCTATTCGGGAAACTTCCAGCTTATATGTATCGAGGTATTAGGTAAACAATATGAAATTGAAGGCAATTTATAAGTTATGTGGGTCATTGTTTCCGTTTTAATCATGGTCTGGCAGTTTGAGTGGTGTATGCGGTCTACACAAATGTCCTGTCCTTGGTATTGCTCGTCGAATCGTTGAGCTCCTTAAGTTCTGAGTTGAGCTGCACGGTTACTGACGAATGCGTGCACTGACTGCACAGGTCCACTCAGTGTGGTTCTTTCCTCAAAAGATCACTTCAGACACCAATCTACATGGTCCTCAAAGATCAAAGATTATATCCGGACTTTTATATACACATTGACATTGATGAAATTTATATAAACAATGACATGGATATTTACTGTGTAAAGTATCTTATTTTTTATTATTATTACTGTGAGTGTGAAGACTATGTGGGTCATTTCTTTTTTCTGTTTTCCTTCTTAGTTAGTTTTAATCATGATCTGGCAGTTTGAATCATTTATGCGGCCTACCCAAATGTCCATTCATTGGTATTGTTCGTCGAATCGTAAGGCTCCTCAAGTTCTGAGTTGAGCTGCACGATTTTTGACAAATGCGTGCACTGACTGGACAGGTCCGCTCAATCTGTGTGGTTCTTTACTCAAAAGACCGTTTCAGACACCAATCTACATGGTCTTCACATGATCTGACCAAGATTATGTCTGGACTTTAAAAGAGACTGTGACCTCTGAGTTTGTTTCGGCCTTTCTTCTCAGAGTAGTGAGATAGGAAACGCTGACCTCATCTAGTTTAAAAAATATGATTGACATGTAAAAGTGTTTGTACAAACCTACTTACAGAAAATAAATCATTTATCATTTATAGTCATGTGTACGTTGATGTGTTAGTTGTTAGTGTCTGTCAAATCAAGCTTAAATCAGACGAGCAGGTACGTATTTTCCGATCAAAATCTTTATCGCCTTCGGTACTACGGTAACGAAGAGTTTGTACTTTTCTAGAGTAAACTAGTTTAAAGCCCCTTTCCCCATCAAAGGTTCGATCAAATTACACTTCGATTAAGGGTCGTTAGTTCTGTTAGCTTGTTCATGTAAAATTAATTCATTTTGTTGTAATCTGATTAGCAAGAAGCCTTAGAATTCCTCGTTAAACTCTTACAGAGTCAACAACCTGTCAACTTTATCATTTTATGATCGGTATTTCACAATAAAGGACTGACTAAAAATATGTTGCAGTTTTAGGTCAGCGCCGTCTCTTGACCGATAGTGGAACTAATGTAACTTTTGTTGATGATTTCTGAAAAAGTGTGTTATTTAGAGACATCGTTTTATTTTTCTGTAATCTTTACATAAACTTCTATCACAAAAAATAATTTCAGATTTTCTCTATGCAAACTTCGGGGGTAGAGGGGAACGGTATTATTTTTTACATTTATCAGCAAAAGTCGAAAACTATGCGGCTTAAAAAATATAAAAAATGTTTGATAATGTGCAAAAAGCGCTATTTCGTATGATACCCTGCATGACTTAGTAGCCCCACTTCGAATTTTTAAGACCCCCCTTTCAGTCCCTGATTTGCAAAATAGTTGGGCAAACGTCATCTAAAACTGTTCCAAATTTCAAGTTGATAGCATTAGTAGTCCTTGAGATATCCAGCTGTGACAGACGGACAGACAGACAGACTGAGTCGCACCATACGGGTTCCTTTTTACCATTTTGGTACGGAACCCTAAAAACCCCCGACATAAACAAAACTCCCTAAAAATCAAATAATATATGTAAGGGCCCTTTAAGTTTAATATAAGTCGGTAATATTTTAATGCGTCGTCCCATCGGTGGACGGCTAATGAAATAGGAAGTCAACATCAGCCATTCTTTCTACAATAGCAAACATTCATTACTCCTGGGTACAAGCCTCGTCTGTTTGGCTTTTTCATTAGCCGTCCCGTCCAGGTTTTGGCGCAGACAGTCACACTGATACACACACACACGTACGTTAAACTTATAACACGCGTCTATTTCCGTCGGGGGTTAAAAAGGACTGAAAGGGTCAAGATCTTTATGTCATTTTCCCCGTTATTTCTGAAACGTCTATGAGGCTCACAGCAAAAAACGACAAGGGAGAACCAACACGTGATCAAACCACTTTTATACAACGTGTAACGTTAAATGCGAAAAACCTGAAAATAGTTTCATCAGAATAACGAGCAGAATCAATTGAACCACTTGTTAATATAGGTCACATGTTTCAAAAATTTTCATTAAAAACGTTGCCGTGTCTATTTATTAAGTGGGCAAGCAAGCCATCACAAGCGCAAACCCGCCAAAATAGGTAAACAAACACAAATTGTTGTCGACCAATTTAAATTTTCTCATGCTCGGGATAATACAGGGGCAGCGCGATGCAGCGGCACGGTGACGACTCCTCCCTCGATAGAATGTCGCCGCAGACGCAAGAAACGATCAGAATGGCCAGTAATACTAAAACAGCACATAAAACCTTTACAATTTTTTTAATGACTTCTTTTTTCTCTGAAATATGTCAATTGAATTAAAAATCAGTTGGGGTGTCTGAGGTTTTGAGCACGTTGTATACGTCCAAACGACAGACGGTATTGTGTACAAGCATAATGGTGCGCTAACATATAACATACATAATAATATAATACTCCATCTCCTCATGTCTTCATTACCTTCGTAGTAGGTAATTGCATATAAGTATGACTTATAATATCAGCATAACGACTTGATTTCTGAAACGTGATGTTAAGCGCACGCGATGCATCCTGCCGCGGAATGATACCCCTGTTTGATTAACATATGGCGTCGGTCAGCCATCAGTAATAGAAAGATAGAATTGACACCCGGTTTCTGAAAGGTTTGTACAGACGCCAGCACATCAAGCTACTACAATCTGTCAGATTTCTTTAATAGATTTTCAACTTTATCGCTAAAGCATAAGGTTCAAAGTTGATTGGGAAAATCTGACAGTTTCGGGTAGCTTGATGTGCTGGCGTCTGTACAATCAGCCTATAATTTTTCCACTGCTGGGACATAGGCCCGCCTCTGTGAGAGGAAGTGAGCCGTAACCTACCACGCCGGGACAGTGCGGGTTGGTAGATGTCACATGTCTTTGAATTTTTGGTTGTAGGACAGGCCTCACGAGGTTTTCCTTCACCGTTTTTGAGAGTTGTGGTGATTTTACGATACCACTGGGCTATCTCTGCTATCTGAAAGGTTTTGTGTTGATAAACTTGGCCTGAGTCAATAAGGACCAATGAAATCTCTTGACATGAGTTCGACAGTCTGTTAGCAAACTTTTTTCTTAATTAGCTTGTCAAAAACTGAATGTCTCTCTTAAACACAATAAAATTACATTATGATACTTTGATAGCTACTGAGCTTGTAATAATGGACCGTCTTACCGCTATAAGAGATCTATAAATCAGTAATAACAGCATCAATTAAAGGGATGAGCATCACAGCAAAAGACATAGCAATATCAAAGCCTAACGACTACAAGAATACGAGAGAAAGATATCCTACTCGTATTATGGACCTGATGGGCTTTCAACAATCCTAGATAAAAATCCCAGTACACACTAACGTAAACTTCTTATTTTTGTCGTAATCATGGTTACCAAATCACCAATGTCATTTGACCCTCCTACTACATACTCGTAAACACATACATGTCTGAAATATAACCCGTTCAGAGGTCTTCGTCTTTTTCACATTAACGTGAAACCTAAGTCTTGAATTCACCTAATTCACATAATCTTTATTACAGGACGTTATGGTGGTTACCTTACCACCGCAAGGTAAAGGTCGCCGTAGTTAAATAGTGAGAAAAGCCTAGACCGTGTACGCAGGGACGTAAAAATATCGCGGTGGGATTTTATTGCACACTGGATTTTCAACTCTCGGTGTTGAGCAGAGCATTGAGAATCCAATAGGGCGCATCCCAACGCGTCAAATAAAAACACACTGTTGGATTTTCAACTCTCGGCACAAATTAATGCGTTGAAAATCATGTGGGCGAAAAATATCGCCTCGGGGAGAAAGCGTCCGTGCGAAGCTGGGCCTAGTATATTCTCACCTTGGATATCACTAAAATATATTTCGATCTCATAAAGGCAAATAAACTCAAACTAAAACCTATTTTGTTGAATCGAACCCATGCGATTAAATACAATCGCAAAAAGTGATTAATTGCGCGAATTGCTGTATTATAACATTAAACATTCCTTTATTTTATTACACTGATCATGTTGAACCGCAAACGCAAGCAATCTCTGTCACCGATTTGATATTATCGCATTTCACCAACTACGGATGTTTCCAGTAAATACCGCAAATCGTCAAACAGAAACATTTCAAAACTCAAATTTTCCTTCCATTCATGTGTATGCAACGAAAATTTAAAAAAGTAACGTACACTGACAAGTACACTGTGCCGTGGTTTTCTACACTTAAAGAAGTCACATAATAGCTGACTGGCTTTTCTTAGCAAGCTAAGTCTGCAAATAAACTCGAGATTCAAGACAATATAAATTTTATTTTGTGCAGACAGATAAATGTTTTTGTTGGTAATTAAGAGCGGGGGTTTGTCTGGGATTTAGTTAGCGAAGTGATGTCGTGATGCCTCACATTCATTTCATATGTTCTTTCTTAGTTTATCCTGGATATTACTGACATCGGTGAACGAAAACATCAGAAAAATCTGTATCTCAAAGTCTGAAATCACCAAACGTCAGAGAAGAGGCTCTGCAGTGGAACAATAACAGGCTGATATATTTTAGTGAACGCTGGCCTTCGGATTCATCAGCCACCAATCGATTGAGAAATATGTATAAGTTTAAGGTTATTGCCATTTTTAACGACACATTTTTTATTCATTTAAGACAATTTTACGTTATTACAGCGGTATAAGTATTTATAGTTCTCTTCACAGTAAGTATCCGGCGACAGCGACCCAGACAAATTTTCATTAATTTCGTGAGCTCTCTGTTGACTTGCAAAACTGGTCTTGAAAACCAAAGCAGCTGTACAAAGTATGTTACCTACCTAGCTCCATAGCATTTTAATTGAAACATTTATTTCAGAAATTAATAAATCTTCAAGATCTTTAGAGTTACGTCGTCTGCCTTCTGAGATTACATAACATACATAGTAAGCATATAATGTTCCCACTGCTGAGATACAGGTCACCTCTCTGTCAGAGGGGCTTCCTCCTGCCTGTCTGCCTTCTGAAGCTAATAGCCTGTAATCTAAGACGTGGGTGGTATACAAAGGGCCGGGTTATTTAGAAATTTTCAAGTCACATTAAAGTCTTAATGAGCCGGCTCATTTAAGCATGGATATCAAATTCGAAACTTTACATCATCCGCAAGACATTCAAGTGCCTGACGCCTAAGACATTTGTCAAGTTGAATAAGACCAACATAATACCTCTCCTGGAATATGCTAATGTCATCAGGGATACAAAATTTAAACAAGACACTCTGCTAGATAATGTACAAAGAAGGACAAACAAGATGCTTCAGACCATGCGTAATCTACCTTACGAAAAAGCAGCTCCATGACCTTGGCCTTATCACACTGGAACAGCGTAGATAAAGGAGGAGGTTCATTGACGCGTACAAAATTACTTACGAAACATTACCAAATGCCCAGCCTTCAAGACACACACACAACACACACCCAACACACACACTGGACACACTGAATGCCAACAAACATTTGAGTGGACATTCCCTAAAGCTGTGGGAAAATTCATCAAAGAAGATGCCTTTGAAGCAATTCTTGCCTAACCAAGTTGTAACAGCATGAAATAGGCTCCCGGAAAATGGTGTGACGGCTCTTACAATGAACCGCTTAAAGAACATACTAGGCAAGAACGGCCCGCTATGTACCTACACCAAAAATAATTGATCAATTTCAATAAAGGAGAGTAATATCATTCATCTAATGTCAATATCAGACGCAACAAAATATAGTTATTAGCTTTATTTAACGATAAATTCTGTACCTTTAGTGAAAAGTGGTACAAGTTACAAAATGTCGTTTTGAGAATTTTAAATAAAAAGTTTTGCATCTTTTAAACGGCTACAACTTTTTTATCACAGATTTTTTTTTAACGTTTTGACTTTTATCAATTGGAAATTGTTATTATTACATAGGATATGCTTTGATTTTGTTCAAATATGATTAGAATCTGAGATATTTAAAAAAAACTAGACTTATATCACTAGCCACATTTAAGTTCCTATGTGTATAATGTTACAATTCCAAATACATCATTTAACATATTATAAAATGCACTGGTGTTGAATGTTACAAGTATTTTTAATACATCTTTTTGATATCAATAGAGTTGTAAATAATAAAAACACTAGAACTAATTTTGTTTCGTAAACATTAAGATTTCATGGATACCGTGTCTTTTTAGTGCGCTATGATAAAATCAAACTTATATCAATTTACACATATTAAACACAATAGAAGATGTGGTGTATTTTGATATATCTTTAATTATATCAAATAAACTACAAAACTTTCAAGGTGTAAAGTAATATAAGTTTAATTTTATTTCTATTGTAGGTGCCTAGTACTGGTTTAGCACTTGTACTGTCGGGGTCTATTATCATTTAAAAAGCGGGTGAATAAAAGTGTAAATACAATAAGTATATTTTTATTATTTTAAGTATAATCAACAGTATTTTACTTATGTCAATAACAGTCTCACTTTAATCAGTCTGTTTAACCACTATAACAAAAACAACGAGCCGGGTCTTAGAAAAAAAATCACCGAAAATGAAGTTCCATAAATAATTTAAAACTATTTATTTTCTTAAATTGTTTTAGGATAGCTAAATAATCATTTTTAGTTGAGATCACATACATATGAAACTAATCTAGAAAATAAAATAAAAAACAATCTAAATTATAAAAGTCTTCTAAAAGTACTTATTACTTTGTACTTAAAACGTAATCATTATAATACCCGTAATATTATCTTTTAAAACTTAATCTAAGCGACCTTTGAAAACAAATCAGCATATGTTTATTCCTCTGAATCAACTAAGTCAGGGTCAATATCTGGAGAATCATGTGTTATCAGGTTATGATAAAAATCAAGCACACATGGGTCAATGTATGGCAAAAGTGAAATTAAATCTCTTTTTTTTTTTGCACGGAATAGAATAGAATAGAATAGAATACTCTTTATTATGTACACCATATAGATTACAGACATAAATATAGAAATTTTACAAAGGGTGACACAATGGGCGGTCTTATCGCTAAGAGCGATTTCAGAGCGCGGAAATAGGGATTAGTCCGGTATAACATTTGTTGACAGAGGTAATGGTAAAGGTGTTGTAATTCTTGTTTCTTTTAGCATAAGTCATGGATATGAAGTCATCGATAATATAATTTTCCTTGTATTCGAAACCTGGATATTGCCCTTTTGTGTACCTGATAACTCTAACGTCTGACCGTACAAATTTTTGTCCGTTACAGTTCACTTTTTTATTTATGAACTGGAGTTTAGAGAACTTTAGGGTGGTTGTGTGTTAGAATTTAGGTTTTCTCTATGTTCTTTGAATGAATTTTCAGATAGTTGTATGTCAGTAGGTATATAGCTCTTCAGTTTGTTCTTTGAATTAATTTTCAAGATGTTTAATATTAGTTTGTGGCTCTTCTAAATATTGTTGTTCTTGATTTTCTTGGTGAATGAACGGCTTTACCATTTTTTTTATACGTGACTGTGCTGCAGTCTGAAAAAAAAACATTTATAAAGCGCCGCCATCTTGAATTTTGGTTTTAACCTCATTTTCAATATTAACACCCTTTAAACCCATTAAAACATCACATTTCCAGCCTCAAGCACTCCCAAAAGCAATAAAAGCAACACACACGTCGGAAAACTAGACACAGACAAAAACAAACGACAAGACGACAATCATACTTAGCAAACTCGACTCTAAATTCAGTGCATTAAAAAATAATGATAGCTCTACGAAAAATACTCTAAATAACCAGATATTGAAGAACAAAATCCAGTTGATAATCATACCAAACTCGACTCTAATTGCAAAACTAAAACATATAATCGCACGCTAGCCAACCACCCGGGCGGCTCAACAAAGAATGAACTTTATTTTGTCTTAAATGGTAAATAGTAGGTAGAAAGGAAATAGGTAAATCATATAAGAAGGTTAAAGAAAAAATTGTCATGGAGTAAGCATAATAGTTGGTAGCACGAGGCATGCTCAGCCATTATTGCAAAGGACAAGCTCGCCGATCAAGTAAGTACCTAACTACTTTGTTCATTGTTTATAATTCCTGTCCTAATCAGTAACCCCGTTTGTGAAAACATCATTGTGCATCAAACTACTAATAGTTAATGAAAATAAGTCACTCTATCCTATTTAAAAATTAAATCATGAATTTGTGTAAAATGATACAAGTACTTACCATGCGGCTCATTTTTGCGAAATATGGACGCGTATTCCCGCCACGCACGCCTAAACGAGACTGGCCGACTGCTGACGTTTGAGCGCGATTACCTCCCCCGCCATCATTGCCGTTCTCGCTCTCTCAATGCGGGGACGGCCGTGACAGAAAGAGACAGAAGTGGGAAGACGAATCTGCATAGATCACTTTACACAATTATCACTATCGATCGGTTTATAAAAATCCTAAACTACAGCGATATAAATAAATTTATATTATTAAGAACTAAACGCGTTACTAAAAATATTTCACGTGTACTTTGATAGAGGTTTAGTTGTATCACTTAACACGTTGGTGATATTTAATGCTGCTTATACATATGAGATATAATTTGAGTTATATTATCATTCACAATTGATAATTGTAGGGTATTTTTTGTGTCACATAATATAAATTGTATTGTATTAACAAGCACAAAGCTCATGTAATTAATATTAAATGTGTCAAGTATTATAAATCGAGATAGCCTTTTTTACACGTACTTTTTTAAGTATAAGCTTTAGTTCATTTTAATATTAATAAAGACATATCAGTATACACAAAACATATCATCAAAATTGACCAAGAATGCGACTTGTATTATTCAACACGAAACTTATTTCCCGTTCTATAATAGATAGAGTTAAACTGATTAGATAGAAAAATCAAATAAAATTCAAGCTTCAAGATTGTACACAGAACTCAAAACTGCTACAAGTGGAGTTATATCACTTTTCACTAAAGGTACAGAATTATGCATGCGTGCTGCATGATTTCCCCGTTGAAATTAAATATTCTTCGTTGTTTGGTATAAATAATAATGAATTGGAAGAGATAGTTCGTTTTCACTTGTACAATAATAATAAATCGTTTTTTTTTTTATTATTTATCTATTTACTAAGCAATAATCGTTCTTCTGATGCATGTTTAGGCAAAAACTCATGGAGAGCTGATTTGAGAGCCCTAATTTGCAGATTTTATTGAATATAATCCATCAAAACCATTTTTCTAATATCACAAATCCAGTCCAGTCCAGTCGTTTTTTCTTTATTCATAATAAAAAAAAACGACTGGACCTAATTCAATTTTCCACTGGAAACAAGTCTGTATATCTCCGAACTTCTAAATCATTTTCACGTGGTATTTATACAAAAATAAAAAATAAAAATCAATTAATATATATATATATATATATTGATACTTTGATTTTTTAATAAATAAAATAAAAGTACTATATATTTCACTGCGCCATTGATGCGCGCTCGTCCTGGCTGGAGGCCTTAATTTATTGAGGCATCCACAGGCAGGCCCGGTTAAGCAGACGACAACCTCACAGGTAACTGCGAGAAGCCATTTATTAAAAAAATAAAAAAAAACAAAATAAAAAAAGATGCGCGCTCAGTACCGCAATGTAGGAGGGCTCTTAATAGTACTTATATAATAATAATATACTTTTGGGGAATTTTACGTGATGACATATGGATAATTCCTTGTTTTCCTCGAGTAAATACGAAAACAGCAAGAAATAAATATGATATAAATAACAGTAAAAGACACCTATTCTCTTCAAAGTTTCTAGTATCAAACGCCGTGGCTGCTGGAACTGACACTTTATAGAAGATGAACTGGTAAACAATAGTTTCCGTTTCGTAGGATTTGTTAGTAGTTCAAGTCCTACCACATCTAGCAAACTTAGCAGACGTTCTTGTTCTATTTTAGTATAACAAGCTACTTTTCAACGTCAGCGTCAGTACGTTCACCCCTGAAGTACCACTCAGAGAACTCAGAGAACTTTGCAAAGTTCTTAATTAGCGCTACTATAGTGCCTCTGGAATGTTCGCGAATTGCAGAATCGGATCATTCATGTCCAGGGTTGGTACATCGAGAAACAGTACATTTAAGAACCTTGTTGATAGGATATTGCTACCAAGACCTACAAGCGGTGCTTGGAAATAGCCGCGTAATCGTTTGTTTTTTCTATTAATGAAATCAAAATCAAATCAAAATGTTTATTTTGGATAGTAAAAAAAATCCATATTGTGTTAGTAAATACAATATTTTAATTTAATTTTTTTTATTAATGTGCAAGAGTAAAAGGCATGAGTTTATGTATGCCATTTTTATGGTATTTTTTTTATTAATTGTGTTTTTTATGGATCATATGGTCTGCAATATAGAATTTTATTTATTTATTTTGTAATTCATTAAATCAACAATTTCCAAAAAGTTTTCATCTGCCTAACCTTTGCCCAACTAAGTTGGGCTCGGCTCTAGTCTAGGCATCCGGCTGGTGTTCAGCTGTATCCACACCAGTATTTTACATGGAGCGACTGCCTATCTGACTTCCACAACCCAGTTACTGGGAAATACGATACCCCTTGGTAAGACTGCTTGTCAGACTTTCGGTCTTCTGACGACCTGTAACGACTTTCAAAGACTCACAAATGACAGCCGGGACCAACGGCTTAACGTGCTTTTCGAGGCACGGAGGGATCTTGGTATGTGAAGATGGTCACCCATCCACGGACCAACCGTGGCAAGCGTAGCTTAACCTGATCTATTGACCCGTGCGGCTGTTATTACTTAGCCACAAGCCCCCAATTTTCAAAAAGTTTTCATATATTTTAATTTTTTAAATATTCGAAAACAGATTTGCCATTCGTATGTATTTTACTGCACCCAGGATTGGTAGTTTTAAAGTACCTATAAGCTGAAATTAGAGGGTGACATGGCTCTCTCACAAAAAGAAAATATTTATGAAAGCCAAAGCTGAATAGCTGTTTTTGCTCAAAAACGCCGTTTTTTTACGCGCAAGCGAAAACCCGTGCTGTTTTGAGGGTTTTCTCTGACACATTTAAAACATTGTGATGAAACTAGGCCTCCCATAAAAAGAGTTGTTCTACACTACACAGAGTAACTCATAAACTTTTTTATTGAAAACTGAACGTGCTTTTTCTATGACATTTTTGTATGAACAATTGTTTGGTTGTTATTGGCATACACAATTATCGACTATTAAACTAATATTATTTGTGGGTCGCAACACTTTAATATTTAAAAATGACAACGTTGCAACCCACAAATATACTTCACGGTCTTAGTAACTACTAGCTGGGGTACCCGGCTTCGGTCTGGGAGTTGATATGAGATTCCAGAATGTTCTGGAATGTTGTGGAATGCTCTCGAGTACTCTCGGATGTGAATTTCTGGAGGGTGAAAACTCCAGCCCTTATATCTTCAAAAGCATGCCCTTCAGGTAAAAACGGAAACCTTCTTTATGGACAGGAGATAGAGGGTTACCACACCATATAACTCCCTTGATCGTACCGGCACTCATTTCTGAGTTTTAGCGGCACGCACATTGTACACTTTCTTTTATAATATATATTGATTACATCCTTGCCTAGACGAGATAAGTACAAAACTAAGTAATTTAGGTATAACTACGACCGAAGGCGGTAACTGCTGATGTACGTCATTAGGACACTAATCGTGGTATTAAAGATCTTACTTTTAGATTTGGTTACGTACAATGCTGATTCGTATCACCATGAAAACAGGCAGAAATTATTCAGGTGTAGCAAGTTGTGGTAACACTTTGACCTTTGGCTGGACTAGCATACGGAGTTTCGATAGAATAAGAGGCGAGTTTAAGGACTGACCTTGAAAATACATAAATAGGAATTTGATGAGCATGGCTTATATCCCCTGCAATCGCGGAGTGAGTGTTCCATCTTCCAGGGTCGGCCACCACGTCGCCGCCACAAACTCATTTGAACCAGTGGTCAAAAGTGGAACTAACGAAATCACTGATCGGAATTTAAAAACGTTATTTAGCATGGGCTTTGGCTAAGTATTATTCTTGTCACTGTCGCACAACTGTCAAACTAAAAGAGCTAGAGATAAAGACGGAAACATATCTTAGAAAAATGTGCGTGCTAAGTAACGTTAATTTATCTCAATTTGCTACCAATGACGTGCAGCCTACTGTAGGTACCATTACAGTCTCGAAGCTATTTTTAATCTCGTAAGACAGTTTATTGGCGCCGATTCTCTCGTTCACGAACCAAAGTAAATTTAAGTTCAGTGAATATTTTTCTTTCTATTTAATTAAGAAAAGGACAGAAGATAAATACTAGTTTAGTTAATCTACACTAATATTATCTACACTAATATTATAAAGAGGAAAGATTTGATTGTTTGTTTGTATTGAATAGGCTCCGAAACTACTGGACCGATTTGAAAAATTGTTTTACCATTAGAAGACGACATTATCCGTGATGAACATAGGCTAGTTTCTACCGCGGGAAAATGCTTCATTCCTACGGGAAAACGGGTAATAGGATTTAAACGGCGGGAATTCCGAATTCTACGCAAACGAAGTTGCGGGCGGATGCTAGTAGTGAAATAAAAAGAAAAAGATGCACTGAACTTAAATTTAGTTTATTTTGTGTACCACAGAATCGGCACCTCTATTTACCTAAACACCCAATAAAGTTCCCGCCACGCTACATTTTATCTACACTTTTATTTATTTATTTATTTAATACTTCAAGCACATAAATGTACAGAGGCGGACTTAATGCCATAGGCATTTCCTACCAGTCAACCTTTGGGTGATGCAGAGACAAACAGAAGTAGGTGCAATCATGAAAAATGAGGAATAAATATTTTAAATATAAATATTATTTATATACATAATCTAGACGTAACGTCTAGGCGTAGCGTGGCGTGGCGTCTTAGTCTGGAAACATTGTATCACTTGGCATGTGGGCTGTGATGACGTAAGATTTGAATATTGTGATGCGGTGTCTCCTGCGCGTGTTGTTTCGAAACTACACAAAACCGTCAAAAGAAAGAGGCGTGGCCATAGACATTTGTGTATGCAAACACGATGTTTTTGTTTTCCGAGTTTCATGGAAAACATTCCCCGCGCAGGCGAAAAGGGGATTACATCACGTCTGCACATCGGATCATAGAAGGAAAACCAATTCTTCAAAATCGGTTTCAGACACACGAAAGTCGCAAATACGGTCTGACTAGAAATCTGTGTCTTCTCCTCGATATTTAGTCTATAATTGCTAAAACTGATAGCACGTCTTCCTCGTCAGAACTCGTTACGACATCTACACAAAATGTGTGAGTAATCTAAAAATATTTTGATACGCATGAGATAGCTTGTGTATGAAAACAAATGTGTAAGGTTTTTGTGTAATGTTTCGAAAATACACCCGCAGGAGACACGGCTTGAGTTGGTGTCACGAGTCGCGAATATACTAAATCAAAACAATGCATCAATTTTGTAAAATTTACCCACCGACGACCTTTATAAGGCTTATAGTTAAGCATACTCATTGTATTTTGTAGATTATTTATTTACTATAATCACGATTACTTAATACTTATTACTGGTTAGTTGACTGCCCCATTGGTCTCGTAGCCGCAAGCGCGACTGCTGAGGTCCTGGGTTCGATTCCCAGGTCGGGCAAAGTGTTTGTTCTTAGGTTTTCCATTACGAATTTCTCAGTAAAAGCCCGGAGTTTGAAGGTTGGCGGTACCTTGGAAAGCATATTAAGCCGTTGGGCCTGCGCCTGATCTCTCTCCGGTCGTGTCAGAAAACGTGCAGTCCCATCGAACTGTTAGAGTGAGGAAAGAAAGAGTGCACCTGTGTCTGCGAACACGCTTGTGCAGCAGGCTAGTCACAGTCCTCCAGACCGTATTTCGGCCATAGCAGCTAATACTGCCATGGCTGAAATACGGTCTGGGGGACTGTTAGGCCCGGTGCCCATTGGCGGCACGGCACGGCCAGGTATTTTTAGGCGACGAATAAAAATATAACTCAATAGTATGGAAATAAAGTTGAAATGTCTATGTTAACGGTCGTAAGTACAAAAAGAATACCGCGGTATGCTTAGGCATGCCGTGTCGGCAGCTTTCGGAACGCTTCGGCATCCCTCGGAACGCTTTGGCAGTCTTCGGGATACCGCGACAAGACAGCACCCGCCCGAACCCCGCGGCCCCGCACGTAGCTTCATAAGCAAAGACGTCTCGGTATGCCTAAGGACGGTTTGGTATGCTTAATAACGTCGCGGCATACTTAAGGATGCCACGGTATTGTTACCGCCAGTGTGCGCTTACATGTAGGGATGCCGAAGGATCCCCTGCCGTGCATGTGCGCCGGGCTTTGAGGCGCTAAACATATTATGCATTATATTTTGTAGTTTCTATTACGATCTCAATTACTTAGTAGTATATTACTGTTTAGGTAATAAGCAACTTTTGTTTTGTTTTAGGGAAATATTTAACTGATCCTCTAAAAACTCCTACCGATGGACACGTTTACCGACTTCAAAAAAGAAGGAACAAAATACGAAATCAAATGAAACGAATCAAAAGTTGTTTAGTGGTTGTTGTTAGAGGGTTATAATTTTTTTTGAAGTCGATGCCAGCAGTCAGTACGTCCTAGCACTTGGCACCGACTTCAAAAAAAGTTTGCTAATTCGTTTCGTACCTACTTTTGATTAAATTTTTTGTTGGTTAATTTCGTGCATATTTAAATTTTAATATTATTTAATAATTTTTAGTTAATTTCTTTTTGAATTCGATTTATTTTTATTTTTATTAATGAACCTCTTAGAAGTTTTTGCACTTTTAATGATAGAGTTATACTCACCCAACTTGGTCGCAGTTATTTGAATATGTAGTACTCGTATGTACAAAAAGAGGCTCAATCATCATTAGACTATTTTTAGGAGAGCAAAATGGGAATAATTTAAGGGTTCGGTTAAATGCATGCCTTTGTTTTATAGAACATAGGTTTGGCATGTGAAATGTAACATTTACGCCTTTATTCCCCAAAGGGTTCCCCAAGGGGCAGAGGTGAAAAATAAATGGCAGGGAAATGTGCCTGTAAAAAATCTAGGTTACGGAAAAATGATTGTTAAAAAAGAAAAAAGTTTTGTAGCAGAAAAATAATATTTATTAACAGAATTTAGATATGTATTGAAATGATATATTTAAAAAAAAAAAGGATAAAAAAGATTTTTATCTGTATTTTTTCTATAGACCCAGTGACAGCTAGGTAGGTAAGCTTCTTCGAAAAGAAAAACCATTGTTGGTAGTCCATTCACACGTTCGTGATTCCTCCTAAGATTAAAGACTGTGATTGATTGTACTCGTAGTACGAGTAGATCAGCTTAGTCAACCTTCCTTATTTTTTATTTTACACTAGCTGTGCCCGCGACTTCGTTTGAGTGGATGTTGGGTATCAATCATGTGTCGTTTAGAGAAGGTATAGATACTACTCCTCCATTAAAAAGGAAGAATATATATTTTTTTTTTTTTAGTATATGAACAGACACGGAATTTTAGAAATTGTTTTTTCGTCATAAGTATCGTACTTATACACTTTCACATGTCTTTACTAAAAAACTGATATAAACAGACACTTCATTTTATTTATTTGTATGTATTTATAGATTTATTTCCACGCTTCTTCGTCGTGAATCGTTGCTCTGACATTTTGAGGAAATGTTATTTCCTCAATGTGATTGATTTGCCAAAAAAACAAACAAAGAGTTGCTACTTCTCTCACATATTTTACAAAATATACAAAATTGGGTTCAGAAATGCAAATGACAAACAACTATAGGTACATTTATACATAAAAATAAAATATGAACTACGAAAGTGCTGCATTATTATATAATAAATCACCAAATAACATTAAACATCCAAAATCCATGCTACATTAAAAAAATACCTACTTAAAATACCATCTTTTTAACCTTTCTATGTATATACGCTAAATTACTTACCTTACATTTACTGACTAACAATCTTTCATTTCAGTCTCTGAAATAGTAAGAGTTTCCAAATATTAGCAAAAATATATGTTTTCTTCTAAGAGACAAAATCAAAACTCACAAACCTAAAATAGATCCTCATAAGGAATATTAAACATATGACACATTTAAGGCAGAAGTATCGTAATTTCAGCTCAGTACAAAAAACAGTACAAAATCAACGAAAATAAACCCTGGATGATGTGACCCGCGTCGGTCCCACATACCAACTGTCGCCAAATACGGCCCCACATGCTACTCGCACGAACGCACTTTGCGCCCTGTAATAAACGTAATAAACGAATCAGGCAGCTAACAGGAAACACAAAATGCCAGCATTTATGAAAATAGAAAATTTCACGAAAGAGTATTTTCTCGGTCTTACAGACCATTGCGTTGGTATAAGAAGGTTAATGGTACAAGCGCACCTTAGCGCACTTTCAGCTGCGCGTGAATCTTTACGCTTTGGTTGGGTTCAATTATTTTCACTTACTCTAATAGCCTACTAATTTAGTAGTGCACTGTAGTGTTTGGTGTTGTATGTTTAGTGAGGTTCGTGCTGTAGTGCGCTGTTGTTATCAAAATGTTATGTTTTAAGATTAATATTTCTCATATAAGTGTGGTGTATTTGGAATGGGACATAGAGATATCTGAAACCTTTAAATAATTGTATAGGTTTTATTTTTTCGTTACCCTTAAAATGCCTTCAATGTCATCATCTGCCAACCGTTTTCCCAACTATATTGGGGTCGGCTTCCAGTCTAACCGTACGCAATACCAGTATTTAACATAGAGCGACTGCCTATCTCACCTCTACAACCCAGTTACTGGGTAATACGATACTCCTTGGTAAGACTGGTTGTCAGACTTTCGGGCTTCAATAAACATATCATAATTCCAACATACTTTAGACAAAGAAACATCATTCCTCAAGCTCAACCTAAGTGTCCAAGTTCATCTTTTGTTGACAAACAAAAGATACACTTAGGCAGGATCCTCCTCCACAACGCTATCAAGAGTTATGCAACCCCGAAACGGACAGAGTGACAGCAAGCGTCCAAGCCAAGGTTGAAACACAGTGCAAACTACCACTAAATATTGAGCATAGATGTCGCAAGTCTACTATTGAGTATGAGGTCCTGGCTTTGATTCCCAGGTCGGTAAAGTGTAATTCGGTTTTTCCATCTGGACCTTCTTATTATCAGCTCGGAGCCTGGATTTGAGTCCGGCTGATGGCCATAGATTCGCCTCCTGAAACATAAGTGGCAAAATGTGAGCGTAAGTAAAGACATATAAAGTTACAGGTGTTAAGAGCCCTTTTACATTTCGGTACTGAGCGCGCATCGTTTTTTTTTTTTGTTTTTAAAAATGGCTTTTCCCTATGAGGTCCTATGAGGATGTCGTCTGCTTAAACGGGCTTGCCTGTGGATGCCTCAATAAGTTAAGGCCACCAACAGGGCGAGCGTGGATCGCGCCGGCGCAGTGAAATATAAATACTTTTATCTTATTTATTAAAAAATCAAAGTGACAATATTTTTTTTATTGTTCATACAATTAGCTAAATATAGTGTATTCTATTATTATAAAAGTAAATAATAATAATAATATTCCACAACTTTCACATAACGCCATCTAGTCCCAACCTAAGTAGAGCTTGTGCTATGAGTACTAGACAATTGATAAACATACATATGTCGGCGCGAGCGTGGGCGTAGCGATAATAGGGCCATCATAGTTTCTTGGTACGGGTTCCATGAGGAAGGTGGGTACTCGGGCAACCCAGTAAAACGTAGTTTGAAGCACAAATCACAGTCACGTTTATTCGGTAATTTACAATCACTTTATGAGCAGTAAGAAACAAAGGTTTGTACGGTGAACATGACAGTTCCGATGGCATGCTCTCAACCGTCCGGCGTGCGCTCCGCAAGTCGAATGCCGTCCGCTCTCCAATCGGCTCTGTCCACGTGTAGAAAATGGCGCGAAGTTATAGCGCCACCTCACGGCGTTCACTGTACTAACCGATCAACCAATGAGAATTAAGTTCCGGTTTGACCAATATCGTCGACCGTAGGTTCAATTGATGTAAGGGACAAAATACCCAAAATGAGTTGAGTATACAGTTTTGTTCAGAATTTTTCGCTCTATCGAATGGTGAAAATAAAAAAAATCTAGCTTAAAAAAAATGTCCCTTACACTAATGATTTTTGGATCCAAATTTCGAATCAGCCCCACAATAACAATGTATCTGAAAAATTATGCAATATAGGAACTTGAAATGGTGTAATTATCGCCGCCAATCCACTTCAAATGAGGCAAGGGTCTTCCCAATCAACGAATTACCATTACATGGTTTATTTTTTAAGAAACAAGAATAAAACTGGCCTTACACTAATGTCTTTGTTGTCTCAAAAAACAAATATCATCCATACTTTAAATGGATTGCACGAGTTTTGACATAGTTGTCCCTTACCCCAATTTGCATTGTCATACTTTAAGCAGTGTCAACGTTACACCTATTTGAATCGAATTATTGCACTATTACCATCCCTTTCTATCTCACAACGTCTTTCTGTGTGCAAAAGAGAGGATAGTACCAATGCGAAAGCAGCGCGCGGGCATAAAAAAGTGGTATCAGTGCGAGTTCATCTGTCGTTAAAAACAACAAAAATAAGGGCTTTTTGGGAAAGTGCTCTGGCCCCTTGAAACTTTGTAGTAGGGTAGTAGGTTTCAAGGAGCCAGTGTACTTAATTTAGCTAAAAAACCATTATTTTTATAAATAAATGATAGAAGGGTTAATTTCCGGACGATAAATATTTTCGAAATTCATTCGGCACTTTTTAGTTGATTTATCAGAAATTTTTTACAAAGTTTCAAGGGGCCAGAGCACCAAAAAGCCATTACTTTTGTTATATTTTATAAATAAACAATAGAAGGGGTAGTTTCCGGATGATAAATGTTTTCGAAAATTATATGGCACTCTGTAGTTGATTTTCCAGAAAATTTTTACAAAGTTTCAAGGGGCCAGAGAACTTAATTTTGCCAAAAAGCCATTATTTTTGTTGTTTTTTTTATAAATAAGCAATAGAAGGGGTAGTTTCCGGATGATAAATGTTTTCGAAAATCATTCGACACTCTTTAGTTGATTTATCAGAATTTTTTTACAAAGTTTCAAGGGACCAGAGCACTTAGTTTTGCCAAAAAGCCGTTATTTTTTATAAATAAACAATAGAAGGGGTGGTTTCCGCATGAAACATTTTTTCTAAAATTGTTCGGCTCTATGTAGTTGATTTTCCAGAATTTTTTCACATGGTTTCAAGGGGCCAGAGCACTTAATTTAGCTAAAAACCATTATTTTTGTTGTTTTTTTTATAAAATAAGCAATAGAAGTGGTAGTTTCCGGATGATAAATGTTTTCGAAAATCATTCGGCACTCTTTAGTTGATTTATCAGAAATTTTTTACAAAGTTTCAAGGGGCCAGAGAATTTAATTTTGCTAAAAAAACCATTATTTTTGTTGTTTTTTATAAATAAACAATAGAAGGGGTAGTTGCCGGATGATAAATATTTTCGAAAATCATTCGGCACTCTTTAGTTGATTTTCCAGAAATTTTTCAAAAAGTTTCAAGGGGCCAGACAACTTAAATTTGCCAAAAAGCCATTATTTTTGTTGTTTTTTATTAATGTAATCTGATTAAATTGTTCCCTTTTTATTATTTAGATAATCACTCTATATTTTTTTTTCTAATGCATTAACAACAATATGTTACAATGATATGTCTTATTAATCGTAATTAAGGTTTATTATTCAATATATCTTTCATTATTTCGATTTTTTGCATATAAGAAAGTAGTAGAGCAGCCTTTTCTACTTTTGGAATTCAAACGTTTGGAACTTCAGCTACATGTTTGGTCGGGATTGTGCGCGGTTTTTGCAGCTACTCTTTTATTTGAATAAGAATTCAAAGTAAGTATAGGTAAAATTGTTACCATTTTTTTAATAATTTGATTTTAATAAGATGTTTATTAAAATCAAATTATTAAAAAAATGGTAACATAAATAAAACAATTATTAATAAAACAATTTTTATACAATAAAATAAAAATTGTTTTATTCAAACAAATACAAATTTGCTATTACAATGTACAAACATTGCATGTAAGCGACATACAAAAAAGCACACACACGGTTCTAATACATTTTCATGTCTTTTAAATGATTTCTTATAACGATTTCCAAATTTAAGATATCCGTACGTCAAAAGTGTGTACTTCATTTTCTGTCAAAAATCTCTTTACATTGTATTTTTTTCATAAATTTGTTCAACATGTCTTTTACACTATTTTTTCATTAATAGATTGGATCCAACGTAGAGGTCAATTTGACGTAAGGGACGGGACTACAAGAAACTTGGTCAGTAAGCGTTGTTGTAAGGGACATCTATTTTCTTAAATAGCTAACTTATTTAAATAAATGTTACACATGTAGATAGAGCACTAAAATACAAGTTTATGTGTGAAATCAGACCCGAAAAAGGTTAATAACAAAAAAAGTTATGGGCGATTTAGTCCGAAAAAAAACTTTGTCGGCCTCTCCTGAAAAATCGTATTTTGTCCCTTACTGCAATTGAACCTACGGTCGACGATATTATGAAATCAACCGGAAGTAGTATTTTGATTTTTTCGTCTTGATATCGCTTGCGACGACACAAATATATTTGTAAATACATACATATTATAGATAAATTACACCCATATGATATTTGCGATATGAGAAAACTTGTTTTGATGGATTATATTCAACAGAATCTGCAAATTAGAGCTCTCAAATCAGCTCTCCATGAGTTTTTGCCTAACTATGCATCAGGAGAACGACTATTGCTAAATAAATAGATAAATAATAAAAATCATTATTATTATTGTATAAGAAAAAACGAACTATCTTTACCAATCAATAATTATATTTATACCAACCAACCAACGAATAGTATTCAATTTCAACGAGGAAATCATGCATCTACGCGCACTCATAATATATATATATATATTTATATTCTCGTATTATTTTGGTCAGAACGAGACGTCTTTATTCCCTGAAGGGATAGACCGAAGAGCTATAGTGTTTATATTTCCTTTATAAGTGGGCGAGTCTATTACCATTTACCGTGCATAAATTTTGATTCCAGTTCCAGCTTGCTACTGGGAAATTACTCAAAAAAAATTATCGACCCTGCGCTCAGATCACGCACTTACGAAGCAGCGTATTGGTTTTATTAAATAATATAATAAAATACACGTGTTGACTCTGGATTACCCAGTTCATGACTTATCTAGTTTCTTTCATTCTTATGATAATCGTGCTCAATTACCTTGTTTTAATGCCCCGTGTTTGCGACAGTCGCGAAGGAACTCGTTTCAATGTCGCAGTCGTTATGCAATTACTACTGATTGATAATTGCGGTGCAATTTATACGATACGGAACTTTATTGCACTAACAACGTAAACAATATGCCCAGTAGTGCACATGCCTGTGAACACTTAGCTATGATTACCGGTATTATGATAGACAACTACGAAGAGGAATATTCACGGTATGTTTTGATATTTTTACTTTCAAGGGTGTCGTGGTATACATAATTATATCTCGATTTAATTTTGAATTGCACTCCGTTCACAGTGGTTTTACGCCTGACAGCAGCAACTTAACAGGAACCTTATTGTGACGATCGTAAAGATCACAATGATTTTGACAGATTTGTCAGTGGCAGCTACCCAACATCAACCTTATTAGAATGAGAATAAAGATCACAATAATTTTGATAGATTTGTCATTGGCGCAGCAACCAAACGGCAATCTTATTAGAATGAGAATAAAGATCAGCGTTATGCAAAATCAGAGGTAAGATAACTGCAAAAGGACTGGAGCTTAGCTTTTTTTTTCTTAGTTTACTTCTGATCTCGGACGTGTTATCGTGAAATCGTCCCACTACAGATTAAAGACACTCTCAAGAGAAAAGAAACCCTCTGGCACTTACAAAAACAGAATCATTTATAAATTGCCGACCTTCTACAGTAATAGTCCTCGAGAAATTCTGAAACCTGCGTTATTTAGGGATGGAGAAAGTCCAAATTTATTTCATCACACAATAAATTAAGTGTCTTTGGAAGGCTCCGCAAGATATAAACAAGTTTCCATAAGTATGAATCTATTAAAGCACTTTTGCCACTTTTGCTTTTACAAAACTTGAACTTTATAATTGCTTAAAAAGTTTATGCGTCGTTTCTATCTAACCTAGCCATAATACTTAGATATTATCTTGTGAAATGTATTGGTAACGTGTGTTTTAAAACATTTTGGAACAGAAACGTTGATGTCCTAGCGAAATGTAGGTGAAATATAACGTACTCTTCTGCCTAAACCTTCTAGAAAATCAGACGTGATATTACGTAATGATATCTTACGTTTTTCAAATTGTCTCTAACTAACCAATAGTCGTCAGTAACGCAATGAATGTTGCTGAACTGTCAAAATGAAACCCATTGCTACTGATAGTGTGTTACGCAATTACCCCGCTGCTATGTGCTTCTCGCATCCTACTAACTTATTATAATTATATTCTCGAGCCGTTTAGGGTTGAAGCTCTCGGGCCGTGGGGTCCGACGATCGTATTTTGCTTGACACTTCTGATGACCCAAGACCAAGGCAAGGGCTGGCGATTACCTTTGCCTGATTTTCATTTCTATACAACGTGGCAATGCCGCCAGTCTTTTGGGCACATTACCGGATGCGGAGGATTTATTTGACGCCATTATTATGTTTGCTGTAAGGTTCAGTGAAATTTGGATATTTGATTGGTTTTGTTTTTTAATGTATTTAAATAGTTAGTTAAGGTATTTTATATATTTTTACTTTCCTTCTCTAACTAGCAGCTACGTAAAACATACTTTACAATACTTTGAACGAAGTTTCACCACCAGTGTATAAGATTATCATCGTTATTAATATTTTATCATTTATATCATTTCGCTAGAGTATTTTTGATGCCAATAATAGAATAGAATAGAATAGAATACTCTTTATTGTGTACTCCATATAGATAATGTCGTTTTTCCTTTCATAAAGTGAAATATTCTACTAATAAGCCAATTCGCACAATGTTAATTTATTTGTGAACGAATCGACAACTCGAGAAATACGTATTGTTGCCATATTTTTAATTTTATGTAATTGAATAAAACAAATAACTCGTTTTTAGGAAGCGAAGTCCATATCCGTAAACTTTTTTTTTTAACTTAGGAAGCTATAGAATATTTGTTCACACAATTTATTACTGCACAAAGTACCTATTTAATATTTATACGATCTTTAGATACGTTATTATAATATAATTGTAATAGAGTTTCATACCTAGTAGGTATTTAATTAACTCAAAAGCAAAAACAATATTAATGAGAACATAATAATCTCAAAAAATAAAAAATCGTAGTCACACATATTAGATCACATAGTAATACTTCTATATTCATTTATTTTACTTAGTTCTCATGCCTCGCAAAAAGATCTCAACGTTAATGGAAATCGCATCAAAATTCATCAAGGAGTTTCAAAGCTTTATCCGAATACAAAGATGCAGACTGAGAAGGGATATCATTCATCATATTTTAAATACCCGGAGCAGTCGGTAATACATGAATCTCACTCACACAACAAAACACACAGGCCAAAGACCGCTTCTCATACAGAGATGACACACACAAGCATTGATCACCACGCTTTTTCATGACGGGATAACGATTTCAAACTTATATTAACTATAAGGTTTCCTAACGATGATTTCCTTAACCGAGGTTAGCGATGTCTATGATATACTTAGAAAATACATCATTGACAAAGTCACATTGGTAGGTGCGACCTTCGCACGGATTTGAACCCACATTTTATTGCATGAGGTCAGTAGTATACATAATAATATATAGACTCTATGAAATCGTCATTTCAAAAACCAGAAACATACCTACCTAAACATATTTGAATCGAAAGTGAGCACTAAAGAAGGATTTTTAAAAATTCATCCCATAAAGGGATTAAATACCGTCAAACAAGCCAACTTTGCCCGTTTTTTTAAGAAAATCGAATATATTACAAGTTTTTTCTATAGGACTTATGTATATTTTTTTCATTTACTACAACTATATGACCATATGCACGCATTTGCTATGTAAAATATTTAAAAAATTTAAATTTAAACCAAGATTTGTTCGATTTTGATGGTGGGCAAAATAATCCGGACTTTTAGCCAACATTGCCCACTTCGATTTTTGACGCAAATCAAGCTCTTATAAATACGTAGAAAGCACCACGACTACAATTTAAGGCAATCTTAACCTAAGTTTTAAAATACTGTTTGTAGTTTAAATATTTTCGTGATAAAAACAGTGGGCAATGTTACCTAGCGGTTAGTGCCCTTTTCCATACAAGGCCCAACAAACGGTTTAAGATTTTAAGGGTTGTCACATTCCAGTAAAATGATTAAATAAATGTTATTTTCACTTCTTTACTCTAGAGAATTTTTTCTTAAATATTCATGCACCAATAACTTTCACAATTTTATTTTCTTCTTCACTTGAAACTTGGGTGAAATTTTAATCACTGTTTTCCTCTTACGGGGTCATTGCACTCATCATTATGTACAACATTTACTATGGAGCCAAACCTGAAATCGTGAAAAATAAATCAGCTGTTCCCTACATTTATGTTCGCATAACTCGTGAAAATGTAGGGAACAGCTGATTTTTTGTGATGAGTTAATGATGAGTACAATGACCCCTTAAGAGGAAAATGGTGATTAAAATTTCACCCTGTATAAATTATACATCAATTGCACTAGGTACAGACGCCAGCACATCAAGCTACCCGAAACTGTCAGATTTTCCCAATCAACTTTGAACCTTATGCTTTAGCGCTAAAGTTGAAAATCTATTAAAGAAATCTGACAGATTGTAGTAGCGTGATGTGCTGGCGTCCGTACTAATATATTTTATAGCATAAGAAATTAAGTACTTTATTTTAAAGCCGTTAGTTAAGAAATATGTAATTAAGGTGTTTGATGTTTTGTTTCTGTGGTTTTGCGTTAATTCAACCTGTTACAAAATAACTAAAAGTGACAACCCTGAGTGCTTTTTGATAACGGGCAATGTTGGCATGGAAGGGTCTGAATAGTTTAGGGTAACTTTGCCCATCATTAAAAGTTTTGATTTATAAAGTCCTGAATAATGAAACTATATTTAAAATACTCAACAACTGATATTCTATAACATACAGTAAATACACTTACCTGTGTTTTCGCCATGAGGTAAAATCCACAAACACTTTCCTTAGGAAATTTGCCCGCAAAAACATACACCGCACTCGACAAGTTCTAACAAGTTACTAAATGAACTTTGGAACGAATGCGTTAGATAGTTTTGCCACAAATATAATCAACTTTCCACCCAAATAATAAATGTTGCCATAAAACTAAAATTGTTTCTTATATTAGCGGATTTGCTTAAAAATTGCTTTTAGGGCAAAGATACCTTGATTGGCAAAGTTGGCTTGTTTGACGGTAGTGATTTGTGTGGAAATTGTACATTTTGTCGATGGAAAATTTCATCGGGCAGACGGCTTGTAGCACCCAAACTCAAAGCATTTATTTCAAATAAACCATTTACTGGCACTTTTGATTTGTCAAAGTGTCGGTCAGTCAGAAAGCTGAACCTAGTTGTATGGAGAAGAACAAGCAAGAAACTCCACTGACAGTCTTTTAAAACAAAATATTGCTACAAAAAAATGGTTACATCATTCATGTTGAAATTAAGCCCGTGAGAACGAACATTAAAAGCGTCCGTAATAAAAATGGAAAAAAAAATATCAAATATTAAATTAAATTAAATTAAGCCGTGGCAGCTAAGAGATGACCAGTTCCTACTGAGTAACTTACACTGATAACGTTACTCCTGTTACAGTCATAATCATAACACGATCATTTACAACTAGTAGGCACTTGAAACCGCGAGCAAAGCCAACATAGTTGTCCCTTATTTATTACCTATTCATTTTACGTACCCACTTCATGCAACGTAATAAAATTACTTACAGATTACTTAAACAATTAACTCGAAAACTCTCAAACGCACATAATTGTAGCTAAACTAAGCAAAGAATGCATGAAAAACATCATGAGCGGTAAAGTAATTAAAACGTCTGTACCTATATCTTTGTGAACTTCAAGCGGTTAGAGCAACAGCATTACTGTGGTACTGTGAGGCCTTTACGAGGTCGCGGTACCAGGATTAATAAATTAAACGAGGGTTTGTCGAATACCTTCCATGATTATTCCTAAGAATGGTTCTACTTGTAATACATTTATATATTTTTCCATGATATAACTTCGCTTGTCAGCTAATCTGACCCCTACTGTTTTTTCTGCTTTTCTTTTTATATAAAAATCAATGTTTGTCTCGTATTTTATCCTATAACTTTTAACGGATTCGCGGAAGTTGTATGTTAGCACCAAATAGGTATATTTTAGTTTATTTTATTTTATTCCTTTATTTCAGGCAACTAGGGCCCATAGAAAAAGTAATACATACTACTACAAATATTAGAATACTTATAAACTAATACATAAAAAAAAGTATCACAAATACAATACCACAATAATATAACTTAAAAATACTATAAATACATACAACATAACAAACCAAAACTACTGCACACGAAGTGTCGGCGTCGTGTTTCGCTGACTGGTGTTATGAAACCGGCGATACACAACACCCTTCGGCCAGAACTCTTCCTTGAGGAACTCGAACGAGAAGAACCTCTACCTACCTACTATGCATGTTTAGCATGAATTCAGTCAGTTTTCATGAGGTAACATACCTAACTGTGTTATACACATGCTGGCAGGAACATCGACACACAACCAACACAAAAACAAACAAAAAAAATATTTTCAATACATTATGGCCACGTAGGTATTGCACTTTTTGGATGGGACCTGGGATAAATAATAACAGCCGCACAGGTCGATCAATCAGGTTAAACTACGCTTGCCGCGGTTGGTCTCTGGATGGGTGATCACCTTTACATAGCGAGACCCCTCCGTGCCTCGGAAAGCACGTTAAGCCGTTGGTCCCGGCTGTCTCTCGCGGATCTTTGAGAGTCGTTACAGGTAGTCAAAAATCTGAAAGTCTGACAACCAGTCTTACCAAGGGGTATCGTATTACCCATCAACTGGGTTGTGAAGGTCAGGTAGGCAGTCGCTCCATGTAAAATACTGGTATTCAGCTGCATCCGGTTACACTGGAAGCCGTCCCTAACATAGCTATGAAAAGGCAATTTTTTTTTAATAACCGACGAATCATTTCTACGCTCTCGAATCATGTACTGAATTCATGGTTAAAGTTTGCGCGTCCCTGCCACCCTGTAAAGGTTACAGTTCAACTTTTATAACTTGTAAGTATCTTATTTTTTGATCCACACTCTTTCTTTAATGTTAAAAACTTATAATTGACCCACTTTTAATAATGTGTGGGTAAGGCTGTAGACATACGGACCGCATTTCAACTGCAATCCAACCGTAAATTGCAGTTCGGATGCAGTTGACACGACTGCAATAGAACTGCAAACCAAACGTGCAGTCCGATTGCAGTTCAATTGCAGTCGCCGCGCAATCGTGTGAACTGCACACCGACTGCCACTGCCATGCATTGTTCTCACAAAATATCAAATATTCTGACAGTATCATCTTGCATTCATTCGCAAACATATCAAGATATGGTATCGTTAATTAGTCATTGAATTTTATACCTAGTGTAAATAGTTACTTGTGTTAAACATTGTAAGAGAACGAATTAGTAAAAATAAGTTATTTGCATTATAATCTACTGTTTTGTCGTTAATCTTTGAAACTAATTGGCTTTTAGATAAGGGCCTCTCCACGTGGAAAATATTAAACGAAAGCAGCTTCTAAAGAAAATGTTTGCTTAAATAATACCCATTATTTAAGCAAACATTTTCTTTTTTACGTTTCTTCTTAGTTCCTAATATTAACATCTGCGAGTTTTTCAAACATATTCTTACTTTCATCTTGGTTTTCGGATACAAAACATAGATAATTAGGTAAGCTTTCCTTCTAGCAAATTCTCAAAATCCTAATTACCTAAAACCTCAGGCCTTACCAAAGAAAACACGCGCCTACACGTATAAAAAAAAACATGAATAAATAATATATAAATCCATGGTTATTATCCTTCGCTTCGTTTCTCTTATCTAAACCAATCGGAGGACGATTTAAAGGTATTGTATTGACAAACAACCAAATTGAATCGGAAAACATCATCTTATTATTCCAACGACTACGTTATGAGATGAGCAAAGAACAGCCAATCCAATTACGGATAAAATACACACAAAATGTACTCTATTGCAGCTTCTCGGAGGTACCTCTCTTGTTTGTTCCATTTAGATTTTACTACATTTGAAATTATAATTGTGCCAATCTCACTCTGCTTGGAGGTACTATACTTACAAATTGTTGTTGCATTACTGGTTTTATTCCACACTTTCCGGTAACCAAAACATAATTCGATCTAAATAATGGTGTTTGTGCTACATCTTTTCGTAATAATATGAGGAATAAGACGAGTTTTATTGCTTTTATTTTCTAATAATCAAGAAATCCATTCCTATGTCTGCTATACAGGGTGTCCGGTAATTAATGGATAACCTTGAAATGGATTATAGCAGAACTTACGGCCGTTCAGAAAAAAAATACAAAACCAATTATATGTTTTTTTTTAAAAGGACTACATACATTTTTTTACCTTTTTTATAATATCGTACGCTACGACATCAATTGAATGAATTCCATCGGTTTTTGTTGTTCTACTGTTATACGCTAACTATGCCGATAGATAGGCAGTAAATAGTAAATACTAGATATTGCAATTAAAAAAAAAAACTTCAGTGAAAAATTAATTTAAAACATATCTTCGGTACTACTTAGGATATATTTGGTTTTGTATTTTTGTCTGAACGGCCATTAGTTCTGCTATAAGCCATTTCAAGGTTATCCATTAATTACCGGACACCCTGTATATTGTCATACGTGAACGACGCATCCTATTACGTTTACAAACACAGATCTCATAACAAGAACTTATATTAGATAGATTTGTAGTTTTTTTTTTTTTTTTGTGGGCCTATGCGCAGTATAGACCCCATGAAACCCCAGGGATAATCTTTTTCTTGGCAAGTTGAATGCTCAAATCAAATCAAATCCAGTTATTTATTTCCTAGACTGCAGGTATCAAATAAAGTCGTGAAGAATTAAAGTTGAGCCATACATTCTACCCAAGATTCGACATGCAAAATTTAAATGAATGAATAATAAAATGCTATAGTAAAAATAAGAACATTAAACACAATTATCAGGTAAAAATTAATAGTCCAGTACAATTAAAATCAATTCAGTCAAAATGTCAGAAAACAATAATTCAAATGTCAAAATAATAAAAAATGAAAAAATTTATGTTAAAATACTATTTAAATGTCAAAACAATATTAAAATGTCAAAAAACAGTCATTTAAAGAAATAATAATTTTAGTCGATATAATTAAAATGTTAAAAATGTTGTTAATTAAATAAATTTATTTAACTTACAAAATTTCAAGGTCTATAATAATTTAATCGCTCATTTAGAAAATCATTAATGGAGTATTACTCCATTTTTTCCACTATAAAATCCTTATGTTTGTGTTTGTTTGTATTTTTTTTTTTAATATCCCGGTAATTTATTAAAGATCAAGAGCATAATGTTCCTACTGCTGGGACATAAGCCTCCTCTCTTCGAGAGGGAATGGGCCATAATCCATCACGCGGACCCAGTGCAGGTTGGCGGATGTCACGTCTTCGAATTGTTTGGTTCTAGGACATGTCGGTTTGCTCACGTTTTCCTTCACCGTTTTAAGAGCAGGGCTGATTAAATAAATTACGCAGTGCCTGTCTGGATCCGAACTCCTGAGTTCCGACCCAGACAGGCACTTACGGCACGTGAGTCGCGGCCGATATCACTGGGCCACCATGCACTCTACCCAAGAGCCCAGTATTATTTTTGGCTATTATAAATATATTTTTTGTAAAGATGCTACGAAACTCCTATTGATAGGCAGAGTTAAACTCCAAATTCTTCTTACCCTGCCTCGTAAGCGTGTATGTCGGGAAACGTGTTACGTAGCGTGTTTCACGTCAATGTACTCGCGGTATTACTTCCGTTCGTTAATTTTATGGCTTTGGGGTATATTGTCTTCTGTTATTATTCCTATGGGGAAGTACAGGGTGGCAGGGATATCAAAGTGTGCCTAACCTGTTACCATGAATTCAGTCCATGGTTCTGGAATTTTTCGTCGATTATGAATAGGAAAATTAGGTGTTCCATACATTTTGACCAAATAGGTATTGGCACTTTTCTATGAAAGAGCACATGTGACTGCCTGCCTGGGACACTATATGATGTACCTTCTGACTCGTTGGTCTCGTGGTCGTAAGCGCGACTGCTGAGCGTGGGGTTCTGGGTTCGATTCCGGGGTCGGGCAAAGTATTATTGGGTTTTTCCATTAGGAATTTCTTAGTAACAGCCCGGAGTTTGGAAGTTGGCGGTGTGATGCCCCGCCGCCTGGGAAAGCACGCTAAGCCGTTGATTCTGTTCCTGACCTCTCTCCGGTCGTGTCGGATTGCCGTCCCATCGCACTATGAGAGTGAGGGAAGAAGTGCACCTGTGTCTGCGCGCAGACTTGTGCACTTTAATATCTCCCGCGCCGAAGGCTAATCTCCGTTGAAATTGACCGTCGTGGCCGAAATACGATCTGTATCTCGAATATATATGATGCATCTTAATGTGATATCACCACCTACTGTGCTAGACACAGCAGTCGCGTTTAACCACAATACGGAAATGCGATATACTCGTACTTACCACAACATATACTTACACTTATTTCTTTTTTTTGTTTCAGATGAATGAACCAAGAGACTAAAGCATCCTGCTGATGCTATCGACAAACCTGGGGCCGAGACAATGACCACCATGGGTCCCATCAGTGAGGTCGCCAACGTGACCGACAACACCTCGGTACCCGTCGACCCCACGGTCATCTTCGGCCCTCAGAGGGACCCGCTCTTCATCGTGCTACCTATAACTGTCGTATATTCAGTTATATTCTTTACCGGGGTACTGGGCAATATATTTACATGTTTAGTGATAGTTAGGAATAAAAGTATGCATACAGCTACCAATTATTATTTATTTAGTTTAGCGATCTCAGATCTATTGTTACTGATAAGTGGGATGCCTCAGGAGATGTATTCGATATGGTCAAAATGGCCGTATGTGTTTGGACACAGTTTTTGTGTGATAAGAGGACTAGCGGCTGAGGCTTCGACGAATGCCAGTGTTTTAACAATAACATTATTTACGGTAGAGAGATATTTAGCAATTTGCCATCCGTTTGTTTCGCACAAGATGTCGAAACTGTCGCGGGCGACGAAACATGTGATGTTCCTGTGGGTGGCGGCGGTGGGGCTGGCACTGCCCCAGGCACTGCAGTTTGGGATCCGCGAGCACAGCGGCGTGATCATGTGCCTGCAGACTAGAGTCATCATAGAACACTCGTTTGAGATATCGACGTTCTTCTTCTTTTTCGCGCCGATGGTGCTAATCACGGTGCTGTACTCACTAATAGGCGTGAAACTGAGAGACACTAATATAAGCAAAGAAAAAAGTCAAAAGGACTTTGACACAACAATGAGATACACGCACAAGATCAGGCGGAAACACAGCCAGTCCACGAGGAGGGTCGTCAAGATGTTAGGTAAGAATCAATAAATATATTTTTTTTATTCCGTAGTATAATAAAATAGCAGCATGTCGCACCTACGGTGCAAAAACGTCACTTATGCAAATGATGTAATATTTCAGGAGAAGCGTTTGAAAATTCGACATCCTATTATAATATAGTAATATTTAAACTACAATTTTGAACTTCATATTCAATTTAAAACGAGCATCTCACAATTTTGTAATAAAATATTATAAACGTTTAAAATTTAAAACCCTCCCAAATTGCATAAGTGACGTTTTTGCACCGTAGGTGCGATATATTAGGTCAATTCTTTTGTATTAAATGCGAAAATGTCTGTTGATAGCAACAGTGACATGAAACTAAAAGTAAATCAATGGTTAATTTAAAATAACAGATACAGTAGGTAGATTCAAGTATAATTGTAAACGCAAAATATTTCGTAATTATATTATACATAGTTTTAATTCATAAAATTGGTTTCGAAAATGTGGAAAATCTATGCGTTAGGATGACATTTCATTGTCATCTCACAATAGAGTTAGGCACATTTCAAATAATATTCGATAAAATTCTAGTCAAGTGCGAGTCGTATATCGTTTTTTAATCGTCGATTATGAAGAAGTTTGAATAATACACATTTTTTTTTAAACTTTTTAATCATATTCATCCATATTACTATATTCACTCTCCACCGAACTGTCTTCGCTACTCTCATATCCTACATTCATTACACATGTTTTGCAATGTGTCCAGCTGTCGGTTGTACGAGTATACTAATAATATAAACAACTATCACTCTGGCTAAAACAATGATAATTATTTTAAAAAATGCTGTTTCAAACAAAATTGTTATAAGTACTAACTAACACGACCAAATGTATGGAACACGATAAAAATTGTAATGATATTTCTCGAATAGCCGACAACACAAGATTTTTTTCTCGAATCCATAATTTTATGACTCATGATCAGTTTACCAAACAGTTTTGGTAATCTTCTAGTTAAAGGGCGTCATTATGGTTTTCCGATGGGGTGTAACTGAAACTCCATTAGAAAAATTGTATCTATTTGGTAATCTCATATCTACATAATGACTAGTCGTAATATCCTATCATTATGGTATTTCTTTTGACCACTGGCACGGGATTGTGAATTAGGATTTTTTATCACAGTGGTAATGGTATTTGCCTTGGTTTGGTCGTCAATGGTCACTGTTTGGTTATAGAAATCAAACCATCGTGCCGTTTCTCTAAAACTCGCTGACACTTCTACCAGCATCTAAAAATAATATCCAAATATTTACTTTAACCCGTGAGAAGGCGCGCTATGAGCAATTTGCTCACACAAAAATCTAATTCAAAAATTTTTTGTCTTTCCCATGCCACACCAATTCAAGCACTTAAGTACCTTCCTAAATATTCACCCCCTCTCCCCTGACGCAATTCTCGATCCGCTCAGTGGCGTTGCGACCGCGCAGCAAGGCGTTTGTGGAGGCCATGTACCAACGTGCGGCAATTTGCTCATCACGCGCCCAGCAATTACTTTGCACCGAACATGTAAAATACATGTTTTCAGTGTGTTTCGAGAGGCACATTAGTGTAGATTTAATGGATGAATAACACTTTTTAGTTTTTGTTATGGAACAGTTTTTATTGTGATTTTTATGAAACGTGCCAAAAAAAATAATTAATACTAGGTTGTTTTGTTATTTGCGTTAGAAGTTGCTATTATGTTCAATAGTTTTGATTAAAATACTTGTTTTCTTACTTACTAAACCTTGTGTTATTTATTTAAATACATTATAAGCCAATAAATATAGAAAAACTAAAAATATAAACATTTTATGATAGTGTGAGCAATTTGCTCGCACGCGCCTACTCGTGTAAGAAAATTAGGCGCGCCTCCTCACGGGTTAATATACTACTTTCGATGACAGTGACGCATCTAACTCTAGAAATACCTCAATCATATTTAAATTTCCAGCATGAACGAAGTTCAGAAATTGTTATTACTGCAACAGATGCGGCTGTAATTAGAATATCTGCAGTATTAATAGCCTCCTATTATTAATATAAAACTTCCGTTCATAAACTTTTCATCACATTCCTATTGATTCAAGTTTTCTGCACTACGATGCATTGTGACTTCAAAACTGACAGATATATCGTGTCCCATACCCGACTTGGCAAATAACTAAAAATAGATCATCATCATTCTCTCAACCCCATCCCAATTTATTTGGGGTCGGGGGTTTAACATGCCTTTTTCTTCCGTATCTACTTCTCATATTATTCGTCATCTCGGTATAGTCACCCCCTATCTAGCAATATCATCTTTCCCACAGTCCATCCATCGTTGCTATGATCAGGTGAAGACCAAAGCAACGATGGATGGACTCTCAAAACTAAAGATAGATATTATTTATTTAATCATTAGGAGCAAAAATTACAAGCGTCAACAAGATAGGTACAGACGCCAGCACATCAAGCTACTAAATACAATCTCTCAAATTTCTTTAATAGATTTTCAACTTTATCGCTAAACAATTAGGTTCAAAATTGATTAGGAATATTTGACAGTTTCGGGTAGCTTGATATGCTGGCGTCTATACCAAAATAAAACCTAAAACTTCTTTCCCCGAAGGGACGTATCCGTAAATTCAGAAATAATAATTGTTTCTCACATTTTTATTACCTATCTACAAATTATTAAAATAAAAATATAATAACCTAATCTAACTAAAACTATTAAAAAACTAAAATATTACGTCGAAATATTCCTCCGCATCGCTGTCGACTGGTGACCGAAGAGATTGGCGGCATTGCCACGTTGTTTGGAAATGCTTAGCCTCTGGCCAAGGTAAAAGCCAGCCCTTGGGTCACGGGGAGTGTCAACCAGCCATTTAGAAATTTAATTGAACGAGCAACGAGCACTTGGACCCCACGGCCCGAGGGTTTCAACCCCAAACGGCTCGAAAATATACTTATTATACTTTCGCCGCTTGAGGTTTGCCGCAGCCGCAGTAGCAGCGCCAGCACAGCACGCTGAGCCAGGAAGATGGGCTGGCGCAAGAGTATCGACGCACGTTGCGTCTCACACTAAATGTCTATCCACCTTCCATGGATATAAAGACATGCCGTCCGGTCTCTTGCCATCGTCGCGTACCAAACCATTGGGTTCTAAAACAGCTGAAACGCCGACGGTGACAAGAGCTCGTCGGATCATGTTGTTCGCGTGCCGCGCTAAGCGACGCGCACTTCGGCTGCAAGACAGGCCACGGCATGGACACCACGGTGTCGGAGGTAGTTGTCATCTTCGCCTGCTGTAAATCAGTGTTGCAATAATAGATGAGCGTGCTTCAAAACAGTTAGGTAAATAGGTCGGCAGTTCATAGGTTAGGTTGGGACTGGGGCCAACAGCGCGCGAGCTGAAATGGTCGCAGTAACTAGGCCAGGGCACCCCAACCAAATGGGTTATGTTAGGTTAAAACTGTGATCGCACGATCTCCCGATCCGATCTCCGATCCCGCAGCAGACGTACAACGCCCTCTTGCAGACCCCATAAACTGATCCTGAGGGACGGCGGACTTGGGGACGTTTAAAATTTTGTTTCGTTTTTTGCAATTTGCAGGTCAGCAGGAAACAAAATTTTAACGTCGCGGACTATCTTAGCGCATCCTCCTTTTGTACTTTTTAATTCAATGCTATTATTGTTTTGTTCACAGTGGCAGTCGTCGTGGCGTTCTTCATCTGTTGGGCGCCATTCCACGCTCAGCGGCTGGTCGCGATCTACGGAACCACTGAAAACCATCTAGCACGATCACCGATCCTCCTATCTGTGTACTCGTTCCTCACCTATATCTCCGGAGTGTTTTACTACATGTCTACATGCATCAACCCGATATTCTACCACATCATGTCCAATAAGTTTAGGGACGCTTTCAAGGTAACTGTCTATCACCTTCTTGCATAATTAAATTTCGTTTGTTATTAACCCAGCTATTCAATTAAACTGTATGCTTATTACGCTAGCAGGATTAAACAAAATAATCATTAATTTATTAATACGATTTTTTTGTTCATGTTTAATCCTAGTAGTTATTTTGGTTAATTGATTACAATGTTAAGAAAGAAAGATTATTAAAACAATAAACTTAGGTAGCTAGTGGCGAAATAATAATATTCCCATACAAAACTTCAATACCTATTCAACCCATATGTATTGGATGGCTGATTATAATTTCGCGATTACGACGTTGCCGCGTTGGTCCCATGTAGAAAGTTGTTCAGTTAGATGGTGTGTACCACACCCTTAAATTTGACCACACAGTAGCTACAGTGTTCTCCAAAAGTTAGTTGACATGTTTCTACTTCAGCTGTGATACCACATTAAGATTTAAAACATTTAAAAAAAACTTAAAAAAAAAAATCACTTTTAGTTATACCTACCCCAAACAAATTCAAATAACACTACTTGCTATGTAAATATCAGTGACAGGAAGCTGCATCTGCGTTTATAGGGTACAGCAGATGTGATGTTATGTTGTGCGATTGCAGCAATCGCGGTTGTTTTACTGGTATTTATTGAAGAGTTGCGTGGTGTGTCACCGAAACTCATCACCAGATCTTTACGAAATTTAAATGGGACCATTTCGGAATAAACCTCTATCGAACAAAAAAAGAATTTTGCAAATCCGTCCATATATCGTCGACCGTAGGTTCAATTGCTGTAAGGGACAAAATACCCAAAATGAGTTGAGTATACAGTTTTGTTCAGAATTTTTCGCTCTATCGAATGGTGAATATAAAAAAAATCTAGCTTAAAAAAAATGTCCCTTACTCTAATGATTTTTGGATCCAAATTTAGAATCAGCCCCATAATAACAATGTATCTGAAAAACTATGCAATATAGGAACTTGAAATGGTGTAATTATCGCCGCCAATCCACTTCAAATAAGGTAAGGGTCTTCCCAATCAACGAATTACCATTACATGGTTTATTTTTTAAGAAAAAATAATAAAACTGGCCTTACACTAATGTCTTTGTTGTCTCAAAAAATAAATATCATCCATACTTTAAATGGATTGCACGAGTTTTGACATAGTTGTCCCTTACCCCAATTTGCATTGTCATACTTTAAGCAGTGTCAACGTTACACCTATTTGAATCGAATTATTGCACTATTACCATCCTTTTCTATCTCACAACGTCTTTCTGTGTGCAAAAGAGAGGATAGTACAAATGCTTTTTGGGAAAACGAAGTGCTCTGGCCCCTTGAAACTTTGTAGTAGGGTCGTAGGTTTCAAGGAGCCAGTGTACTTAATTTAGCTAAAAAACCATTATTTTTATAAATAAATGATAGAAGGGTTAATTTCCGGACGATAAATATTCTCGAAATTCATTCGGCACTTCAAAGTTTCAAGGGGCCAGAGCACCAAAAAGCCATTACTTTTGTTATATTTTATAAATAAACAATAGAAGGGGTAGTTTCCGGATGATAAATGTTTTCGAAAATCATTCGACACTCTTTAGTTGATTTATCAGAATTTTTTTACAAAGTTTCAAGGGACCAGAGCACTTAGTTTTGCCAAAAAGCCGTTATTTTTTATAAATAAACAATAGAAGGAGTAGTTTCCGGATGATAAATGTTTTCGAAAATCATTCGACACTCTTTAGTTGATTTATCAGAATTTTTTTACAAAGTTTCAAGGGACCAGAGCACTTAGTTTTGCCAAAAAGCCGTTATTTTTTATAAATAAACAATAGAAGGGGTGGTTTCCGCATGAAATTTTTTTTCGAAAATTGTTCGGCTCTATGTAGTAGATTTTCCAGAATTTTTTCACATGGTTTCAAGGGGCCAGAGCACTGAATTTTGCTAAAAACCATTATTTTTGTTGTTTTTTTATAAAATAAGCAATAGAAGTGTTAGTTTCCGGATGATAAATGTTTTCGAAAATCATTCGGCACTCTTTAGTTGATTTATCAGAAATTTTTTACAAAGTTTCAAGGGACCAGAGAACTTAATTTTGCTAAAAAACCATTATTTTTGTTGTTTTTTATAAATAAACAATAGAAGGGGTAGTTGCCGGATGATAAATATTTTCGAAAATCATTCGGCACTCTTTAGTTGATTTTCCAGAAAATTTTCAAAAAGTTTCAAGGGGCCAGACAACTTAAATTTGCCAAAAAGTCATTATTTCTGTTGTTTTTCATAAATGTAATCTGATTAAATTGTTCCCTTTTTATTATTTAGATAATCACTCTATATTTTTTTTTTCTAATGCAATAATAACAATATATTACAATGATATGTCTTATTAATCGTAATTAAGGTTTATTATTCAATATATCTTTCATTATTTCGATTTTTTGCATATAAGAAAGTAGTAGAGCAGCCTTTTCTACTTTTGGAATTCAAACGTTTGGAACTTCAGCTACATGTTTGGTCGGGATTGTGCGCGGTTTTTGCAGCTACTCTTTTATTTGAATAAGAATTCAAAGTAAGTATAGGTAAAATTGTTACCATTTTTTTAATAATTTGATTTTAATAAGATGTTTATTAAAATCAAATTATTAAAAAAATGGTAACATAAATAAAACAATTATTAATAAAACAATTTTTATACAATAAAATAAAAATTGTTTTATTCAAACTAATACAAATTTGCTATTACAATGTACAAACATTGCATGTAAGCGACATACAAAAAAGCACACACACGGTTCTAATACATTTTCATGTCTTTTAAATGATTTCTTATAACGATTTCCAAATTTAAGATATCCGTACGTCAAAAGTGTGTACTTCATTTTCTGTCAAAAATCTCTTTACATTGTATTTTTTTCATAAATTTGTTCAACATGTCCTTTACACTATTTTTTCATTAATAGATTGGATCCAACGTAGAGGTCAATTTAATGTAAGGGACGGGACTACAAGATACTTGGGCAGTAAGGGACATTACTAACAAAATACGTTGTTGTAAGGGACATCTATTTTCTTAAATAGCTAACTCATTTAAATAAATGTTACACATGTAGATAGAGCACTAAAATACAAGTTTATGTGTGAAATCAGACCCGAAAAAGGTTAATAACAAAAAAAGTTATGGGCGATTTAGTCCGAAAAAAAACTTTGTCGGCCTCTCCTGAAAAATCGTATTTTGTCCCTTACAGCAATTGAACCTACGGTCGACGATATGACGGAGCTATGTCCGAACATACTTTAAAATAAAAAAAATAGAAACATCCTAATTGATAACCTTCTCCTTTTTGAAGTCGGTTAAAAAGATAGAAACATCCGAATTGATAACCCCCTCCTTATTGAAGTCGGTTAAAAAGTCAAGTAATGCTAAGAGACTCATATTTTTATGATAAGTCATAGGCAGTTGAATTATTCAATAAAAACATTTCAAACTAGAATTTTAAAACATAATGTGGCATCGCAGATGAAGTGGAAAAATGTCAACTAACTTTTGGAGGCCACTGTATATTAAAATACCTTTTGCACTCAATGGCGCCAATTCGCTTGTTCACAACCTAAATTAAATTTAAGTTCAGTGCATCTTTTTCGTTCTATTTCATTAACATAAAGAAGATAAATATTAGTTTAGTCCTGTCAAATTAAGATACTTCATAGACAACTTTAGACGTGATTAAAAAATTGGCTACTAAAAATACGTCAATTTACGTCAGGCGCTGACTAATTTGACAGGACTAAACGAATATTTATCTTCTGTCCTTTTCTTAATGAAATTGAAAGAAAAAGTTGCACAGGACTTAAATTTAGTTTAGGTTGTGAACAAGGGAATCAGCGCCAATGTCAAGCTCGTCTCGATCCCAAAAAGTCGTAAATAAATTTCGTGTAAATTAAAGTTAGCAGACGCTGTGTTTCAGAACTCAATGAGGTTGTGGTGCTGTCGCTCGAGCGAGAGAACTACCGCCAAGCGCTGCTCCTACACGGCCATGGCCTTCCAACGGAACCCCACCTCCAGCGGTACTGCCAACTCAGGTCATTTTACACGACATTTTAATTTACTACTTAGAAATTATGAAACTTGTTGGGTTTTTGTGGTGTTTTTCAATGTTACATGTACAGCGTGGCGCATTAATAACTACATTCATTGAACACACTTATACGGTTTCACGTTTTCGTTTTATGAACATATTTTAATTTCAGTAAACATTTTTATTTATTTACAATTTTCAAAAATAGCATCTTGGAGTAACCTGTACTTGAAAAACTGCCGAGGCCACGGATCATAACATCGCATCAATGAAATTAAAGCGAATAACGTGCAAAGAGTAGACGAATTAAAGGAAAGAGAGAGAGAGCCCAATGTCTGGGAGCGGCGCAGGCGGTAGTTTTCAAATTACGAATTATTTTAAAATAATAACAGCCACACAGGTCGATCGATCAGGTTAAGCTACGCTTGCCGCGGTTGGTCTGTGGATGGATGACTATATTTACATACCGAGACCCCTCCGTGCCTCAGAAAGCACGTTAAGCCAAATAAATAAATACTTGCTTAAATCAGCATTAGGTAACTTGGGTTTCCAAATGAATAGGAGTATTCAAGTGAATGTGTATAGCAACCAACAAATACACAGGAAAATTTTGATCCCACGCTATTTACCTGACACGATTTCATGATTAAATTATTTGTAGGTACTTCGTTCATTAAATCAAGATTTTAATTACTGGCCAAAATATTTGTGTTGTGACCCCGTTAAATAAAGTTACAGAATTAATCTAAATAATAGGCGGTTTGATGAGGAGAGTAGTTCATTGGATATGGACGTAACTAATACATATTTGGTTGTACAATACCTATTATAAAATATTTTCCACGTTTTGCAGGTAATTCGCTCAAAAACTCTTTGCGAAACGAAGCGAGCATCCGCTACAAAATGAGAGGCCAGGACGTCAGAGACCGATGCATCCCTACAGTGCACGTGTGCCACAATGGCAAGACGATCGTCACGCCCCCTGTGCACGACTACAGGACATGCAGTAAGCACTCCTTCCAACAATCCCTCAAAGAAGAAATTATTAATAACAGAAACTCGTACTTAGACACAGCCATGCGATTAGCAAACGAAAAACGAAGACCTTGCTCGCCAGTATGCTGCACCTATCCCTCGTCACCCACCGAGACTATCGCAGTGACACCCGACGCCGTAATCAATAATATCTCAGAAGAAAAGAGAGACTACTCTTCGGACGAGCCCGAAAAATATCTCAAAGAGATCAAATTAAGAATTATACAACGTGAGAAAGAATATGGATAAAATTATATTGTGAAGTTCTAAGTAAGGCAACAAAATGAGAACAATTTGTCAATTTCTTTACGTGAAAGATAGATATCGAGTTAAGTACAACTATTTTTCAGTGTGTAATATTATCTAGATTCATGAAACTAGTATAGTATTAAAACAATGTTTCATGTTGTTATGAAATTTAATAAACTTTGCATTCTACGTGCTTAGGTAAGCATTCAAGAAATATAATCGTTACAGGTCAGTACGTTTTAAGACTCGTAGTTTTTGTAATCTGTTTGTCAGAATCCTCTAAAAAAAATATATAAAGTCACTACCTATTTGTAAACCTACCTATTTGTAAATATTTGTAAAAAAAAAAAACTTTTGAACAAAACATTGTCACTAATCAACTTGTCCCACTCAGCGAATCCTTTGGGCAGAAATATGTGGATCTGATCAACTTTTTATGACAGCATAAATACTTCATTGATGGTCTCTTTGCATTTTTATTATATCACTAGCTGTGCCCGCGACTGCGTTCGCGTGCATGTCGGAAAACATTGGGTTTCATGGTTTTTATTTTTTTTGCGCGGAATCCTAATTATTTTTTTTAATAAAAATTAGCCCATGTTACTTCTTATAACATCAGCTATCTGCCAGTGAAAGTTCCGTCAAAATCGGTCCAGTCGTTTTGGAGATTAGCCGATACAAACAAACAGACAGACAGGCAAATTTTTAACTGTTTATTTTTTATAAACACAACCAACCTTCATATTTATTATTTTATTTTTACAATTTTAAGAAAGCTTACAGACTAACACACGTAAATGGTAAAAGAGGGGGATTTTCCACGATTTAATGAAGGATCTATCTAATTCTATGAAGAAAGTATCTGCCAGTGCCAGTGAGCAACTAACGAAGTAAGAACTATTTCCTCTTGCGATTCGATTTACACATGTTTGGGTGTCAGAATGTAAAGAAGAGCTTTAAAAGTATGTGTATCTTGGTCAAGTACAAAATATTATGAGAATAAACTAATTTACACGAGTACTTGTTACGGAGACTGAAATAAAATATTTTCGCGAAAAACAAAATACCTTTGTTTCTATTTTTCCTTGCACATGTACCAGTGTTAGTTTTGAAAATATTTGGATAAGATAATAATATTATTAAAATTTACATTATAATTAATTATTATTAATACAAATTCGGTCATTGGTAAGTAGGTATGTACGTGCTTATTCTGCGCAGGACTATAAATTGCTAACAAGACCAATCATTTTCTTAATTACATACCTATTCAGTTAACTAACTTCTCTAAAATTATGTAGGTATGTATGAACTCAAGTTTTTAATAATTATATCACATATTACTTGCTAGCTTCACGGTTGTAACGAAAGTAAGTACTTACATTATTGTAAGTACCCACGACTGACATTCTAAGCTCTTCTAAACCATAAAAATGCGTTGCGTTGCGTTGTAGTTTGTGATCCGCCTTATTTCGATAATAAGAAACTGAAAATACTTTTCAATACCTTTAATAAAAGATAAATCATTTATTTTCTGTAAGTATGTTTGTACAAACACTTTTACATGTCAATCATATTTTTTTTTGTAACTAGATGAGGCCGGCGTTTCCCATCTGATTATTCTGAGAAGAAAGGCCGAAACAAACTCAGAGGTCACAGTCTCTTTTAAAGTCCAGACATAATCTTGGTCTGACCAAGATTATGTCTGGACCAAGATTATGTCATGTGAAGACCATGTAGTTCTGTGTCTGAAATGGTCTTTTGAGGAAAGAACCACACAGATTGAGCGGACATGTCGAGTCAGATAATTATTATTCTTATTTTCATCGCATTTTGTACTTATAATATTTTAAATATAAATGTATTTTTACGTTATTTCAACTTTTTGGGAGAAGGACTTGGATGCGAGTCCGATTCGATGTAAGACTGAGATTTAAAACAGTAACTAATGGTTCACCAAAACACGAGATGATATATTTAAGTAATAAATATTTTCCTCATTCATTTGTGATTGTTTTTTTTTTATACTTAGTTATAATTAATATCTCTATAAGTACCTTTGTGTAAATAGCATGATATAGATAAATAAATATGCATTATATATTTATTATGTACATCTTATGAAGAATATTCCTTTATTGTTCTTCATTGCTTTTTAAATGTGCTGTTCGTGTGAAAAGCGTAAATCACTAATTCCAATGAATTTAGCTATTTCATACAATGATTTTCACATTTTCAAGGGGTTATCAGACGATGAAAAAAAAAAAGTAATACCGAACAAAATTTTAAATAACAAAGGTTTTTCCGAATATCCCAAAAGTGTAGAGTTAGCCCTAGTTCATATAGGCGTTATTCGAACTGCACTAAGTTTATCCACTCTTACCAGAAAAAGGGTCTTTCTGTCTTCTGCCCGAGCTGGGTCCGGGAACCAATCGACCACACATGCAATCATTAGTATGCGATCTATGTATATCCGGGCTCGAACCATCCGGGCTTTTAGTGATCTGAAACTGCACTGCTTTGACATCAACGAAAATTGGGCCCCGACAAACTGAATCCCGAAAGACCACGGTCTTTTTCAGGGAACCCATAACGGTGTGCACACAGGTTTTTTGTTTCAAAAAGCGCTTGTGTAAATGCCAACTTGTGGTCATTGTAGCACGAACAGAACATTTAAATGAAACCCAATTTTGTAAACACTGTAATAATTTAGTGAAAACTAATTTTGTTAATTGTGAGATGCCTCAGAAGTTTTGTTATTTTTTCATTCATATAAGAAGAAATACGATTATAAAACTGTCCATGAAAGTAAAATGTTGTTCTTTGGAATTCTTCTTTTGTGTTTTGTTTTCATATGCAATTAGTAGATCAAAAGATATATTGTGTGATTTAAACAATAATAAAGAGGGTAGACTTTGTTAATTGTTCGTCTGTGTCTTTTATTTCTATTTGCATACTATTTAAAGGTAACCTTCAACGCGGTTAAGTAGGAAGTGCCAGGGTAGCCCGCTAATTCAAAGGGTCAGTTTCAGGCTGTACTTTGAATAAAATAGGATTGGCGACCGTAACAACTAGGTATGTATTTACAGAATAATAGTCATTAAAATCATCAAAAATCCCTCTAAGATCATATAACCAAACTATACCTATACAACAACTGGACGATTTGTTTACCGTCTCAAAATATTTACAGTGTGTTCTACCCATGAATATGATCATCTTTCACTATGGGACCAACTCTGAAATCACGAAAACATAACACAGGCCTGCGATGGTTTTCCCCCTAAAAAGCTAATCAGCGATTTGGGTTGGTATTAGTTACGAAAAAAATAAAAGAAAAATTCTATCACGTCAATTTTCTGAGAAAATTACTTTTTTACGTACAAACACAATATAACGCAACAAGCACTGTAAATCTAAGTGTATAGAAACTTAACATTTCAGGTGTTTGCAATGTTTAACGCCATAAACAAACTATAGTAATTTTATACACGAATTTTAATAATTTCTTGCCAAACTATTCTTACCAAAATGCTATAGTTTTTTTTTATGGCGTTCAACATTGTAAACGCTTAGGTGTTTTATTATTAAAAACTTTAAGCGTTTCATTACTTAACACTTGAATTTTCCCGGATTTGCAGTGAGCGCACTCACACGTACACAATTCAGACTACTAGTGTACTATTGTGTCATATTATGTCGGTGCGCATATTGCATAATATTATGTTTGTATGTACACGGGGGCACTGTCTCACGCAACAGTTAAACCGCGCTTGGTACCTTTTGTTCGGATTTACCTTACATTGGGTATACTGTAGTATAAATGGCTTCTCGTAAATGTCTTAATTCTCCAGATAACTTCTGTTACATATGTGGAAGTTACGTGATACGGAAACACACACAATAGCTACGATTCATACGTTCTCTTGTAGGTTCATACTTCCCATGAAAGAATTCGATAAAGTGAATAATACCTACTCAAAGCTCTCTAAACGTGACCCCGATATCAAGCCCTGTATCAGTAGCTCATATCTAAGTGCCTTCCTTAAATTATTGGGTAGTTTGTAATACGTATCAAAGCGTCGGTCCTCGTAATCAATTTCCATTTTCCTGGGGGAAAGTGCCTACCTCGGTAAATCACCATTAACTACGGGAATTATCTGTAAGAATGCAGTCAGTGTATCAGTGTTGTGCCATTAGGTAGTGCTGGAACGCATTCATTGATTCTCTAAGACAAAAACATTTCAAGCAATGGGAAATTGCTACTGGAGGCTGCGGCTGTTGACCTCATGATGAGCTGCTTCTCACACGGACAGCTTTACGTCACTTGCTCCTGCGTCACCAGTCTTTATATTCTGTCTGCTGACACCAACATTTCAAACGGAGTTTTATAAAAATGTGGCTGTTATTATAGTATATTGCGGTGTCTTACGACTTTCACACGAACGAAGTCGCAGGCAGAAGCTAGTATGAGATAAAACAGTATCAACACACACACGCACACAAACAAACAGATCACAGTAGGTACTAATAGTTACCTGCATTTTGTGAAGAACGCGCTAAGTACAGTGAAACCTGGTTAAGTGGGCCCTGGATATGTGAGAAACCTCTATTATTGATCATTACAATGAGGTCCCGACACTTTTGCATTGAAATATCTCTGATACTTAATCGCTATCTGTTACTTTATCTTTGTCTGTTAATTTTCAAACCTCGTTAACTGAGATTAGATTTCATAGATTTTTCGATTTTTACTTCTATAATTGGGACTTGGTACTTCAACAACCCGTATAAGTGAGACAATTTATCAGCCGTGCGATTCTGTAACCATCTCACCGTGAAAACTTGGGTGATGTGAGCGTAGAGTGAGCTGTCATTCGCTGGGGATTAACACTATTAAGTGCTCACTTCACTTATGATTTTACCGTGAGGTTTTTACAGAATCGACTGGCTGGTTTAGACAAGTTATGACACACTTGTTTACAAACAGTCTAATTTCTTCCATACTTGCTTTGTTTATCAGTACTATCTAAGGGTTTGTTTTTCATCTATAAATAAGACCACTGTGATGTTACCCTGCCTAGTTGGGAAACTGGGTAAATGAGAAGCCTCTATAAGTGAGAAAAAATCACTAACTTATCATTTATTTTTAATCGAACATACATCAATAACGCCTGAAGTAGTTATGTCGGCAAATTGTAGTGGACTGTATTGCTGGTAATATCTGTCAGGCGCTATAAGAAAAGATACTCATTGGTGCAACTTATTGCTACATCATTGTTGAAAGGAATCCCAGCATCTCAGTCAACTCAGTCAAATACAAACAATAATACTCTAGTTCTCGCAATGGATCATTTAGGCAATAGATCTTTATCTGATTCAAACATCTCCGTTGGTATGGATACTCAACATACTCCACCCAACTTTGTCTCCCATCGGTCCAAACGGTCACGAGGGGAACCAGACTACGATTTAGACTTCCTAAACTTCAAAGAGGAAGTTAAAACACTTATATCTACGTTGATCACAACCCAGAACGAAGAAATAAAGAAAATGTCTTCCACATTAAAGGAGATTAGGGATACGAACACTAATATAGAAACTGCCATGGCATCGCTCACAGCCCAAAACGACGAACTAAAAAAGAAAATAGAGCAACTTGAAGTCAGGGCAAAGAAGGATGAGAACTACATCGCTTTGCTAGAGGATAAAATCGAAGACCTGCAACGGGGGAGCCGGAAAACAAATTTAGAGATAAAAAATGCACCGAAACTAAGTAAAGAAACCAAAGACGACTTGATAACAATGGTTAAGCATCTGTCAAAAGAAGTTAATTGTCCTATCCAACAAAGCGACATAAAAGACATTTTCCGGGTTCCGAATAAGCGGGGCGACACGAAAACCGGGCCGGTCATTATCGAACTGGCATCAACAATCTTAAAAACCGACTTTTTGAAATCGGCGCGAAACTTCAACCGAACAAGCAAAGAAAAACTATGTGCAAAGCACTTAGGATTCAAGACTAATGAATACACCCCCATTTACATATCGGAGCAGCTTACCACCAAGGCGGCACGCTTGCATTTTCTCGCCCGCGATCTGGCAAAGTCTAAGGCATATAAATACTGCTGGACCGCCTTCGGCCAGGTATGCGTCAAAAAAGATGACAACTCGCCTAAAATAATTATTAAAAGTGAAATGCACGTTACTAAACTTATGCAAGAAATATGACTAGTCCTCATTAATATTGCTGCATGTATATGTAAAGCTCAGAGCTCAAATTCATTTTATATAAGTATTTTGTATAAGGGCATTTTGTACAAGTTTAAAATACCTAAATTGGCGAGATTGAAATGTATTATCCTAATGCGCACACACACACCAAAAACACAGACTACTGAACTTTCCCAGCAAGTTACATCTTTTCACACAAACTATACACACACAGACACTAACACGTACACCAAAAGTAACAAAATTCTGATTAATTCTTGTAGCTACATACCTAAATTACAATTATGGATGGCACCTTAGAAACTATAACAGAAATTGACAACATTGAAATAGCGCAAGTATCAAATTACACTCTTCGCAATTTTAACAATGCAATAAAGATTAAAAACACAGACTTTACGATTATCTCACAGAATATCAGAAGTATATATTCTAATTTTAACGACCTACAACTTAATTTAGCTAATCTCAGCTTCGCTACTGACCTTGTTGTTCTGAGTGAATGCAGGCTGAAGCCAAATAAAAATATTCCTCAATTAAATAATTATTCGGCAGCCCGCACTACTAAACATTTAAATAAAGCTGACGGTGTAGTCGTTTTCGCTAGTAATAAACATAAGGTTCAAATAAAAGAAGTAAAATTAACTCATGCTTCTTGCCTGCAAGTAAACATTAAGCCCGATCTCATAGTCATGGGTATATATCGCTCTCCGTCAAAGACAAACGCGGACGACTTCATTAGCTCTTTATCTCTGCATTTAGCTACACTGGCGTCAAATAAAAACGTTATAATTACTGGTGACATCAACATAAACCTAATTCATAGGCAAGAAGAGCAATCATATGAACGCTCAAATAGACTTAATTATTTAAATATGTTGGCAACGCATGGCCTGCTCCCCGGACACACACTTCCAACTAGAGACAAAAGTTGCTTAGATCACTTTATTTTAAAACTTAGACCGAACAAAAGATCTGCATCTATTGGAATTATCGACACCACTATTACTGATCACTTTATGATTTTTCTAAAACTATCTGATTCGACTAAAAAACATGAAATAAGTAAAACAAAAACAATAATAAACGTTGATAATGCAATCGAACTCTTAAAAACCAACAACCCTCAAGACCTTTTAAGTTTAACTAACCCTAATGTTTTAACAGATAAACTAATAATTTTGCTACAAAAAACACTTATTGCCAACACTCTTGTTATAAGAATCCCTCTAAAGAATAGACTGATTAAACCTTGGATGACTATAGGTCTATTACGCTGCATACATAACCGTAACTATATGCAAAAAAAATTGAAATTAGACCCTTACAATGAAATTCTGAAAATCACGTATAAGAGATACCGGAATTACTGTTGCTGCATAATAAAAAAACAAAAACGTAAATATGATCGTGAACAGTTATATAAGACAAACAAAAACCCTAAAAAATTATGGCATGCGATTAACACTATTACCCAGCGAAAGCCACAGAAAACGCAAAACACAGAATTATTGGAGTCAGCCAATACCCCTTTAGAAGCAGTAAACAACGTCAACAAATATTTCTCTACTATAGGCAAGAATCTAGCTGATGACATATTAAAAAACCCTGAAAGACTAGCTAGCGGAGACAATCACGACCGACTTAGTGTACCTTTAAGAGATCCAAATCCGCCAGTCTCGTCTTTCGTTCTACTCAACACGGACGCTGATGAAGTCGCTGCTGTGATTCGAGGCCTAAAATCTGACTGTACCACCGGCTGGGACAAAATTCCCGTAAGTTTCATAAAGGCTGCACAGCTAATTATTTCACCAATCATCTCTCACCTTGTTAACCTTTGTTTTGAACAAGGAACGTTTCCCACCGCCCTGAAACATGCTGTAATAACACCTGTGTACAAGAGTGGGAACAGAGCTGACCCATCGAACTACAGACCTATATCGGTCCTTCCGTCCTTATCTAAAATAATCGAAAGATTAATAAACCAACGCTTGGTTAAATACCTCGAGAAAAATAAAATAATCTCTCCCTCGCAGTTTGGTTTCCGACAAGGCAAGTCTACAGAAGATGCAGTCATGGCGCTTGCCTCCATTGTCACTGAAAAAGTGGACAGTGGAAGTAAGTGCCTGGCAGTGTTTCTAGACCTCAAAAAAGCCTTCGATACAGTCTCTGTTCCCACACTACTACACAGGTTAGAAGACATTGGAGTGAGAGGGCTACCTCTCAAGCTGTTTCAGGAATACCTGAGCGAGCGAAAATATGTGGTAAAAATGGGATTGGTAACTAGTTCTGACGAAATCGTCACATACGGTGTAGGCCAAGGTAGTGTGCTAGGCCCAACATTGTTCCTTGTTTATATAAACACATTGTGCAATATGACCATAGAAGATGCTCACATATTCTCTTACGCCGACGATACAGCAATAGTTTTTTCGGGAAAATCATGGGATAGCGTTGCCCGCACTACCGAAAGTGGCCTGACTACGATAGCTGCCTGGCTTGATCGCAATCTTTTAACATTAAATGTGTCAAAGACTAATTACATCTGTTTCTCCATTTACAATCGTTCACAACCATTACAAGACCCCCAGATTAAAATCCACACATGCTCCGACTCTTCAAGCAACACTTGCACTTGCCTAAAAATAACAAAAGTCAATAACACTAAATACCTTGGTGTTATGCTCGACCAAAGACTATCATGGCACTTGCACTTGGAACTAATAATGGGTAGAGTTAGGAAACTAATATGGACCTTCAAGTTACTTCGTCATGTGGCTACAAAGGATCTAATCAGGCAAATCTACCTCTCCTTGGGTCAATCAGTAATAATGTACTGTTTGCCGATCTGGGGCGGCGCAACAAAAACAAAATTTCTGGAACTGGAGCGGGCACAGAGAGCTCTACTGAAGGTCATGTTCTTCAAACCGCTGAGATTCCCCACGGAAAGTCTATACTTAAACTCGAATCTTCTATCGGTAAGAAAATTATACATTCTTCAAATTGCCTTAAAAAAACATAAATCCCTACCGTTCGTCTCATCCAGGGCACAATCTAGGAGGAAGAATAATGTCGCTACAGAAACTCCAGTTAAAACTGCATTCGCTACGAGACAATATACAAAACAATCATCACACATATACAATATTCTGAATAAAGAACTAAACATATATTCTATGACGCACCACAACTGCAAAAAAACACTCACTCAATGGCTGACAAACAAAAGTTATGAAGAAATCGAGTCAATCTTACATACGATCACATAAACACACACACACACACACACACACCCTATGCGCATACTATACTTTACTTTTTATAATTCTTAACTTTATTAATTTAATTTTAGTATTACTATTAATTATGTTATTTTATTTTTATTTCGTTTTCGATTTAGTCTTTGATTCTAATTTTGGATAGATTTTAAATCTCCGATTACAATATTGATTGTGATTTTAATGCTAATTTTTATTCTTATTTTGGATTATGATTTTGAATCTTGATTTGAATGGAATTATTTTAACAGACTTTTTATTTTTTTTATTTAACTGTACTGAATTTATTTTTTTTTAAAGTGTATCACATTTATGTAAATGAAAATGTAAACCGGAAGAGCGGAAGTACCTAACACAAGCAAATGTTTGCTTAAAAGGTACTCCCTATCTACATAATGTTCTTTTTTACATAAGTGAATGAAATAAAAACTTTTTTTTTTTTTTTTTTTTTTTTTTTTTTTTTATTTATAACAAAATCTCAAATTACTAAACGCAGTCTTCGTCGACCAAGTCTACTTGTTTTGCCAAAAATACGCACTAACTACGCTAGAAAGAATATTACATATGAAGGAGCACAACTATTTAATAATTTACCCACTTATATAAAAAGTGTTAGCCCTCTCAGCAGTTTTAAATCTCGGCTATACAAACACATAACTGAAAACTACCTTGACTAAAAGTCCTCCAATATTCTCTAATGGTTGAGAGTTGAACTACTGAATGAGCAAATAATATATAATTATAATACTATACATTATACTTTGGTGACGGTTACCTAAAATAAGTTTACTGAATGTTTCTTGTCTGTTCTCATGTAAGTGGCGTTTTTGTCTTTTATGAGAATAAATGATATAAACCTAAACCTAAAATTCGAGATCCCTAGAGATCCCAGTTAGCCAGGTTTCACTGTACCTACTTGCTACTTTATTGACTACAATTTAGGCTGGAAATTGACGTGCCGTGTCGGCAAACCATGCTACTGATCATAGATCTATGCTATCACTTAATATACTATCTACTGGGTGCCCGGAAAGTCATGGATTACCTTTTACCTGCTGATGGGCCACATTGGGATCTACCAATAAAAAAAAAATATGACCATGGTAAAAGTCTTATGGTTTCCGAGTTTTTTGATGTTTAATGAAATTTTGGAAAATCTCTACCTTTGATCAGTTTTTTCCATGCCATTTCTACGAATGAAAACTTTTTCGAGTACAGGTTTTTTTATTTTCATCTTGAATCATTGTACTATCGATTAAATACAAGAAAGTTACAGATATCATCTTTTAAATACCTAAAATTTAGGTTCAAACTGAAAATATTCAGCAAAAAAAATTTTAGCTTATTTTTGATCGGCCCTGGTGAATAAAAAAATGTATTGGTAGGTCATTTTTTTTAATGGTAATAAAAAATTGATTGGTAGCTCTCAATGTAGCCCAACAGCAGGTAAAAGGTAATCCATGACTTTTCGGACACCCCGTATACACGACACGAATCTAGCACTGAGGCGTGTAACAGTGGAAAAATCTTAGCAATTCAGTGTCTACCTACTATTAAATCGCATTTAAATTATTTAAAGGAATATGTATGCTGGGAATTTATCTACGACGAAGTGACAACAAACAGCTAAAGTATACTAAAGTAAGTATATTTTAGATGATACTAGCTGGGGTACCCGGCTTCGCTCAGAAACATTCCACAACATTCCAGATGTTATGGAATGTTGTGGAATGCTCTCGAATACTCTCGAATGTTCTGGACTGTACTAGAAATTTTTAGAGGGTGAAAATTCCCGCCTTTATATCTTCAAAAGCATGCCCTTCAGGTAAAAACGGGAACCTTCTTTACGGACAGGAGACAGAGGGTTACCACACCATATAACTCCCTTGAACGTACCGGGACTCATTTCTGAGTTTTCAGTAGGAACAAATCGTAGTTTTCAGTCCATTCTACAATATATTAAAATTATTCACAATAAAATTCCTTTATGCTAACTTTGCTATAGAATTTCACTCAGGCGTTTTACATTTCTGCGAATAGTTCAAAATCGCGTTACTGAGATATGAATAAAATTCCAAAGGCGTTATGGCTTGTTTTTTCTTTATGAGTTTTTTTTTATGAGTAGTTTGGTTTCTTACAAATAATCTTTTGAACAAATTCCGCATTATTTATTAAATAAAAATACTTAACCTCTCACACGTCGAATGTACACCATATTTACAGAATGTACACCATATGTACAGAATGTACACCATGTGTATAACAATAAAATTGGAGATTAAACGAACTTACCTGAAGTGAAGTTCTATCCAAATTATACGAGTTGCTTCGTCCGAAGAGATTAAGATAACAATGTAGTAATACGTCTAGGGTATCGCCTTTCATCCACTAAATTTGAATATATATTTTTTTTTTTTTTTTTTTTTTTTTTTTTTTTTTTTTTTTTTTGTCGGTACTTTGTCTTCCTGATAGTTATGCCTGTACCGCCACTCATTTAGTTGAAAGCCTGGAACCTTTTTTAATATTTCACTTTAGGTATGGGGTTCATAGGGTTGGGAGGGAACTAATCTCTTCGGACGAAGCAACTCGTATAATTTGGATAGAACTTCACTTCAGGTAAGTTCGTTTAATCTCCAATTATACTTCGTTGCTTCGTCCTTCGAGATTAAGATAACAATGTAGATTTTGAAAGATGGTGAAATATTAAAACACTGAATTTTTATACTTAGGTACATGTATATTAATCAAACCTTACAAGTAATAAAGTAATTAAATTGTAGTTTTTCTTTAATTAGGGGTAGATAAATTTAAGTTATTAATTTTAAGTAATTAAATCTAACATCGATCAGAGGTTAGGATTGATAAGGCAAATTGATCAGTTTGTTCACATTGAATGTCTCTATGATAATATCTAGCGAAAACATTGGAGCTACCACTCCACCCAGCTGCTTTTCGTATCGTGTCAATATTGACACCAGCTCTATGAGCAGCTGAGGTGGCTGCGTGTCTGGTGGAGTGGGCAGAAAATACTGAAGTGTCAATTCCGCTAATTGATAATATATCTTTTATCCACCGACTGATGGTATTTGTGGTTACTGATTTATGTGGTTTTTTAATACTTATAAAAAGGCTATTGGCATTGTTTCTCAAATGTTTTGTCCTATCAATATATTCTATAAGAGCCTCAGCGGGACATATTTCCGGTCGATCTTTGTAAAATGGAATATTTAAACAAGGTTGAGATAAACCAGGTCGAGATGTTTTTAACAAATCGTTTATCTTGATCAATATAAGATTATCAGTGACGTTCATATTTTCTAATTTGATTTTGCTAATGGTTTGCACCCTGTGTGCAGTTACAAGTATGAGCAAAGTTACGGCCTTTTTGGTTGAATGTTCGAAACTTAAATTATTATTTGGGTACCATTTTGATAAGAATTCTAAAACTATTGACGGGTCCCAAGTGATATTATATTTTGGGGCTGGAGGACGAAGTCTGTAAAAACCTTTGAATAGCCTAGCAACGCGATCATCAGACCCTACTCTCGATCCTAAGATCAAAGACAGAGCGGAGCGATGACTGTTTAAAGATCCGTATTGTAAGCCGGAATGAAATAACTCAGTGAGAAAATACATAATCATCGGAATTGACGCCTCATGTATTTTGATATTGTGAGTCTTACAAAAGTTTACCCAACGTCGAATGGCAACGTCATATTGTTTTATTGACCTTTCAGATAAAGAAGCTATCATAATATCTAAAGATGATGGTGGTACTCCTCTGTTTCGTAACGCCGTCCTGATAACTTCCCTGCAATCAACGTGAGCTTGGGGACACTGTTGGAAATAGACAATAACACTTTATCAGAGGGTCTAAACTGAACTAATTCTGAACAGAGAAGTTTTTGATAAAGTGGAAACCAGGGTTGCGTGGGCCAAAATGGAACCACAACAATACCCTCCGCCTGGTCGTATATAAGTTTTCTTAATACTTTTAATATAACCGCAAAAGGAGGAAATGCGTAGAAACAAAGATTTGACCAATTTAAAGTAAAAGCATTCACAGCGCATGCTCCTGGGTCTCTATTCCATGAGACGTACTTAACACATTTGTTATTCAACCTTGATGCGAAAAGATCAATTTTTGGTTGCCCAAAGGCTCTCACAATCTTTTCAAAAGCATGATCTTTAATCTCCCATTCGGTATCGGGGTGAGATTTTCTAGACTCAGCATCTGCTATTTCGTTATCTTCCGAGCTTATGTATGAAGCGAATACAAATATACCACGAGCTTCACACCACTGCCACAAAGATTTTGTGATTTCAGTTAAATGTGGAAATCTTACTCCACCCATACGGTTGATATACGAAATAGCAGTTGTGTTGTCAACGCGTAGTAACACCTGACAATTTTTTAATCCTTTTGCGAATGTTTGTAAGCCCAAGAAAGCAGCCAGGAGTTCTAGACAGTTAATATGTTTGTTAGACTCTGTGTTACTCCACTGGCCACTGGCGGTCTCCGCACCGCATGCTGCCCCCCACCCTTTTTTGCTAGCGTCTGAAAATATTTCTAGACAGTAGCTGTCCCGTCTAATAGGATTCACTGCGGTATCAATAGATTTTAACCACCAGGAAAAATCGTCCTGCAAATACTGTGGTAAAGACATGTGGCTATCATAATTACTCGTTTTACACAATGCAAGGTATTTGCATCTTTCCATCTGCTTGGTGTAAAGCCAACCGTACTGAATCGCGGGGCAGGACGAAGTGAGGAGGCCTACCAAGCGAGCAAACTGTCTTATTTTACAACGAGATTTCAATTGAAACGATTGTAACTCTTGTTTAATTAGATTTCGTTTTTCCTTAGGAAGGCTAACATGAAATTCTTTTGTATCTATCACAAAACCAAGGTATTTGCAAATATTACTCGGAATCATACAACTTTTTTTAATGTTAATTATGAATCCTAAGGACTCTAAAATATGTTTTGTCTGTAAAATATTATCTAAGCAATCTTGATAATTATTAGAAATGATACAAATGTCATCTAAGTAGATAGATGACAGATAACCTAATGATCTCAGTAAACAAATTACCGGTTTTAATAGCTTTGTGAACACAAATGGAGCTGTGTTTAAACCAAACGGCAAAACATTGAATTGGTAAATTTGACCCTCGTACCTAAATCGTAGGTACTTTCTATACGTCGGGTGTATAGGTACTAGAAAATACGCATCCTTTAAATCAAAGGTGGCCATGAAACTGTTTCTTGATACTAATTTTAATGTTGTTCTTAGATCTTCAATTTTGAAATGTTCTGTTACGATGTACTTGTTTAGAGACTTTAAGTTTAAAATAAATCTGTTTTTGCCATTGGGTTTTTTAATCAGGAAATAACTAGAAAGAAACTGTCCTTCACATGGTTCACAATGTGAAATAGCACCACTGTTTAGAAGGTCAGTGATGGCCACCTTGTATTTAAAGGACTCACATGAAGTTAATGCAGGTAAACTTGGTTCGTGTAACTGATAGACAGGTTTAGTAAACGGTATCTTGTAACCTCTTATCCACGATAATACAACGAGGTCATTAGTTATCAATTGCCATTGATCATAAAAGTAGGATAACCGACCTGCAAAACGTACCAGGTCTAGCGCCGCGGGGCTTGGCGCTGCTGCAAGCGCGGCTGCTGTCGCGGCTGCTGCTGCACCGGTCGCGGGCGCGGCGCCGGCGCTGTTCTCCTCGCTGTTCCCGCTTGCCGCGCTGTCGGGAACGGAGGCGTCTGGTTTAAAGTCTGGACAGGGGCCTGTCTCGGTCTCTGCGCTGGTGCAGGTCTTCGAACCTGTGTGTTTATTTTAATCTCAGCGCCTGATTTTGATATAGCTTTTGCAGCTTTTAGAGTATCGGTCAGATGTTCGCCAAATAGAAACTTATCGATTTCTGTATTGAACAGTTGATCTTTTATATCTTTCTTGATTGTAGAACATATAAAACTGCGCCGTGTCATGGACTCGCTGTGTTGTGAGTCACACATCAGTCGACCGGCTTCGATCAGTAATTTTATTACCGACTGATCTTTATAACCTGCAGAAAAGAGTATGCTTAGGGCTTCACTTATACAAGATATACTTGCTGCGACCTGCACCTGCTTATTCTCTAAAGCTTTGTCTTTTTTTATTAGCATCTCCGATAAGGCGGCCTTTATCTCTGGATTTAACTTGGGTGCATCAATCTTTGTGCAGTTTTTTGGAACCAGATGCTTATCAAGCAGCTCCTTTCTGGCATCCTTGGTCAAGCCTGTTGTTGCGATGTGTTCCCAGCGAGCAGATAACTCGCATCTAATGTCTGGTCCATATTTTTTATCCTTTGATGGAGTTTCGCCCAAGAGATTCAGAATCTCTTCGTCCAGCTCAGGAAGCGTTACTTCAACAGGTAGTTCCGATTCCCCTGCCTGTACTGCTTCTGTAGCAGGAACATCATGTATCGTCGAGGTGGACGTACCCGGTTGTGGCTCATCTGAGTCAATAATCGGAGATGACGCGACATCACCTTGAACTTCCATTTCAGCTGGAATAGAAAATGTACCAAATGTAGGTATCGGATAGAAAATAGCGCGGTGATAGTCCTCAAAACTATCCACAACACCAAGTTTATAATCCATACCGATATTCAGAATTACGAAATCGAGTGATAACATTTTGTTATGTAGGTACGTGGATATGATCACAACTACCAATGTTCCTAGTATACAACTAGTGGTTTTAGAGCGGCGATAGTCCTTAAAACTACCCACAACACTATGTTTTAGTCCGTACGGATATAAAATGCAATTATTATTAAGTAGGTCATTAACTAAAGTGAAGGCAACATTCCTTTCAAATGTACACAATCACTAGTAGTATATACCCAATGAATTGGGAATCCAAAATTATGTGAAGGTAACATCCCCATAAGATGTACACAACACTATTTAAGATAATATGACATCATGTCAGATTATGATACGGATATAGTCCGAAAAACTATTCACAATATCTTCCGTTTGTAAAAATAACACTTCAGCTTACCTTCATGGTCCGATAGTACCGGCGACATAATAATATTCGTCGACGAGCTACTACTCTCGGAACAACTTCGAACACGCGACCTTCTGTCGCGTTTATTAAGTTTCCTTTCGAGTTTTCGAATCTTCTTTCTTAAATAATCACTGTCGTCGTTTTTGTGACTACGTTTTGGCATCTTTTTGCACAATTCAAATGAAACGAAGAAAATAACGTGGTGATCGGCGACGCACTAAAACGCGAATGAGTGGCGGTACAGGCATAACTATCAGGAAGACAAAGTACCGACAAAAAAAAAAAAAAAAAAAAAAAAAAAAAAAAAAAAAAAAAAAATTCAAACTTAGTGGATGAAAGGCGATACCCTAGACGTATTACTACATTGTTATCTTAATCTCGAAGGACGAAGCAACGAAGTATAATTTCTATTGTGTCTGCTAATTGGAAAAAATCTATCAAGTATGCTTGGGTGGCATTGTCATTCATTTGATCTGTCACCTCTAACTGAAAGGCATTGAATTGTAGACCATTTGAACCAACTAAATTTTGCGACACCTGACTTAAGAACCCTTGACAAAAACTCGATTCATCATTATTCGCTTTACCAGAAAATCGAATCGAAGCACAGGTTGAAGAGGTTATAGTACCTACAGACTTGTTTTGTGGGAGTCAATATTAACAGGTATATTGTAATGCAATGTATTGTAAAGTAAGTAGTAGGTATCGTGTGTAATTAACCATGTAACTTGGCCCTTGTGAATGTATAATGATTTGAGTAGCGGTTGTGCTTTGTCACTGTGTTGTGTTCGTCGATTACGGTTGCCTGTCAGCGGGGTGAGTACTTAGAATTTAAATTATTTTTTATTATTATTAAACTCATAGGCCTACATTAAAATATAGCAACGTTTTCTTAAAATAAAGGAGTACTGACTAATATACACAGAAAAATGTATGGATTGCAACATTTATTAGATTGGTTTTTATGAACGACACATGTTTACTTATGTACAGACGCCAGCACATCAGGCTACTACAATCTGTCAAATTTCATTAAGAGATTTTCAACTTTATCTCTACATGTTTAGGTTCAAAGTTGATTGGGAAAATTTGACAGTTTCGGGTAGCTTGATGTGCTGGCGTCTGTACCTACATCTTTTTGATCGACTTATCAGCGCGTTTTTGTACGTGCTATTTTATTAGCCGAGTATCTGAATTCATGCTATTTGTAACTGATGCAATACTTTTAATCTAAATATTTGCAGTCATTATTTTAGCAGTTACGCGCTCGTATGGCCAAATAAGTAGTGTGATTAAATTTATAATGTTGTATGTAAATAACTTCAATTCTACACTGCATGGAGAACCCACTTATGCTACCTATTTCGGAAAAGACAAGGTGCATTATATATGGAATAACTTTTCGGTTACTGCGAAATATGTCTAAAAATATTTCGCTAAAGCGCAGTTTTCTTTGTCAGAATATTTCGCCACGTAGTTTATTCCTGTCATCATACTTTTTGCTGTTTGTAGCAAAAACTGCCAATGGGCTCATATTTCGTGAAGTACTGCAACAGTGCAAGTTCTGAGGCCCGCTCTTTTAATAACCTTTGCGGGTAGTTAGGCCATAAGTATTACGTCATCATCAGCCTTTTCTCAGCTATACAACGGTCGGCTTCCAGTCTAACTGGATGCAGATGAATACCAGTATTTTACATGGCCCTATAAACAATATGGCTTAAACCAATAAAAAACGAGCGAGTCTTACAGTAGTCGCATATATGATGTGTAACATTGACATGTCACCTTAGTAATAAGCAACATTAACACTATATCCTAAAAAAAATGATTCAGGTATTATTTGAAATGATTTTTCGTAACGAAGAATAATTCTTTTTAATTAAAATTGTATTTTATTTAATTAACACTAGGAGATTTAAAATTTTATATCACGGACGCTTATTGGTCAAATCAAATAGCGCGCGCATCTCCAGCTTCCTGTTACACACTTCCGTTTCTTTTCACGAAATTACTCCTACAGATTGCAGGAAAGCGAGAGGAAAGATGTTACACATCAAAAATATAATGTCAGTGAAAAAGTATTATTTCAGACATTTATATTCATGAATGACTACGAGATCTGACGCTTGTGGTGACTTGCTGATTGTGCGCTTGTGTGATTGGTGTCGCAGGTTATATTTCCGCTCGAAAATTGGAAACAATTACAAATATTTGTAATTTTTTAAAATTTTTCGGGTGCGAGGAGAATTATTTGGGTTAATGAACGCACGTGTTGTTGACACAAGATTAAAATAAACGTATTATTAATCAGAAATAATATCGCGTGGATTCACGTTCGAATAAAATATCTACCACTGAAGTTCTATAGAATTTTTCCAATTTAGGTATACTTTGTAAGGAACAAAAGTTTTCTACCTATAAGAATTTTCCAGATGTTTTCAAAGCTAGCCGCCAGACCAATAAGTTCTACAAATAGCCCGTCCGTGTTGTGGCTGCACATTCAAGAATCAAATAGCGAGCACCTGCGTACTTGCTCGTAACACGTTTTGGAAAATAAAGAAAACGCTGTGAACTAGAAGAAAATAGAAAGAAAATGTATTTTTTCTGCATAAATAAAACGCACATTATACCGTAAACATAATACTCGGATACAAAATAATACAAAGTAGATGCCCCAAGTAGGCCCAAGTAGGTGCAGTGTGCCCAAGTAGGTGTAGTGTGCCCAAGTAGGTGTAGTGTGCCCAAGTAGGTGTAGTGTGCCCAAGTAGGTGTAGTGTGCCCAAGTAGGTGTAGTGTGCCCAAGTAGGTGTAGTGTGCCCAAGTAGGTGTAGTGTGCCCAACTAGGTGCAGTGTGCCCAAGTAGGTGTAGTGTGTCCAAGTAGGTGTAGTGTGCCCAAGTAGGTGTAGTGTGCCCAAGTAGGTGTAGTGTGCCCAAGTAGGTGGCCTAGATGGTATTCTACTAATAAAAGTAAAAAGAGAAGTAAAAATAATCAATCTGCCAAGCCTATTCCCAACTATATTAGAGTCAACTTCCAGTCTGACTGGATGCAGTCATTGATGTATTAAAAGCCCTAAAGAAGGATTTTTAATACATCAATGGATGCAGCTGAATACCAGTACTTTACGTGGAGCGACTGCCTATCGGACCTCCCTAATCCAGTTACATTATTTACGTTGTAGAGCAGACACATTTTTCGAACATATGGAGCAATGGATTAGCGATATGCTTCAAAATGATTCAAATTGAAAGTAATAGTGTGTTACGCAATTAGGGTGCTGGTCTGCCTTCAAAGCAAGAGTGAACAGGCATCTGCTGGGCACGCTCGTTCCATCATAGACCTCATCCATCGCTTTCCATCAGGCGTGATCGACGTCGAGAGCAAGCCCATTTAGCAGTTTACTACTTTTCTAACCGATTCTTAAAGAGGTAGACCCGTAGGTATTTAAAAATGGTATTTATTAGAGAGGGTTGACTGAACTTGGAAACCGGAACAGTTGTCTATAATAGCCGTCTTCAAACTTAGGTCATTGTTGGAGTGGAAAGCTCGGAAAAGCCGGTCGATTCTGTAAAAAGCTCACCGTGAAATCATAAGTGAAGTGAGCACTTATTAGTGTTAATCCCTAGCGAATGAGAGCTCACTCCACGCTCACTTCACGATGAGATGGTTACAGAATCGCACGGCTGTCATTTGGATGGACCAACTGATGACAGTTATTGAAACGTTTCTTATGAATATTTCAGGCACGTTCATCAGCAACGTATTATTTGATCTAAGAAAACTCAGAGTATTTCATTTTGTAAGATTTATAATCGAAATGAATATCATTTTAGATATATGTTACTAAAATATGTATATTCAAGCATTAAACAAACACTCCGCAAAAATCCATAGTAAAAGTAAAAGTTTCTTTATTGTGGAACAAAAACAAATGAGGATAATAAGAATGGAACCGATGATAGATACAAAAGTAAAAACTGTGTCGCAGCTATCAACGCGCGCCTAAACATAAGAAACACAGTGTTCCATTTTTAGGGTTCCGTAGTCAACAAGGAACCCCTATAGTTTCGCCATGTCTGCCTGTCCGTCCGTCCGCAGCTTAGCTCAGAGACCTTTAGTACTGGAAAGCTATAATTTGGAATGGATATGGATATTAATCACGCCGATAAAGTTGTAAAAAAAAATCATGACAAAAAAAAAAAAATAATAAGATGTTTTGATGATACCTCCTGTACACGTAAAGTGGGGATGGTTTTTTTCTCGTCCACCCTACCCCATAGTGTGGTGTATCGTTGGATAGATCTTTCAAAAATATGGGGCGGGTTTGTGAAAACCATCTTTCGATTCTGGGATCCGTTTGTGAAATATTAGTTAAGCTTTAAAGTTCTGATTTTTGTTAGAGTCGTGTATTGACTACACCACTTGTATTGACTTAAATAATTTTGTTAAAATATCTTGTAACTTATGTCTAAGTTTCTTTAAATAAACGTTATTATTATTATTATTATTGGTAACTGAAATTGGTAAGCGGTTAAAGTCAATGTTGCACAAAATTAAATCACGTTCGAGGCAGTGTTTTTATTAGATTTTGGATGCGGGCGGTCAACGTGCTTAAACATCAAAGCTATAAGTACTGAAATAACGTTAAATAGAATATTTGTACTTATGAGACAAGTTTTAAGGCATTTAAATAAATAATTGTTCTTTAGACCGTATACCGGCCATGGCAGCCAATTTCAACGGTGATTATCCTTCGGCGCGGGAGATATTATAGAGCAGAAGTGTGCGCGCAGACACAGATGCACTCTACAATACAACAAGACAAGACTAGTCATAATTTAGTTAAAACGACATGCAAGAATTTTAATAGTCTTTTAATGCCAAAGTTACTTCTAGAGCAAACAAAAGTAGCTTATCTCTAACCTAACCATATCTGCCGGTTTATTCTGTAAAAATCTCGCCGTAAAAACTTTGCTGAAGTGAGCTGTCATTCCACCTCATGCTAGGGATTGACACTATTGACAGCTCACTTCACTTAAGTTTTCACGGCGAAATTTTTCTGATTTCAGATTTTTGATTTCGGAATTTATTTACACAAAAGATAGGCTGAACTAAATCGATTGCTAATATTAAAGAAAAAATCGTATATATTAGCTACTATCAGAAAGTTCGATAAGAACTTGACACTTGTTGAAATGTTATTTTAATTTCAAATGGCACGTTTTGGAAAGTTCATTCTTTTATTAACATACAATAGATTTGTTTGCCCCTTCGACCTTAACATCGACACACTGTCTTTGTTTTGTTTCGATCTTGGCTTGTTAATAGCATAGCATTGAAGCATATTAACTAAAAAACTAATGACAACATTTTAAGTAAAATAAAATAAAACTTAGGTATATTTAATGCCGTTGCTCTTATCCTGCGGCCACACTGTCGCAAGAAGGCGAACTACACCACGCGCGTTCTCTCTCGCACACCGCTCGATATCGCGCTGTAGACTATATGATAGGTTTTTACTAGTGTAGATATCAGTCTCCCACAAAGGATTTATCAGACTGATGTTACAATCTTCATAGTTATAAGGCGCCTTTGTAGAGGAAAAATAAAATGTTTTGTTTATTGTCCTTTAAAGTAGGTACAGACGCCAGCACATCAAGCTACTACAATCTGTTAAATTTCTTTAGTAAGCATAACGTTCAAAGCTCATTGGGAAAATTTACAGTTTCGGGTAGCTTGATGTGCTGGCGTCTGTACTATTCGTTATTCAAACTACTCTTTAATGCACTTGCATTTGTGTACAGTCAGCAAAAGGCTTGGTTATAATAAGAAGCAAAACATAATTATCTTTGCAATATGCTTGCAATATTTTGTCAGCACGGTTGGCACAGTGGTTAAGCGATTGACTGCTGCGCTACGAGTCGCGGGTTCGATTCCCGCACGGAACAAATATTTGTATGACATACAAGTAGTTGCTCCGGATCTGGCTGTTTGTGTATGTGAGTTTAAATGTTTGTAAACGCAACAATACAGGAAAAATTCCTAGTATGGGTCAACGTTTACAAAAAAAAAAAAAAAATCATTTATATCAATAAAATTCATACCCCGGGGCGGTTCCAAATACTTTACTGCTCCACGTAGGTAAGTCAAACAAGTATATCGTCGCCCTGCCCTGAAGTGTAAACCTCGTGTATGCAATTGTGTTAATTTTTATTACATTTTTGGAAAGTAAAACTCGTATCGCACGCCCTAGTTTCACACAAAAAATGTAGTAACCAGTAACGCCATCTATGACGAGTTTGAAAAACCCGCAAACAAACATACGAGGTTTTCACTTGTGGATTATTTATCAAAAAAATCCATAAAGATATCCACAGCAAAAAATACGATGTCGATCTTCTGTTGCTTCTACATTAATTACTTTGTTTTGTTTGATTACACAAATCTGTAGACACCACTTGTACCTTCTATGGGCTGTACTTGTACAGACGCCAGCACATCAAGCTACTACAATCTATCAAAATTCTTTAATAGATTTTCAACTCTATCGCTAAAGCATAAGGTTCAAAGTTGACTGAGAAAATTTTACAGTTTCGGGTCGCTTGATGTGCTGGCGTCTGTACAACCCGCAGCAGTTAACTTGACACTTCGCTCGAATAACGTAAGCGCACGATAATGAGGCATCGATGGCAAGTGCGGTAACAGCGCGGGGGACATGACTCAAGAGGGGCCACTTCGCACTCGGGTCTCAAGTTATCTCTTGCGGGTGGTAGCTACGGCACCTGCAGCTGCTGAACATCTCACTAAATTCAAATTTGATCCAAACTTTCGTGGAAACTTCTGGTTCGCGTTTGAAACTAAAGACTGGCTGACTGGCTGATATGCATGAGGATAATCTTTAAAATATTTCTGTTCGATCACATAAAAGTACACTGAGCTGTTTTGAACCACTTAAAAGTAAAACGGAACGGTGACTATTGTTTTAAAATATTAACTACCAGGAATGTCTACTACTACAATGTCTACTTTCTTATCCATATTGCTTGCTGGAAGATTTCTTTAGAAATAAGCATCAGCTTTGTATATATAGGGTGACTGGTAATTAGTGACCGATACTTAAACACATGATTCTACTCATGACAACAAACAACTTTCACTATCGGACCAAATCCGAAATCGCGTAAAAAAAATCAGCTATTCCCTACATTTATGTTCGTACGAGTCGTCAAAATGTAGGGAACAGCTGATTTTTTTTTTGCGATTTCAAGTTTGGTCCCATAGTAAAAGTTGTTTGTTGTCATGAGTAGAATCATGTGTTTAAGTATCGGTCACTAATTACCAGTCACCCTATATTTTTCTGTTCCTTTCTTCTTGTCTATTTATATGAGCGTGCATAAATAGTTAATCATATCTTCATATCATAATCAGCCTATAATGTCCTCACTGCTGGGACACAGGCCTCCTCCCTTCGAGAGGGAGGGAGCTATAATCCACCACGCGGGCCCAGTGCGGGTTGGTAGATGTCACATGTCTTCAAATTTTTGGATCTAGGACATACCGGTTTCCTCACGATGTTTTCCTTTGTTTTTGTTTTTTTTACATGGTTAAATATAATAAATAAATAACTGCCCCAAAACATGTAGCCAAAGTGACGTCTGCGCTGCCACCGATAGCCCCGTGAAAATAACTGTCGTGCCGGCGACACGAAGAAGAAAGTTAGCTGTTATCAAGACTTCCAAAAAAAAAGTTTATCTGCTCTAATCTAATGACCACGCAGGACACACTGATTATTTTGTGGTAAATTTCATCCAAGTAATAGACAAAAGGACGCAACTGCTCAACCCCTCGTGGTTTGGGGCGTGCAGGATGTCCTATTTTTGCTGTAAGGTAACCCGGAATGGCAGTGTACGAATCAGCACGAAATCTAAATTGTTGATTACGTCAGCTCATATTTATTCTCGCGAAGAACATCTGAATTATGTATAACGTCGAAAATGGGACGTTTCAATTTCCATTCATTTATATGAACATAGGTAGTGTAGATATCCCATTTATGTGCATTTATATTATTATACCAGATTCAGCATACACAAGGACATCAGTTATTAATGCAAATCGAGATTGTTTAATCATGCCAATATCCCGTATTACAGAGTGTCAGACTGGTGCAAGATAAAAGATATGTAATGTCTATCTATCTATTCATACACAAAGTATCTGAAAAAAAAAATCAGCTACATTTATCCCACATTTATGTTCGCATAACTCGTCAAAATGTAGGGAACAGCTGATTTTTTTTTCACGATTACAGGTTTGTTCCCTTATTAAAAGTTGTTCGTAATGATGAATTCAATGACCCCTTAAGAGGCCTATTACAAAAATGCGCGTAGATGCATGATTTCCTCGTTGAAATTGAATACTATTCGTTGGTTGGAATAAATATCAATTAATTGGTAAAGATAGTTCATTTTCTTTTCTTCAATAATAATAAAGCGTTTTTTTTTTTTTATTTATCTATTTTTTAGCAATAATCGTTCTCCTCATGCATGTTAAGGCAAAAACTCATGGAAAGCTGATATGAGAGCTCTAATTTGCAGATTCTGTTGAATATCCTTTCACCGTTCTAAGAGCAGTGGTGATGAAATTAAGTACACAAAGTAAAGTGCCTGTCTGGGTTCGAACCTACGACCCACAACTCTTAAGTCGCGGCCGTTACCACTGGCTAACAAACGGTTAAGGAGTTTAATAGAAACCTTGTCTCCTGGACTTTTTAAGGAGTTCTTCAATAGATATAGGAAATTCAAATTTTCTTACATACCACCCTAATAGGAAATGTCGACTACACGTAACTCTTAAAAAACAGACGTGTGAAAATGCATTGCAATTGGTTCCTATCTATAGGAAATTTCGACTACACGTAACTCTTAAAAAACAGACGTGTGAAAATGCATTCCAATTGGTTCCTATCTATAGGAAATTTCGACTACACGTAACTCTTAAAAAACAGACGTGTGAAAATGCATTGCAATTGGTTCCTATCTATAGGAAATTTCGACTACACGTAACTCTTAAAAAACAGACGTGTGAAAATGCATTCCAATTGGTTCCTATCTATAGGAAATTTCGACTACACGTAACTCTTAAAAAACAGACGTGTGAAAATGCATTGCAATTGGTTCCTATCTCTTTCAATAAAACATAATCTCCATGTTACAGATCTCCAAGAACAATGGTGGAAGTGACTGATGCCGTCCCAGGGCCCGCGGAGCCCAAGCTTAGCAAGGGTCGGGAGGCGAACTGGCCAGCAGTGCTGTTCTTTATACACATCCACCTGCTCTCTTTGTACGGAACATGGCTGCTGGTCTACGAAGTGAAACTGATGACCCTGATTTTCTGTAAGTCTTATAATATCAAATTATAATCTATAGGATATTAGAATACAATAGAATAGAATAGAATACTCTTTATTATGTACACCATATAAATTACTTCCTTTATTTTCTCTTCGGTATTGAGCCAAAATAATCTTCCATTTTCTCATTACCTCAGTCGAGTCACAATTGAAACTTTGAGTGAACTCTTGAGTGGCGACGTGATTTTTGTTTCTATTTGTATAATCATTGTGACTGGAATTACATAGTAGAGGATAAGTTGGAATGTTCGCGCACAATTTGTTATTGTTTGCTTGAGTGAGTCGACCAGAATAAACATTTGTGTCGTACACTATGCATTACTGTGCCGCAAAGTTCAGCACACTGGTGGAATCGCATCTTAAGATGGTCAAGTTATAAAATGGCGGCGTGCCGTGAAATGGCCAGGCAGATCACGATCGTTTCTACGATCGGATGACGACTTATAGATATTTTACGTTGTACGGACTTGTGATTGTCTCAGCGATTTATTCAGCTCCATAACCATATCTAATGCACCTGCAATTTGTACTCGTAACGAATATTAAAATTGTAGTTTATAAATTCGCAGTACCTTAGTAAGTAAACCGGTGAATCGTAGGTAAATAATTATAATAATTGGGTGCTTATTTATTAAAGTTATGTTATGCTCTGATGACTACGTAAAACTAGATGGCCAAAAAAAGGTTATACTCATTTAATTCACGTGATTATTAAAATGAGCTAATTTATTTTTAAGTTTATGGCACCGGCTAGTGATCATAACATAAACATCACACTAACGTCACGCATACCTAGTAATAATAGATATGGAAAAGTAACTCCGACTGTCACAATTTTACGCCTAAACTGAACTACTCGGTATAAATGACAAATGCTGCCTGGGGCCTAGTAAAGGACGGAGGTTGTTGTTCATTCCGGATGTTTGTATTATGAAATGATGAAATACAAAAGACATGCACACAAAGTTACTACTAGTATTTTAGCTAAGGAGTTTCGCTATTAAAAATTACATCAGCACTTAGACGCTTTTGTGAGACAGGAGTTCCCTTAACTAATTTTATTACACTACTAAAAATTACCGGTCGATTGAAAAATCAGCCCTAAGTTGACTAAGGGCTAATTTCTCAATCGATAGATAATTTTTATTCCTGGAAAAAAATTGACGTCGGACAGTTTTTGTATGGTAGAACTGTCAAAAATTCAAAATTATTCTTCTAATAAAATTATCTGGCATTGAAAATATCAGCCCTAAATTGCGCAGGTTACATAAAATATGGAACATTACACTACACCACAAATAGTGGGTTAATTAAAAAACTAAACTGTTCCAATTACCACAATAAATACCGTGACGAGCTAAATACAAAATTTTATAAATTCACTCAATCATCGCAAAAGAATACTGAGCAAAAAAATGTTTTTATCAACATAATATAATATATTAACGAAACAAATTGTATGGTTTATTTAAAAGTTCTAACTACTTGAAAGAGAGAAGACAGAAAGGAAAATATGTTTATTGTCACTCACAGAAACGCATGCATACAAAACGATAAGTAAAACCAAAAATTCGATTTGTGACTTGGATTTGATGACAGGAGTTCTCATCAAATCCAAATCACAAATTGAATTTATTATTCTTATTGTGTAAGTCTGTAACTTTAGTCTTATTTTAAGGTGGGTTTAGACTATACTAACGAATGCTTAAACAGGGAAAGAACATTGTTTCGTAGCATAAGCATAATCAGCCTATAATATTCCCACTGCTGGGACACAGGCCTCCTCTGTGTGAGAGGGAGTGGGCCATAATCCGCCACGCAGACCAGTGCGAGTTGACGGATGTCACACATCTTCGAATTTTTGGTTCTAGGACATGCCGGTTTCCTCACGATGTTTTCCTCAACCGTTATGAAAGAAGTGGACATGAAATAGTTTTCACAAAGTAAAGTGCCTGCTTGGGTTCCAACCCACGACCCACGACCTAGTCGTGGCCGTTACCACCACCGGCCTTGTTTCGCAGTTATATACCAAAATATCAAAAAGATTGAGAAAACAATGCTCTCGTTCTGCATGTATTCGTTTGGTCTTTAATACTACCTTCAGAAAATCACAGTCGCCCTATGTACCTAATTCTTGTTCAAATAATTGACGGAGTAGCTAGGTAATCCATTTATTAATGACCATGCAATTTCCAGTTCTAGTCCTGACGTCAGTGGCAATCCTGGGCATGACCACAGGAGCCCATCGCTTGTGGGCACACGGGGCGTACAAAGCGAGCACAGGACTACGGATCGCGCTCATGCTGTTCCAGACCTTAGCTGGAGTTGTAAGTATTGTGTTTATCTAGCTTTCCCAAACGACGATACTGATTGGCTAGGCAACAATCGTTAAGTGATTCCTCCATATAACTCGTCAGTCAAGATACATCTACAATTATTCCGTCGGTAATATATTCTAACCGGGCAAACACATTACATGTGCTTCTTACAATGTAAGGTCGTTACTTTGTAAGAAGCCAATGTCCAGTTCAAATGCGGCACCTAGATTATTCATATGTGAAAAGTTTTTTTGTATACATTGTGAAACATGACCTTCGTCTACTCACATTTACGAAAGCAGTCATACGGTAAACATGCACCTGCAATAAATCATGAAATACCTTGTTGACGCTTTTGTTTAATCTTTTTCCACACGCCTTACTTACATTACCTACTACATTATAGGCCACATAGTCAAAAAACATACACCAAAATGTTAAATCCCTATAATGGAATAGGGATTTTTAAAAAGATTTAGATGATGCTTAAAAAGGTCCACTATAAGGAACAAAAACATTTTTTTTTTTCAATATGTCACCTTAAATAGTTTCTTGTCCGTTCTTGCCCATAGTATTTTTTTTTTTTTAACTTTAGGACTAATGGTTCCACGTCTTAAAATGGTTAAGAAGTGAAACAGAACGAAGGTAACAGGAAATGGTCTGAACGAAATTAATGTTTTACCTCTGATATCAGTCAAAGTATGATCACCTATTTTAATAAAGGACAGGTGGACGTTGAAATATTGCTAATGGCACTCATTGGTCCAAGGAACTAAGGACATTATCGCCATTCCACTTCAGATGATTCCCTCCTTAAATATTAATCAATGATTCGTCATAAATATATGCCTCTTCTACCCTTACAAAGAACGCTTTTTAACGCAACTGAAGCACGTGATAACATTATTATATTTTGAATTAATCATTATAAGGAATTCATGTTAAATGATGGGTTTAAATTGCTTGCTTTATTCTTAGTGTTTAATGTAATTAAATGATAAGACATTGGTATAGGAAATACTTAATAAGGTCGTACACACCCACTGACATTAGAGATCGTCTTCGCAAGTGCAAATCAAGGGTCCCAAGTCGAACGGATATTTAGAATCGCCCGATTGCACCATTTATTAAAATATCTTTATGGGAACTTTTACCGAATAACGGTCGAACCCATTAACCTATTTTCAGTTAACGACAGATCGCTACTGATGTTAGATCGCTACTGATGATAGCCTGTATAATCATAACTGCCAGTAATAATTATAATCATAATTATCAGTGGCGGACTAACCGGGGGGCGGAAGGGGCGGCCCGCCCCGGGCCTCCGGTCTTGGGGGGCCCCCAAATGCCTCCGCGTTCCCCTGATCAAATCCTAAACAAGACTTTAAAAATGTGCTTAGTGCCTACATAATTTCATCAAGATATACTTCTTGACCATTTGCATCTCGGTTGCATCATGCGAGAGGAGTTTTTCGAAACTTAAACTAATTAAAAATATCTTCGATGTACAATGGGTCAAGAGCGAGGTCGTTAACCTAGCCGTGCTTTCAATAGAAAGAAAAACTTTCAAAGAAATCGATTTCACAGAAGTTATTGAGGAGTTCAGTAAATTGAAGGCACGAAAACACATACGAGTATAACACGCCACAAATAATTAAAAACTATCTTTGATTTATTTTATCTAATTTTTTTTGTCGATCGATTCGTATTTTTTTTGTCCTCACCCATATCCATTCCATATTGTAGGTACGAGTATGTATGTTTATTTAGCCTAAATAATTTAATTCGAATTTAAATTTCACTTGCCAGATTTTAACGAAATAAACATAAACACTTATTTATACATACAAATGTGAACTGAATAAAAAGCTTTTAAAACTACATTTTTTTTTAAAGCTGGGGGGCCTCATTCAGCTTTGCCGCCCCGGGCCTCTGACGGGCTTAGTCCGCCACTGATATACATATCGCTACTGATATAGATTATTGAGACGTTAAAACCAGAGATAGATAGGTTTTTCTACCTCCAGTATGCCAAAACTGGTCATAGACAGTTAATTGGGTTCGACCGTTAGTCAAACCGACATGGACAGATTGTGGACCAGCACCCTAATTGCGTAATGCGCCAATCACAATCTGAATAATTTTGAAGAATATTGCTAATCCATTGCTTCATATGTTGAGAAAATGTGTCTGCTCAACAACGTAATTATCGCAATGAATGTGGTTGCGCTGTCAAAATGTAAGCCTTTGCTACTGTTAGTGTGTTGTACAATTACCCAGCCGGTTCTAGACACGGACAGATACTGCAGTAGTATTTGTTTGGAGGTGTTTAAACCAATGCCATCCGCTTGATACTTATTTATACAACGTGTAACGTTAAATGCGCGAAACCTCACACACCCCACCTATTTCAGAGAGAAAATAAGTCATTAAAAAAATTGTAAAGGTTTTATGTGCTGTTTTAGTTTTACTGGCCATTCTGATCGTTTCTTGCGTCTGCGACGACGCTTTACCGAAGGAGTATTTATCACCGGGCCGCTGCGCCGCGCTGACATTGGCTTGCTTGACCTATTAATAAATAGACACGGCAAGGTTTTTAATGAAGATTTATTGAAAAATGTGACCTATATTAAAAAGTGGTTCAATTAATTCTGCTCGTTATTCTGATCAAACTATTTTCAGGTTTTGCGCATTTAACGTTACACGTTGTAGATAATATACAGAACAGGTGATGTACTTTCAAAACGTCAATAAAACTATTGTTTTATTTCCCAGGGCTCCATATACGATTGGGTGAAGAACCACAGACTCCACCACGCTCACTTTGCCACAGACGATGATCCTTACGACTACAACAAGGGCTTCCTGTATTCACACTTCTTAACTCGTCTCTGGAAACTGAGCCCGCACCAGGAGAAACTGAAGGACGCTATTGATATGTCGGATCTTGAAAAAGATTCAGTTGTTATGTTTCAAAAGAGGTGAGAATTCAATTCAATATGGGATCTGGAATTTCCACTCACCACATGAAGCGTAGTGATAATGGCAATTAGCATGCTAAGTTTTTTTAAGTTTTTTTTTTTAATTCAAGTCCATAAATTATATTTTTTTATTTTTCACTTTCTAGTGGGTCACTTTGTAATTTATCTGAGTTAAAATAGCCTAATGTCAACTGCTTATCACTTTTTACAAAATATTGCTGTTCCCGATGCAGTTAAATGTTAATAATAAGCTCAATAATAAGTAATAAGGAATATTGCAATATTTAATGGATAATTACTTATTATTGAATTGTTCCGATGGCCATTTGTGGTCTTCATCATCAGTTCCACTTCACCAAATGGTGCTTTTCAAGAGCAAAAATGCACAAGTTACTATAAAAAATGCCCAAATCGCTATAGGTGTGCCTACAAAATTTGAGGGTTTCCCACGATTTCCATGGGATTCCCTCATCAGATTCCAATTTGGTGACAGTGGGAACACCTCGAGAGCATACCCTTTCAAACAAAAAAGGAATTTTTAAAATAGATCCGCAACTGACGGAGAAATCAGTGAACATACGTAAAAAAAAAACATAAAGTCGAACGTATAACCTCCTCCTTTTTGGAAGTCGGTTAAAAATAAACTTACCTGCTTACCTACCTACCCCAGTTTTTCTTTTTTCAGTTTTATCTTCTAGTTCTAGTCTGTAAGTACCTGTAGTTTAAAAAAAAACTACTTGTTTAATGAATAAACAATGGTTTCTAATGGGTATTATCAAGACCATCTTGATTCTTGAGGAATTAATTAATGAATTCATTCATAAGACTGAAGATTATTATTATTATTCTGTGTTTATTTCAGAGTGTACTGGGGGCTATACGCAGTACTATTCCTGCTGCTGCCTCTGAACGCTCCTCTTGAGTACTGGGATGACACTATTCTTAGCTCAGTGTTCGTCATCGGCTTCCTTCGGTACCTGGTCGTAGTCCACGCCACCTGGTTGATCGACAGCGCTATTTGTGTGTGGGGTCTCCGGCCTGGCGAAAAGTAAGTATACTGCTACAAGTCTTTTGGCACCTGAATGACATTGACATGTTTATTGAAAACATTCGAGAAACTGTATTGAAAATCCAAGATGGTTCCGAATAATAATTTAATTTTTTGTCTTATACTCGTAATAATTTTCCTACATCGTTTTGAGAGCAATGGTGATAAAATTAAATAAACAAAGTAAAGTGCCTGCCTGGGTTCGAACTCACGACCTACAACTCGTAAGCCGGGCCCTATACCACTGGGCCAACACTGTTCTCGGTTTCTCAGATTCTCTTTAGACGAATTTATTCGTCGCCCAACATTTAGTGCAATTCTGTGTTTACGCGTAGTTAACAAGTGACCAAGTGTACGTGGTTACAGTCCCATTTAAGATTGAAATTCTGCAGAAGGCCTGCGGCTGTTGGAACTATTTCAATTTCCCCGAGTGACCCCTCCAGATATTTTCTCCTTACAATGAATGAGACATCAAATTATGTTGACTTTAACAAACGGTTGCTCTGACAGTCTAACCTCCCATTATATTTGATTTGTTTAGGTACAATCAGATTTCTAATATGCTAATATTGATAAGATTGTTTGAAGAAATGGTAATTACATTGCCACTAAAGCAAACTATGATTCATTTGATATTCTAGGAAGCTATGTCAATTAGTTTCTACAGATAAAGGCTCCCGCAGACAAGCGCGACGCGACACTAGTAGAACAATTTCTATGAAAACTTCGTGGAATTTGTTCTACCAGAATCGTATCGCACCGGCGCGTCGCGCTTATCTGCGGGAGCCCTAAATAGTCTAATGCAGGGTTGAGTGACATGAGGGGTGAGTGTATTCTACCTACCACCTACATTTCTCACTCGATATTACCACAAAAATGACGGGTCTGTAATACAGAATATTTACATGAAAATTAACCTACATAGCATGACATGTATTTTTCCCGTGATTGATTACCACTGAAACACTCGTATACTGTATGACGGCCAGCATAAGTTTCATCCTTCACGTCATATGTAGGTACCTAATGGTGATAACATCAAACTTCTTTCTCCATTCATCAGAAAAAAAAAACTTATTAAAAAAAAGAAAACTTATTAAAATATGTTGGAAAACCCCTTTAAGTCATCATCTGCCCAGACTTTTCCTAACTATGCTTGGGCCGGCTTCCAGTCTAACCAGGTGCAGCTGAATACCAGTATTTTACATGGAGCGACTGCCTATCTGTCCTCCACAACCCAGTTACTGAGTAATACGATAACCCATCTGTCAATCAGGACGACACACCCAAAGTTTCCGTTTTTACAATTTTAATGCTTTTATTTTGAAAAATTAATTGTATCTCAAAAAAAATCGCAAAGAATGTGCGCGATTTGGATGGAGTAATGGCACTATTGAGCTCAGGGCTCTGAACCGGTTTAAAAAGAGCGGTTAATTTCAATGAAATACCGGTAAATATATCGTTCCCTCATTAACCGGTTAAACAAGTGAACTGTTCATATGTAACCCAAATGACAAAGGTTACCGGTTACATAAGCACAAACGGTTTTGACACCCAAATTAACCGGTTAATTCCGTAAGTCGTAAATATTTTTCGTCTACTTTTTTAACACTTCCAACAAGTTCTAGTGACATTAGTACATTTAGTACCCCAGAAAACATTAGGAAAAAAAATGTTTGATCTGAGGACGTCAAATACAACCGGAGAACTTAAATGGTGCGGGTAGATTCATGTTGCGACTTGCTTAGTTAGGGGGCGGGGGGTGTTTAACCGGTTAATTTTCACTTTCAAAACCAAAATTCATGAAAAACCGGTTTCCCGCAAAAACCGGTAAAAACAGGTAAAGTGCAAACCTTAACCTAAATCGATTTCGCTTTGGGGTCAATGACCGTAACCGGTTAAGAATTTCAACCGGTTTCCGAGCCCTGATTGAGCTAACGCTGTGTGAGCGTGCGTGTTCCATCGCCACCCGTTCGATGTCCACTGCGCACAGGATGGACGGGAAGCAGCACATTAAGTAATTTTTTGCTCCGTTGGTGTAATTGCTATATGGCGTTCCAGTAATAAATAATAAATAAATAAATAACCCCTTCGTAGGACTGGTTGTCAGACTTTCGGGCTACTGACGACCCGTAACGACTGTCAAAGATCTGCGAATGACAGACGAGTCCAACGGCTTCATAATCGGTGGTAGCATAATTGTAATCAAAGACTTAGCCCCCCCCCCCCCCCCCCCCATGATGCGCCACATCAACCCCACTTGCGCTGCCTGCATCCAGTGAATTTGAACTTCACTGTGGCCATTATTAGGTCCTATTGCTGCTAAAACCTTGCTTCTTTTGTTGCAGATCGCCACCTGATTCTAACACAGTGTTCATATTAACTAAGACATTCTGGCCTCACTACCATTACCTCGTGCCATATGACTACAAATCTGGAGAATACGGCACTTACGGTAAGTGATAAACTAAAAACATCTACAAAAACCACATAATATATAAGAAATTCAATTTTCTTTCTACTATGTTTCAGCGAAATGACGTTAAAAAAGTTATTGTGAAAACAGTTATCAAAGCTATTATATATAAAACCAACATAAGTACGAAATGCTTCCGAAATGTGTCAAGATGATTATCATTGAAAAATGGCGACGGCACGGTTGGCGAAGTGGTTAAGCGATTGACTGCTGCGCTGCGTGTCGCGGGTTCGATTCCCGCACGGAACAAATATTTGTATAACCTACAAGCAGTTGCTCTGGGTCTGGCTGTTTGTGTATGTGTGTTTAAATGTTTGTAAAAAAATGTATATGTGTAATAAACCACAACTGCGTTATAGTATTAGTGACCGCTTACTTCTTCTAAACTACTTACTCAATGTTTATCACTTAGAAAATTCGTTCCGGAAGGTTGAATTTAGCGGATAAATCTCAATGTTTTGACATGTTGACACATTCGCCCGTGCGAAGTAAGACCGGGGTTACTGTGACTAGTTGGATATAAAACACAGTAAAAACCATTTTTGTAGACTTACAAGTGCATACAGTATAAAACCGAACCGACCGCGAGTCGCGACGGTTTAATCCTACACACAAAATATTTTAAAACATTTATAAAATCAGAATACGTAAATCCCAAGATTATAACAGTGCTTTCTTTATTCTGCGCAGTAAAAATATACGGACTAAATCTCCACCGACTTAAGCACTTGGGCTCGTATGTTGGGGTTATTTTTATGTAGGTACAAAAGCAATGCGTCACCATCCGCCAAGCCTTTTCCCAACTATGTAAGGGCTATTTCCCACGGCAAGATCCCGTTTTTAGCAGGTACGGTTTTTTGCAGGATCCCGTTTGCCGGATACTGCAAACGGAATGCTCGTGTGGATATGTATATTTAAACACGTACACCACTAAACAGGATCCTGCAAAAAACGGGATCTTGTCGTGGGAAAGGGCCTTAAGGGCCCTTTCCGTTTTTCGTTTTTCGTAGATCGGGGAACAAATAATTTCACGCGGACGTAATCGAAGTATGTTCGTACAACATTCCTTTTTTACAGATTGTGGCTGTTCGACAGCCTTCATCCGAGTGTGGGCAGCTCTTGGCCTGGCCACGAACCTCCAAACAGTGGAAACTATTACTATCCAGAAGGCATTGGCTGATGCTGCAAGATCCAAAAAGGATTTGAAGACCTGCATAGACGCAGCTGTCACCAAACAAACGCTGCCTGAAGAACATTATCTTAAAAGAGGATAGTTTTTTAACGTTATTATTAATTTAGGTTTTATTGTATGGTATTATAATAAATCTATGTTTAGTACCTTTTATTTTGTTTTATTGTTACACTCTACAAAAACTATGAAGTGCTGATTTTCTATTACTCCATTTTAACGCTGCCATGCTTTATCGGCTGACTTTTTTTACCTTCTGGACAAAAACAAGGTATAAACGTTGAACGAAGTAGAAGCCTATGGTACAGAAATATCTTCATTTTTTTTTTCACAAAAAAATTACGAATGAATCGTTAAATAATATAAAAATTCAACACCCTTTTCTACGTGCGGAAATTATCAATAAATTCGTAGCGACATTCAATCCTTTGATTTAAGCCTTCGGCCGGCTTCAATCAAAGGATTGGATGTAAAAAAAAGACATTTTTTATATTATATTTTGTAAAAAAAAAAGCAATTTCTGTGCCTTAGGCTTCTACTCCGTTCACTTTTTATATCCTGTTTTTGTCCAGACGGTAAAAAAAGTCAGCCAGATAAAGCCGATTTTTTTATAATCCATAACTTTATAGGCATTTCTACATATCAAATTGAATATGTGCTGTAGTTAGGTACATTGTGTACATAACCATTTAATACCATCGCTACTACTTCGTAACTTAGTGACCTGCGCCTACGAACGAACTCTGCAATGTCACCAACATCTTGCGACAGAGGTCGGGCTTAATGCATTATAATATTTATTATTCGGCGATAACATCCAGCCAAGAAAGTCTTCAACTCCTTCCGATTTTTCCAGCAGTATTCTCCCAAACCTGGAACCAATTATAATTAATTAATTGATAATAAAAATTAAAAATTAAATGATTAATTAATTATTATTATCAGTACTTTTTTCCTTTCTTTGCAGTCACAGAAATATCTTGATGACTCTTTTATAGGTATAATCAATAATCATATAGGAAACAGTTATGGTTTGGAATGTAATCTATGGTTGATCCAGGGACGATCATGTAAATTACCGAATTATATCTCCAAACTCCTACACATTTATTACAAAACAAGGTTTTTCTTTTGATCAGGTTTAAACCATCCAGCCCGTTACGATATTAAGAACCTGTGCAACTGTTATAAAAATGCAATTCATTATACAAAAATATCAGCTTAGTTCCGTGCATAGTTCTCATTTTAGTATAAAGACCTCTGCCTAAATCGCAATAAAGTTCGAAATACAAATACTGACTCAAAATACGAGTATTAGGCTAGAACTAAAGTTAGATTTCGTTTTCTAATAAGACGACTAAAGTTTTAACTAAATGCACGATATTGTCATAAGTCGGTAATATGTGATAATGGCGTTGGTTGATGGATGTCATACTGACACGTTCCATATTTTGAATGAGAAATTACGAAAAAGTTGCAACCCAAGTTCTAAAAAAAAACTTACTTCGCAAAAACTAACTCAACACTCATGAAACAGAATGGAAGATCGCATGCAACCATTTTAGGTGCACCTTGTTCCCGACCTTGGCCCACCGCCTTCCGATTGTTTATGATCAAAAATGTAAGTATAGGTACCCACAGCCGGTTCCAAAACATGTCTCGTGGATTACCTTGTGATGTTTTACCTGAGTCAATTTTGAGAAATACGCCAATGACGTCAGATAGCAGATGGTCATCGCGACTGCATGCCCTTATGATTGCAACTCGCAAGGGCCGTGACATTATCATCGACATCGGACGATATTAAAGACAGAGGCAACTTTAAGGGTCAAAAGTTTTATCATCTTACTGTGTGTTTAAATTAATCAAAATGTTCATGTTTGGGTTTGGAAAAGGCAAGTAGTTTATCGGGGTCCAAATGCTTGTTGAATTTCACAACTTTGTTACATGAGAACTGTCTGGGATGAACCATATGATGATACACCTATTACAATAACAACTTTTCATAAAAGCACAACTGAGGGGTAATTACATAACACACATAAAATGACAATTGATCGCATTTTCTTTCATTTTGACAGTTCAGCCACGTTCATTACGTCATTTACGTTGTTGAGCAGACGAATATATTGAACATATGAAGCAGTGGATTCTTCCTAAACTCTCGGATTATGATTGAAACTGTGTTGCAAAAAAAATGACACACTTCAAACTGCAACAAAATCCCTATTGACAATCTCTGGCCTGTAATACTCACCTAAAAGCAGAGCCGTGATGAGCCCCACAATAAGGAGGATGAGAGCAGATCGTACGTCAGTGGCTCGAGCTGAGGCGAAGCCTGGGGGCGGTGCGCACTGGGGCATGTCGGGAACTAAGGCGGCTTCCAGACGCGCCAGCGCGCCTCCACTACGCAGCTGCAAGAGACTAATGGAGCACGTTCACGATAAAACCACTTACGTAAAGCCATTAGGACGTAAGTCATTGCAATGTAACCCTTAACTTATTGTGATAAAGCATAAATTAAAATGATTGCAAAGACTTTATGTATCCTTACAATAAAGAGTTGTCCACACTGACAACAGCGGGTACAGTGTGGACAACTCTTTCTTGTGGACAGCTATTCTGTAAAAATGTCACCGTGATAACTCGGGTGAAGTGAGCTTAATGTGAAAAGTCATTAGTGTCAATCTCTAGCATCCGAAGGAATAACAGCTCACTTCACCTAACTTCTCACAATGAGATTCTAACAGAATCGACCGGCAGTACTTAACAAAAATAAGGAATAGATTAGGCAAAAGTGACCTATAGTACCTACACCTACATAACAGTGCAGCCCGCAGTACGACGCTATTACGAGTACTACGCCTACGTTATGTCTGGACTTTAAAAGAGACTGTAACCTATAAGCTTGTTTCGGTCTTTCTTCTCCGTAGTCGGCTAGGAAACACCGAACTTTGTTTTTGATGTGTAAAATAAATTAATAATAAAATGATTAACTGTAGAAACAAAATCATTAACTGCCGTGCGATTCTAAAACCATCTCACCGTGAAAACTTGGGTGAAGTGAGCGTGGAGTGAGCTGTCATCAGGGGTTAACACTATTGACACTGCTCACTTCAAGCTCACTTCACTTATGATTTCACGGTGAGATTTATACAGAATCGACCGGCTGTAGCTAACTGTAGGTAGGTAACTGTAGGCAGGTAATTACAGAAATAAAATCATTTATCATTTACATTTTTTTAAGTATACTAACATAACATAAATATGGATCACTGTCTGATTTCAATAAATTATTATTCTTATAATGCAGTTGGTGGCATCAAATGAAATGGAATTGATTATTCAGCAAATAGGATATTGGAATCACTTTTACACGTTAAAATATAGCTCTCAAATATAGCTCCAAAATATAGCTCCAAATTTTTACAGAGTGTTCTACTCATGAATATGAACAACTTTCACTATGGGACTAACTCTGAAATACACGAAAACAAAATCAGCTGTTTAATACAAAAGTTCAATACCTACTTGACCAAAATGTATGAAACAGCTGTTTTTTTTTCGTGATCTGTTGGGACAGGACAACGTCTCGTCGTCCGTCGCCCCCACACATCAGGACCCGAGTTGGCGGCGCGTAGTGTTCCACGCGCGCCCCTCTTAGACGTCGCGGGGGGAGTCAAATACCCCACTCCCCGACCCTGACCCAAGGAGGCCTGCAGTGGCGGGCTGGCACCAGTCGGGGGTTGCGGAAGGATCGTACGTTCCCGCGACCCTCGGCGTAGGTGTGAGATGGAACACCAGGGTAGTTTTTAGTCAGTAGGAGTCTGACAGACCCCTCCGCCCGCCCCAGAGCGGAGGACATCCATGAGGATAAAAAAGGACAACGTCTCCTCGGGTCAGTTAGTCTCGAATATAATAAAACTTACGAAAGTAGGGTAGGTCTAGCGTAGGGCGACTGGCGCGGCAGAGGGAAAGCGAGGTGCGCACGAGTGGAATGCACTGGTAGCTCCCGCACCGCGCACCGCCCGCGAGCCTGACTCAGAGACCTGTCCGACAAAGTATACATAACAGGCATCTAATCACCTTATCCCTGCGTCCTAACCGAAAACCAACGTCGCGCGAGTACGCGAGTACGCGACGTTTGTATGTAATAACGTAAAAGTAAAAACGCGACTTGATTGTTCGCACCAATTTGTCGAGCGCCACGATCGCCTACTTGCAACTGTTGCTTTTGGTTAGGACGCAGCCCATGTTCGCACTGCTGAGTCTCCAGTCTCGTCACTATCCCCGAGTTCTAATCAAAGCGATCATCGCGTTTATATGTCATTCATTTGTTGGGAAAATCAGAAGGACGATCACTTTGGTTAGGACGGACGCCTATGAGAAGGACTCAACCGTAACCCACCAAGGGGGCCCAGAGATAGATAGATAAACGACGAAGTATACCATCCACATAACACTTTATACAACACAAAGTATTTTTAACCGGTGAATTCAAATTGCTATTCTCAATCCCAGTGTCTATGATACGTATACAGAACTGAACAAACATTCTTAGGTTTCAGGTATTAACAAATATAGACTGCATCCAATCTCTATTTAAACACGCATTGGGTTTATAGGAGTTCAGTGTTAGACAGATATGCGTATTAATAGATAACCTAAAAGCTTGATTACTATTTTTTTTTGTACACATTTTTGGACAGACGCTAGCACATCAAGCTACTACAATCTGTCAAATTTCTAGGTTTTCAAGTTTATGGCTTTTTTTGTTACTAGAATTGTCGCATTGACAGAGACTCCCGTCAGTGCGACAAGGAGCGCATTACCTCGACGGCGACGGCCGGACTGTAGACCTATGCTGTAGACGGTGAATTTGATGCTAGGGACAAATAATTATTATTATCTCAAGTGTCACTAATGAGACACAATTACTTTTTCTATTGTTACCGATCTCTAGCAGATTTCTTGATAGTTTGTATGACTTATGAATGCTCCACTCGATGGGCGGCTAAAGGACACCAGCCTTTTAACTAGTTTAAAAATCTAGGAAAGAACATTTGAAGGGCACAGGGAAAGAAAGATCATTGTCAGATACACCTCATCAGGAGATAATAATAAAAAACTGATTAACTAATTAATGCACTTTATTAAAAAAATCAATAAAGCTTATCTGAATACTATGATAACAGGGCATTACTATGTATTATATTTTATACCTATTACATATGCCTTTATATAGTTAATATTTTTTATAATTTTTTTTACTTAAGATTTTTTGAAAGAAAAATCAATGTCACTTGACTATGATTCTTTTTACATGTTTCTAATATGTAGTTCTTCTTAGTAACTTAAATGAAAACACAAAAAATATTTACACTTTGATTTTATGCCTTTGAATAACTTACTATTATTTACTTTTTTTTATTAAATTTGTATTAATATAAAAATGATGAATACAAAAAAAGATTAATTAAATTAAATTATTAATACAAAAAAAGATGAAAGTCCATAGACAATGATCTTTTTTAAAACAACAGGGGTGACTACGACCTTTCTTTCCTACATCCATACTAGCTTTTAAAGGCTCTTGTGTGTAAACTGATCTTTTTATTCGGTTTCGGTTACAGGGCCTAATAGTTCAGTAGGTTTTCTACTAGATGGCATTGTTATTTGAATATTGAAAAAAATAGACAATGATCCTTCTTTCCCTGTACCCTTCATTTGAAATTGAAAAACACAATATGATCATCATAATCAGGTTCTAAACCCATCCAACCCTAAAACATTTTAAATGAATGAATTAATTAGCTCTTTATTTCCTAGAAAATAGGTACCAGGATCGCGCACTGCGTTTTTTACCTTAACGTAGATCTTGCTACCCTTTGTCCCGCAAAAAATGCATAGTCCTGCCTCGCGGCTCGCGCCAGCCCCTCTTCGGCCGAAGATACTAAGTTATCCGCATCGGAATAGCCTCGAATGTAGAAAGCATTCAGCTGCACGTCTTTTGTTGACTGCAATGTAAAGAATAAATCAGTTAATTCGATTATTTTATATTTTGTGAATATGAGAACGTTTTAGGCTTGTACCTAGACTGTAGATTTATAGACCATTTCCTATTTTGTTAGTACTTGTTGAGAAACCTACACTGTCCTCCCACACCTCTTAATACTTATACGAAAACATTGTAAATGACAATATTTTTAAAAGAGTAACCGTGGAGTTTCTTTTCGGCTCTTCTCCATAGCAAACGACCAACTGGAACCGGCTACCTAGCTTCTGACGTTTAATAAGGCTTATGTGAAATAAAATATTTTGATTTTTGAAGCGGGGAACCCTTTTTGTTTAACCAAGATACCCCGATACAATTTCATTAGTAAGGTGTGTTTAAATCTGCTTTATCATAAAATATAATAATCTGCATAAGCTGTTTTGTATATATATTTCGAGATCTACACTCCGATTCACACCAGTGCAATGCATCAAAATATCCTGCTAAAGCAGAATGACCCACTGTCCGGTAACTATCGAATAACCTGCGCGGAAATGCATATACTTGCATTAATTAATGAGAACAAACACTGATTTCATATATTTCCATGCTTTACAAGCAGCTGACGTGTCAAAATATTGGTATTGAGCGTACCATTACTTTGACCCCGGTTTCGAGCAACTATGATCGTTTCCAAATTTCTTTTTCTGCTTACTAGATTATTTATTTTGTGTAAAGGAGCTGATCTGTTGACAGAGCCGGAAGGTGGTCACAGGATCTCGGCTCTGATATAAAAATACCTTCATGGCACCAATGACCAAATTTACAAACCTTTCACATAAAAAGTAACTAACGTAAACGCACCTAATAACGACCCGTTAAAATCCGCGCTCATTACCGCCCTATTCAGAAAACTATCATTTTTATGTCATGTATTAAAGCTACACAATTGGTTGCTTTAAACAAAATGTAGATGTATTTGTATTGCAAATGTTCATCTCTTTTTTGAGTGCGTAACTCGACGATTTAAATAATAATTGCTCATTTCGTCCGTGGACGCCGACCTTAGTGCATTTTCCATAGTGTGGCATTCCCGATGGCGTAAGTACTCTTGTTTCGTTTTTAGCAGAAGATTATATCGTAAAGCATTTTAATGTAACTTCTGGTTCTTTTGATGCATTTTTGATACTTTCAGGAACACAAGTAATGATTCATTTTAATGAGATACTATTTTATTTTGCTTAAAATTCAATATTAAAAATAGGCGGTAATAGGAACAAAAATCACAATTTTATTCCTATTGTCGACCCATGTCGCTGATAAGTACTTCTCGTATCTTTTGTGTGCCATGATTTTTGTTAAAATGCATAAATGAATAGGCAGGAGGCTATACTAACTCAGTTCCTTAGTATGTTAACTTATATTTGAGCTATTAACGCCATATATTCAAGAGCTTTAGTAGCCGTATACACTAACTTTGTTCTTATGTAAATATTTTGATGAATAAAGGAGGTATAATTTTTAAATAGTGTATTTTTATAGTTGAAATATCATTATTATTAAATATTTTTAGCAACCGGACCACTTAAAATCATATACATGTACAAAAATCACAAGTATTTACACAATTCATACACATTCCCTTGGGTCGGTAATAGGTTATACGATTTCCTTTAAGAAAACCTATTACCGATCTACTTGTACATTTACGATGGACCCCATACTACATGTTTTTTTATTAGGTATTTATTTTCAAGTAAACATAAAGTTATTTAATATACATTATAGTATTCCATAATAAACATACAGATTTAAAATAACATAAGCTTTATTATATTATAGTAATACTTAGCTAACATTTATATGTGGAAGTCATATGGTAATTTTAATTACTATTTGCTATCCGTTTATATATCAGATGAATGTGAAATAAACCGTCCAGCAAAGATCATTATGCGGCAGAGATATGATTGTGGATTTTTTTCAGAGTCAGATGAATCTATTTTTAAATCTTATTTATTTTGCCAAAGGTTAATTTTCTTAATTTGTTTTATATTATAATATTTGATTTTGATTTGAAATGACTGCTAGAATTAAGATTTCATTCTAATTTTATATTTCTATATTACATTTTGTAAAATAATATACTAATATTACACTTTAGGTTACAAATAATTATATTAAGTAGTATATTTTTTAAGACTTATTGAAGGCTGTTAAGAATATATAATAACGTTAAGTTTTGATAACATTTTGTAGTGAATGCTGAGATCATAGTTAATCTTAAATTTGATTCAGAGTCACATGATGCTATTTTTTATAATTTTTTTTTTCACATGAATAATTTTATTAATTTGTTTCATTTGTCAATCTTAATCCAAGATTTGATTTTTGATTTGACATGACTACTAAACTTAAGAGGCGGTTTACAGTCAAATGCCTTTTCTACTGTTTTAATAGATCACATTTTGTATTTTTTATTCTATTTACGAGTTATGATACTTTTTCAATTAGCGGCGCTAGTGGACGGTAAACCGCCTCATAAATGTTATTGTAATTTTATACGACTATGTTACATTTTTACTAACATTCTATAATGCCATTTACTCTTGTATAATACCAAATGCCCCCATTGGTTATATATTATAGTAGTTATAATCAATGCTGGCCTTTGGTAATTTGTTATACATAATTCGTATAAATATGATATTTTTTTATTGATTTAACGCTGTTAAGAATATACTATTATAAGAATACATATAATTGTTAAGTGTTGATAGTATTCTGTGCTGTGTTGGAGCATTTATACAACGTGTAACGGAAAGGGGGTATCAACCCTGAAGGAGGTGAATGTGCTCATGAAACTCAACAACTTTCCCCAAAGAACATAGGTCGAAATATGAAAAAAAAATTTGGCCCTCCCTTACAAAACTGACTACCAGCTGATTGATTTACTATGGGAGGGCCAAATTTTTTTTTCATATTTCGACCTATGTTCTTTGGGGAAAGTTGTTGAGTTTCATGAGCACATTCACCTACTTCAGGGTTGATACCCCCTTTCCGTTACACGTTGTATAAACAGTTCAATATACACGAGCATTTTTACTTAACTTTAACGGTTCCATTTATTTAGTGGTCGGTATTAGGTGTCACAAAAACGGTATTAGGCACACACCCGATATTTTGAGTCGGTAATAGGGACATGGCCCTTTTCCCTTTTATTTATTTTTTAATGTTTTAAGTAATTCTTTGATTATCTGTTCTTATACATAACTAAAAAAATCGATAATTTCAGTACTTGAAAAAATATTTTTATTGAAGCCACATATTAAGAATGTGCTTATTTTTTGGATATCAATCTGAACTCCGCTTAAACTGGCGGTAATGGGTGCGTTTACGTTATCGAAATGGGTTCCGATTTCACGGTTAGAAAAACCACCCGCATCTAAAGAATCGTTTGCTGTTTATGAAGACGGTTTTTAAATTCCACTGATTTGTCGACTATAGCGAGCGCTTCTTATTTAGTGATTGCCAGTGACTTTGAGCCTCGTCCTTGGGAGGTGAAGTATAAATCTAATAGTCTTTTTTGCCGAAGAGCAAAATAATCCTAAACGAAAATTCCTATTCAAAGCTAATTGCGTCAATAACCCTTTGACTCATACGATGTTTTTTACTTTACTTTTCTAATACATTTGTAATAGTCAGAATGTCAGATGGGTAATCATGTTTGCGTCTGCGTTTTAAAACAATTAGGACCTTTTACAGACACGTTTTACGTGCCGTGAAAAATTAAGGTTTATTCGCCTTGTGTAGGCACGGTCATCAGTGTTGTATGGATTACTATGGAATCTTGTTGACGGACATGTTTTTTCAACGGCGAAGCTTATACGCCGTACCGTAATGAAACCGTGCTGTATACAAAGGGCCTTAGTTTTATTAACGTTAGCAGAAAATGTTTTTCTCAAAGCCAAAGAGCAAATTAGACGTCCGTTACATGGTCCGTATCAATGTCGTCGGATAAGAATCATGATGTAAATTGGAAAATTCCTGAAAGGGTGCCGAATGAATTTTCATTGTACTCGTATACTCGTATTCAAGGTAGTCAAATAATTGAAAATCTACTTAGATTTGAGCTAAAGGTTTACTTTTGTATAGGTATATGCAATTAATATAATTAGTAATAAAAGTGTAAAACAGATACTAAAAAAAGCCTTCTGTAGATCTTTGAAGCTTTAAACAAAGAACAAAATATACTTTTTAATAAAACAATGTATAAGAACTGTTTGGCAATAGTATTAATTAGTCTGTACGTATATGACTGTATTCTATGAACACAGAGCAAAAAAAGACATTTTTAACAGAAAACCATTAATTAATTTGAATAGAATCCATTTTTTTTTTTTGTCTTTGTTGTCTATTTTTTCGTAGATTTTCCGGTAATATTAATTCCGGAAAATCTTCACAACTTCTTTACACCAGCAGTAAAATAATTTTTGCTACACGCTTGTGTAACAAAAATTATTTATTACACTCTTACTGATCGTAGAGTTTAGAAGCTGGGGTTCAAAAGGAGACTGGGCGAATTTGTATGGAAAATAATCTTTGGAGCAATGGCGATACGGTTTTGATATTTGTGTAGGGATACTTCATCTACCTTGTACAAAGGGGCATCAAAATCTGACCAGGCAATCCTTACACAAATATCACAACCATATTGCTATTGGTCCATAGACTACTTTCGCCCAATCTTCTTTAAAAGGCTTACCATAAGGTACATTTGATCAGCCCCATTCCTTATGTATCCGATCTTGAAGTTGGGTGAATGTAGAACGGCAGCTATGGTATCGACACTGGCAACGCGAACTGACAGCACTGAGGTTATGAACGCCGCGTACGCATTGTATGTGACCACCGCGAAAAACAGGCATACGATCAGCAGAACACTCCCAGACGAGTTTGTGGGCGTCCATGTACCACCTGCAAGAAAGACAAATTAAATCGCGTGTTTGTATAAAGTAGGTATGCATCAAACTAACAGAGATGTATGGCAGAACATTGTTTCAGCAACGTGTTAGTGTTGCGGCAAACAATGTCGCACGAATGTTGACCAACCTTTTTTCCGGTGTCTTTACGGTATGAAGACCTCCGATCTATTTTGTAAAAATCTCACCATGAAACCTTAGGTGAAGTGAGCAGTTAATAGTGGCATGTCAATCCTTATCATCAGGTGGTATAATAGCTTATCATGATAGCTCACTTAAAGCTCATTTGGCCTAAGGCCTCACAGTGAGATTTTTACAGACTAAAATAATAACCAGAACAGACATTAAATTAGTGTCTAGAATCATTTTGTTCAGAAATTAATCAAATATATTTCTGGTAGATTACGTCTCTCTCTCTTGAACCGTAGTTACGAATTTCGCTTTGTGTAGATATGATTGCGCATATTTTTATAAGGCATTAATACCTAAGTGTACTCGTAAGTATGTCAAAATATGGGTTATTGGTGGTTATATACAATGGGTTAAAAACATAATGGTTATAAACGTATTCCAGATATAACAATAGGTTATAAACGTATTCCAGAAGGTTAAAATGAAGTAATTATTTGAATGATTGACAGTAAATATGTACCAAACTATTTGAATACTTACTCACACAATTTGAATAAGTACTTTAAAGTTTAATTCTTTGATCTTTGTATAATTTTCCAAGAAAATTACGGTATCCATCGGAAAGCTTTTATTAATTGCCTGAAGTAGTGTAAGTACTAATAATAACTAGTCTTCTAGGGTTCACCACAATAAGTTACGATCCGTTGCTGCAGATTAGCTTTTGTGAAGTTAATGTCAAAGTGATAAAAATCACAAGAATCAAATTTTAAGTGGTCTATAGTACCTATTATGGTGAGTTGATTGATTGATTGATTGTATCTTTTTATTTTTATGTAATTAAGAAAAGAACAGAAGATACATTTTAGTTCAGTCCTGTCAAATCAATCAGCGCCTGACACTACTCGATACTAGTTTAGACATCATTAAAAACTTGCCTACTAAAATTACGTCAATTTACATCAGGAGCTGATTAATTTAACAAGACTAAACTAAAATTTGTCGTCTGTGTTTTTCTTAATGAAATAGAATGAAAAAAATGAGCTGAACTTAAATTTAGTTTAGTTTGTGAAAAACAGAATCGGTACTAATGTCTTATTTTACGACGAGACGATTTTTAGATGAATAGATGAAGGACATTATTTTGTTTTGGATCTAATTACACACGTAATTAATTATATACACACAAATTATTTCAATAAAAAAGTAGTTAGGTATTCTAAAGAACCGGCCAAGTGCGTGTGTCGGACCACGCACAATGAAGTGTTCCATAGTTGAAATGAAAAAAAAAAAATGTAAGTTGTAAAAAGTTGTCAAATGTAAGTTGGTCGACTATTACTCGTAAACTTGTAAAGCCTATTTAGCTGTGATACTTTTTCTTTTAAGTTCGTTATATATAGACCTACTACTACCTTGATTTTTTTCACATATCCAAAAACAACCATTTAGCTGGCAGGGGAAGGACGGACACTTGACTCTAACAAAAATTAGCACTTTAAAGCTTAATATTTCACAAAAGGATAGCTGAATCGAAAAATTGTTTTCACAAATCCGCAATATCTTTGAAAGACCTATCTAACTATACTCTACACCATGGGGTAGACTAGGAAAAAAAAACATACCCAATTTACCCTAAAAATTTTTTTTTTACCACTTTGTTGGCATAATTAATATGTATATCCATGCCAAATTATAGCTTTCTAGTACTAAGAATCTCAGAGCTATGCTGCGGACGGACAGACATGGCGAAACTATAAGGGTTCCTTGTTAACTACGGAATCCTAAAAAGGAGTTCCTTATTAGAATACCGTTTCAGAAAACTTATTATTCTATTCACCCACCATAATATTAAACAAATAATCAATTTAAATATGCGATATTAGGTACAGTAACGTAATAAAAGAAAACGTTTTTTGTTTATCGAAAATAATATTTACTAGAAAAACAACGTGGGTTCCACTTTTGTTTAATAAAATAACTGCTTTACCGATCATCGCTTAATTAAACTTAACCATAAAACTTTTTATTTACCTAGGTACTGGTAAGGTTAATTCTACGGAATCCACTTCAACAATCCGTCTCCCGCCGACCGGAAACCTGACGCGATCAAAGTAAGTACCTAGCTCTTCATTAATAACAAACTTCTCCAATCTCAGCTAGTAAGTGTCCAACGTTAGGACACTGCACTAGTCTCACTCTTCTCTCTTGATTAGACTTTATTCAGAAGTATAATTACCATACGACAAGACGTTATAAGGACCAGCTTTGCAGACTGAAAGTTGCCACACGAGGTTAGTGGGTCAAATTTATTTATAATAATTGAATAATAATAAGGATAAATTTATTGAGGGGCCCGTGGTTAAATAATAACAGCGGCACAGGTCGATCGATCAGGTTAAGCTACGCTGGCCGCGGTTGGTCTGTGGATGGGTGATCATCATTTACATACCGAGACCCCTCCGTGCCTCGGAAAGCACGTTAAGCCGTTGGTCCCGGCTGTCATTCGTAGATCTTTGTCAGTCGTTACGGGTAGTCAGAAGCCCGAAAGTCTGACAACCAGTGTTACCTAGGGGTATCGTATTACCCAGTAACTGGGTTGTGGAGGTCAGATAGGCAGTCGCTCCATGTAAAATACTGTTATTCAGCTGTATCCGGTTAGGCTGGAAGCCAACCCCAACATATTTCGGAAAAGGCTAGGCAGATGATGATGAAGAATAAATTTATTGAACCAATGTTACAATTAGGTATTAACCTTTTTTTATTTATAACCTAATTAGGTCATCATCTGCCTAGCCTTTTCCCAACTACGTTGGGGTCAGCTTCCAGTCTAACCGGATGCAGCTGAAAACCAGTATTTTACATGGAGCGGCTGCCTATCTGACCTCCACAACCCAGTTACTGGGTAATACGATACTCCTTAACTTAACGTCGGTCTGTAACTGTTAGCGATCATTATTTGGATCTTTACGGCGGCGGTCCTCAAACTACACGGAGAGAAAAATGTTAGAAAAATTACTATGCTGTCTCATAATCTGAGTGCATTTAAATGGTAATGGAAAAATTACCACGCTAGCGCAGTAAAAATTCTTATGCTGTACAGTAAAATTTATTGGACAAATAGTGAATTTTTCCCAATCTCACTCAGAAAATTTTCTGTAGATGTCACTTGCACACACTTTACAGTGACGAGCACAGTAATTTTTCTAAGAATTTTCTCTCCGTGTAGGCGGCGCCTATATCTTGGGGAACAAAAATTAATAAACACCTTAAATACATTCGTTCATTCACTGACAGACCACCCACAGCCTTAATCGCCGCGTCTATACCGGATGGCTGGGAGATTGATGCACAACCTGTTACCATGTTTTCGGTACATCATTCTGAAACTTGCGGCACTGAAATTTTTCGTCGCTTATAAAAAAAATAATGGATTTTCCATACAATTTGACCCCGTAGGCATTGCACTTTTTTATGATATTTTTTTTAATATAATAACCGACGGAAGTTTTCTACGCTACTCCGTCTAGAATATTGTGCCAAATTCACGGTTACAGTTTTGGGCGTCGATGTCCCCTGTATGGGTTCTATGTCCCCCACCACAGGGCGGCAGATGACATAGAAATTAGACAGAAATTTCAGGCGTATCTACAGAGACAAGCATGAAAATTTGCATAATAGATCTTTATACCTACAACTATAGTGAGCGTACAGGGGATGAAAGTTTGTATGCAAGTTGTTAGTTGAAGCTTTGTATGCTTGCCGATGGGAAATCCCATCGGGCGCACGGCTTGTATCTCATAATTAAATCCTACATACAATTTGTAAATACCTAACTGAATTAATGCATTTGTGAAAATAGTTTGTTCAGAATCGTTTACTGAATCGATTTCTGTCATTTATAATGTAGGCAATTTTTTCTACCAAAATTAATGAAAACTACGTAGGTAAATTACATACTCTTATTTTTTTTTTTAGTATTTACTAAAAAAATTAAATGAAAAGTACGTGCTTTTATTTTGGTTGACAAACAAACAAGCTCTTGAGCTTGTTTGTTTTTATTTTATTATTTTTATTTTATTTTTTAACTTTTTATTTGTCACTTTTTAGTTGTACTTACCCCACACAAATTCATATAACACTACTTGCTATGTAAATATCAGTGACAAGAAGTTATGAAGGTTACGAAGAAACCGAAGGTTAAAACATCATCAATATAAACTAAACGGATAAAATTCGTAATATTGAAGTTAACTCAAAAACTACCCAAAAAAAGTTATTAAAATTTAAATTTATCGTCTTATAAATAACGGAGTTCTGGGGTAACAAATATAAAAAAAATCATCCGAATTGAGAACCTCCTCCTTTTTTTGAAGTCGGTTAAAAATTATACATATTCAAGCACTAATTTGCCTTGCTCCTTGAATAATGGCGGTCGTTTGCTTATACAACGTGTAACATTAAATGCGCAAAACCTGAAAATAGTTTGATCAGAATAACGAGCAGAATTAATTGAACCACTTTTTAATATAGGTCACATTTTTCAAAAAATCTTCATTAAAAACGTTGCCGTGTCTATTTATTAATAGGTCAAGCAAGCCAATGTCAGCGCGGCGCAGCGGCCCGGTGACGACTCCTCCCTCGGTAAAGCGTCGTCGCACACGCAAGAAACGATCAGAATGGCCAGTAAAACTAAAACAGCACATAAAACCTTCACAATTTTTTTAATGACTTTTATTCTCTCTGAAATAGGTCAATTGAATTAAAAATTAGTTGGGGTGTCCTGAGGCTTTGCGCATTTAACTTTACATGTTGTATAAGCTGACAAACATTAGGGTTTGGGTTATGGATTTATGAAGAGCCTTTAGAGGACTCTTTTGACGATATCGATTGATGTTCGATTCGGTACGGAAGCGTATCGAACGGTTGTGAATAGCTGTTGTGAGTTTTGTTTTGAGTTTTACGATTATTTTAATACATAAATGTACAGAGGCGGACTTAATTCCATAGGCATTAAGATATGAACATGTTCGGTTTTATAGAGCTTCAATTCAGTCATTCATTCTGCTTTTTACTTCCAGTATTTATCTTAGGTCATCAATGAGCAAACCTTTTGATGTAGTGTCGTTATCTACTTGCGATAGTAAAAACAATATGGTCAACCGTAGCCCTTTTTTAACTTGGCTCGTAGCTAAATGATAGGGGAGAGGAACCGATTATCGGATACTTTTGTTTAAAATAAAATAAAAAATAGTAAACTATGGCTCAGACCTTAAAACTTGACATTTTCACTACCTGCATTTTATATTCTATAAGAAACCAGTAACTATTTAACGCATTACATTTCATTTATTTAAATTATATTTATTTGAAAAAAATCGGTAGAAATTGTGATTTTCAAAAAGGTTGCCCTTAATCGGATATCCGATAATAGGGCCCAATTACCATATCTGGTATTAGGCGACTACTTTTTTAAATAAAACGAGGTGCTTAATTTTTTACATTGTATTCATTTATTAACAATCATCAGTCTTATTAATTATTAAAATCAGTTTTAATTATGTTTATTTCGATTAGGTAGGCGCATATTGCCACATATCTTCAAAAATCTTACTTAAAATAAGGAAATATAATTACTGTTAATTCTTTGGGGTAGGTGACCTTTTAGCTCAATCATACTACGGCTTTATAAACATTTCAAATAAAAAAAATCATCTCCTTGGGACTCTTAATATAGTTTCCTAGTGCTTTTGGGAACAACATATAATTTCGAAGCCTTAAGATACCCCATTTCTTTGTTTTTCACAGCAAGGTAGGCAATTTTAATGGATTTGCTATCCCATGTTTTTCTATTTAATCTTGAAGACATGGTGAAACTGAAAGAAAAACATAAAACATTGTAATGATATGGACAACCAAAATTTTACCATATACAAGCTGTAACTTAAATAACGCACAACCTCATAAGGGGTCATTGTACTCATCATTATGAACAACTTTTACTATGGGACCAAACCTAAAATCGCAAAAAAAAATCTACAGTTCCCTACATTAATTTATGTTCGCATAACTCGTCAAAATGTAGGGAACAGCTGATTTTTTTTTTGCGATTTCAGGTTTATTCCCATAGTAAAAGTTGTTCATAATGATGAGTACAATGAGGCTGTGCGTTATTTCAGTTACAGCTTGTATGTAAAAATGAGTCTCGTTATATCGGATATCCGATATTGGGCACGCGCAGGTATCCGATATTGAGATTTAACATGGCTGAATAAGAACAATAACAACTTTTAAAACATTGCTATTTTCTTAAATAAAATGCGTTTAAACCACAGAATAATTGCTGCCCTTGATAAAACATAGCAATGACAAAAATAAATTGTACTTACTTCAATGAAAACAACACTTTCATACACAATAATATTTTTTTCACGTACGAGAAAAGTTGCCCCGGGTCACTATTCCGCCATTTTTATTTCTAGACTGTCACACTTTCTGCAGTGGCGCTGTTTTACGATTACCAATAAGTTTATGAAATTAAAAATAGATGTCGCTATATGAAAATTTCGAGACAGTCGGCTATCCGAATTTGCGCAACTATCCGATATACGGTGCCTTTCCCCTAATAGCCGCACGGGTCTATCGAAGGTTAAGCTATGCTTGCTGTGGGCGGTTCGTGTATTGGTGACCGTCCGTTACATATCGAGACCCCCTCAGTGCCTTGGAAAGCACGATAAGCGTTTGGCCCCGGCTCATTCGTTACGGGTAGGCAGGAGCCGAAAAGTCTGACAATCAGTCTTAGCAAGGGGTATATTGTGACCCAGTGACTCTATTATGGCGGTCAGATAGGCAGTCGCTTTATGTATTATAAATATTGGTATTCAGCTGCATTCAGTTAGACTGGAAGATGACCCCAACATAGTTGGGAAAAGTCTGGGCATATTGATTGATTGACTTAGGTAAAGTGGAGAAAATTAACTGTTAAGCCAACTGACTACCAACTTTGTCAGTTATATTTATTACACGGCAAATTGATGTACGGTGTCAATTTGTTCAACAATTAAGTTCCCTGACCGTACCTAAGTACTCAAGAACAAACCCTGCTGGCAAAGTATCCCAGTGGACCAAATCAGTGCTTCAGTATATCCCATGCGTCGATGATCGACGCACACAGTGGCGGTGGCCCGGGTGATGACCACGATGGCAATGGCGGCGATCAGCACCACCGCCACGACGCACGCCACCAGGCGCACGCTGAACGGAGCCAGGAATATGTCTCGCACCGTCGACGTCTCCTGCTGGCGAATGTAGATGTTGCACCTGGAAAATGCAAGGCAGTGAAACAAACATAAAGTCTATTCAAATGTATATCTTAAATTGATGTCATTTCAAGTTAAACAAAATAATATCAGCTTTATTTTAATGGTGATTAAGTTGATTTCATAGTGACTAACACGACTGAAAAAGTTATAAAAATGTTTGAAGTTGTAGCGTAAAGTTATTGTGTAGGAATTAAAGGTATTTTTCCATAAACTCATTTTTGTTTACATTTTTGGCAAATAAATCTCGAATGCAGATTACACATTCATACATAACATCACGCCAATATTGCCCGAAGGGTTAGGCAGAAGTGTAGAAGTGTGTGCCCTTTCCCACGGCAAGATTCCGTTTTTTGCAGGTACGGTTTTTCGCAGGATACCGTTTAGTAGTGTACGTGTTTAAATAAATATATTCACACAAGCATCCTGTTAGCAGTATCCGGCAAACAGGATGCTTGTGTGAATATATAGATCCTTATTTACAATCTACAACGAAGTGACTCGCGCAGTATTTACCGTGTCAAACAACTCTGACTTACAAAATATTGTTTTCACTAGAAACTGATAACGTAACCATTAGAAAACAGCAAAGAAAAATAAACATAAGTACAGGAAATTCTTTTGCATCCTTGTCAGTGGACGATGTCAACGAATACTCATCTATTACGTCTTAGGACACACATAACAGAAGTTGCCCCCACTTACAACTTAATGACTATGAAACAATTACAACATTAGGAGCATTAGTTAACACCTTGCGAGAGAAATTGGCTTCTGCGGATACTGAAATTGAAAACTTAATAACAGAGAATACTTCACTTAAAAATATCATATTTAACCATGAAAAAGTTATAAACAACCTGAACCAAATATGTAATAGTACACTTAAAAGGACAGAAATTGAGGATAACCGAGCATTTTATAATGTCGGGCCAGGATCATATTCCCCATATACCTAATGATAGGCTCGCTGCATGTTATGCAAGAATAAATAAATAAATAAATCCCTGGACATTTCACACAGCACCATTTGTCCCAAGCTAAGCAACCTAATGCTTGTGTTATGGTAACAAGATGGCTGATAAACTACTTATATACATTTTTTTTTTTTTTTTTTTGTAAATACATACATATTATAGATAGAAAAACACCCAGACTCGGAACAAATACATGTAGGTCATACAAATATTTGTTCCGTGCGGGAATCGAACCCGCGACACGCAGCGCAGCAGTCAATCGCTTAACCACTCCGCCAACCGTGCCGTCAGTCCAGAAGAAACATAAAACGCGGTGGAGCCTGTATACAACGTGTAACGTTAAATGCGCAAAACCTGAAAATAGTTTGATCAGAATAACGAGTAGAATTAATTGAACTACTTTTTAATATAGGTCACATTTTTTAAAAAATCTTCATTAAAAACGTTGCCGTGTCTATTTATTAATAGGTCAAGCAAGCCAATGTCAGCGCGGCGCAGCGGCCCGGTGACGACTCCTCCCTCGGTAAAGCGTCGTCGCCGACGCAAGAAACGATCGGAAGGGCCAGTAAAACTAAAACAGCACATAAAACCAATTGAATTAAAAATCTGTTGGGGTGTCTGAGATTTTGTGTATTTAACGTTACACGTTGTATAAAGATATGCCGAAGGCTTTCGATTTTGTCGACCATAACATACTGCTTCAAAAACTAAACGCCTACGGCATTCGAGGCAATATCCTGAACTTAATAAAAACATATTTATCCGGTCGCAAACAGATGACAGAAATTTACAAAATATGTGTCAAGTTTAAAGTAGAACAAAACTATATGTCTTCCGGTAGAGAAATTAAATTAGGTGTACCACATGGAAGCGTCCTTGGGCCTTTGTCATTATTAATCTACATTAATGACCTCCCAGACCAAATACCATGGTACTGTTTGCAGACGATAGTACAGCACTCTTAAAATGCGACAGTTATGAAAATTATGAAAATAATAGAAACTACACTAAAATAATACACTGGCTAAACAGTAACAACCTGCAAATAAACATACAAAAAACAAAGATAACGCATTTTTACCAAAGACTTCGTAACAATGATCTAAATATTAATTATAACAGTCACAATGTGGACAGAGTAGAAGTTGCAAAATTTCTAGGTACTTTAATTGACAGTCAACTGGCATGGAAAGCACAGGCAGAAGAAATCTGTAAAAAAACTTAGCGCGTCTGCATATGCACTTTATAATCTTAAAAAAAAAGTTAATCTGAAAACAGTATTACTAGCATATCATATAAGTACTTGTCGTTTCTATTTTGAGGTTTGGTATTATTTATTGGGGCAATTGTACCGAAAGAGAGACTATTTTTAAGGCCCAAAAGCGCTGCCCACGTGCGTTTGAAAGTTACTGACAGTGTGTTCCAATTTTTAAAATTCGTAATTTTTTTGACATTTCCTTGCCTTTACATAGGTATTAGAAATTGCTCTTTTTGTTAAATGTAGTATGTAATCGACATCTATTTTTAACTTTATCGGAAAGCAGATACCGAGATGTAACTTTGCGATCTCAATACCAAAATTTATTACACACAGGTGGATATAGGACTGCTTTGTAGAATAAAAGTGATGTTGGTATGGCACCGGCTATTTTTAACCAAATTCCAAATTCCATAAAAGAGGAATCAGTAACAACTTTCAAAAGGAAACTAACTATACTTCTATTAAAAAAATAAAACTCCGTATCGGATTTTCTAACTGACAAATTTTAGTTGTTTATCAATGTTTGTATGTTTGATGATGAACTACATCAATGTTTGCGTGGCAAAATGGTAAGAATGAAATGAAAAATGAAGAATGAATGAATGAATGCATGTTTTGGATTCTTTATTATTATTGTAACCATCTTATTATAAATACCTACATTCTGAGCAAATAAATGAATATTCTATTCTGCTAAGCTTGGTCCCAACTTGACCTTACTGTTTGTTTCCGAATCAGAATATTCAATAACTAGTTTTCTGCATAAACTTCTGAATAATAACGTATTGGTAATGTTTCGTTAAGATAATATACACACAATCAAGTTAGAATAATATTATGGTAATACAGGGAATAATATTAACCAGTACGCGAACTGTAACCATGAATTCAGCACAATGTGCAAATACCTACGCGGTCAAAATGTATGGCATCGATATTATTATTACCTATATTTTTTTAATAACCGACGAACAATTTCTACGCTATTCGGTTTAGAATCATCTGCTGAATTCATGGTTACAGTTTACGCACTGTTTATTTTTTTCCTGTATTAGCATAATATTATTCTTCAGAATTATGTACTGAACTATTCAGTACATCATTCTGAACCCCCTGCATGGTTACAGTTTGCGCACTGGCTATTTTTTTTCCTGTATTCAAGTGAAATTGGCTTTGAAAATAATTAACATAACTATAATATATCATCACGCCTGTAATCCTCGAAGACATACACAGACACCTCTGCCCAACAGAGATGTGGTGGTACACCTACATTTTTCCATTTATTTTTAAGTCACATGTAATAGGGAGCCAACGTATAGGTTTCAACTGGGCTCAAATCCAAACTCCGAGCTGCTACTGAGAAATTCCTGATCAAAAACCCAATAACACTTGCCCGACCCGGGAATCGAACCCAGGACCTCGTGCTCAGCAATAGAGCTTGCAAACACTAGACCAACGAGGCAAAATTTGATAATGAAAGTATTTTAATTTCCCTAAAACTAGCCGACGTTGATTATTAACTATTTTACTAAATGTATTTATGTAACATTTCACATTTTTGATACGAGTAGTCTATCGATCCCATGCCGTATTTGTATAAAAAATAGTAATCTGCTAATATTTTGCCAAATAAGTCTTTTCATTTTTGGCTTAATCTGTTTCTTCTTTGGAATAGCACAGTATACAACGTGTAACGGAAAGGGGGTATCAACCCTGAAGGAGGTGAATGTGCTCATGAAACTCAACAACTTTCCCCAAAGAACATAGGTCGAAATATAAAAAAAAAATTTGGCCCTCCCATAGTAAATCTGTTAGTCAGTTTTGTAAGGGAGGGCCAAATTTTTTTTTCATATTTCGACCTATGTTCTTTGGGGAAAGTTGTTGAGTTTCATGAGCACATTCACCTCCTTCAGGGTTGATACCCCCTTTCCGTTACACGTTGTATATATCACAGCACCGAAAATGCCTATATTTTTTCTCGAAAACAGCAAAATCACTATCACCATCATCATCAATTAATGATACAACTTCTCGTTTGCGTCTCTTTTAATACAGGAAAGAACGAAGCCCTCTAATCATAGCTCTTGGTAAAAGAAATGCTCAATTTACTCGTATCACTTACTTAGTCTGACAACCAGTCTTACCAAGGGGTATCGTAGTACCTAGTAACTGGGTTGTGGAGGTCAGATAGGCAGTCACTCTATGTAAAATACTGGTAGTCAGCTGCATCCGGTCGGACAGAAAGCCTATCACAACATAGTTGGGAAAAGGCAGATGGAGATGATGACTCACATGGTCTCAGCAATGGGAAAGATAAAATCCATGTCTTGAAGACGAGCCGCGTGTACAGTGACTGGTTCCAGTGCCACGTCCACCGAATGATCCATTAGCGCCCCCAGCAAGCCAGTCCAAGTTCCCTCGTATGTACGGAACCCCAGCTTACCGTAGTAACGGATCGATGAACTGAGGACAAACAATCATAACTTTTCTGGACATGAAGGACTTGTTTTGATTTTAGTATCTGACGCATCGTTCAATGCTATCTTTATAAACCTCATATTTTTATGGTACATTAACAATAAATCAAATAATTTATGTTTGGAAGTCACTGTGGCGGTATCTATATCGACTCATGCGAACTACGCATCACACTGACGTTACACGAAATCCTGCATCGCGCAAACAGAGTTTACCACGCGACTAGCATATATTCAACGTCCCGACATCAATAGTTGGGTAGCAGTCCACGAGGCGCAACACCCGTCGGGACGGAAGATTTTCCCTTTTCTATGGAGGATGAGTTAACTTTTCAACCTGTTCCTCATACCTCTTTGTCACTATTCTAAATTAAATGTGTAACAAACTCACGTTGTGTTCAATCGCACTGTCAAGAAATGAAGGATGTCATCCAACATCGGTTCAGCAGATGGGCCATCGTCGTCCAGCGATGGACCCCCATCCCCAGTAGAGTTGCATCTTCCTACCACCAGCTCCTCACCTAAGAAGTTGCGAGATTCCACTGGATAAGGAACCTCAACTCCTGACATTGACTGGACGCGATCCCAATTACCTGCATTTCAGTGATATAATGGATTTAGGAAGAACACATACAAAAGAACTCCAATCAATCAAGCGCGTCTCTCCAGTCGCTCTAGTGCTCCGGATTAGCCTGGATTCTCCAACAGGCTAAACCTCCTGTATAGCACGGATTTTTTAGGCAAGGTATTAGTTTAGGCTTTTACCCGTTACATTGGTCAGTAAAATATAGCCATTTCTTAACTTTTTCTGCGATAAAAACAATAGTTAGAGGTAAATACATCTTTTTTTTTTTTTGTTACTCACCTAAAAAGTAGGCATACAACGTAGAATTAGTGCGTACTTTAAAATACTGCAAAACACTTATTATTCTCTCTGTCTGCTCAAGTCGGTGAACTAGGCTCCACTTCCCAAAATGGAGACTCAAAGAAAACCTACTGACATTCAGCATATTAAATATTCTTGAATAGTTGTAATTCGAGACTCCTGACTGGAACAGGGGTAGCACACTACCATCCCTTTTGTACTTATTATTTCTCGTCAAATTTCTGAATCTTTCCGAAGTGCGGTAGTAGTTCCTTTCGTATACCGTTTTCATGTTCTGAATTTCGTAAACATCCTGAAATTCATTATAGTGGTACCCCCGATGCTGTGTTTGACTGGGATAATAACCTCTAACTTTGTAAATAAAATTTCCAGCACACAGTCCGAGGTTCTTAGTTTTCGGGAAGTATTTACTCTGTGTGTAGGCGACGACAATGTTTTGATCAAAGCGCACTGAAGTAGCATTCAGTATTTCGTTGATGAAGCTAAAGTCTTTATTCGATCTCGCTGTTAGAAGCCAGTCGTATGATGACGTATCCATTTTTTGGTCATGTAACTAAAAAGTAATGCATTATTTAAGTTTCATTTCTGCTATTAATAAGTAGGTACGAGTATAATTAAAATCTACCATTAAAACGAAAACTTTAAGTTCGTAAAGAACTTTTAAAAAGATAGAATAAAATAGGGCTTATGTTTAAACACCACCCAAAAAAGTACCTATTTCGCAACCAAAAAAATTCTAAACGGTTACCAAAATGGATTAATATCACCAAATAACGTTTATGAAATAAATCCATTTTTTCCTATTATTGTCTGTCATAAAAATATATGGACGCCTTAAAAATACACTTTAGACTAAATATTATATATTGTGCTACTTATGTCGACGGAGCCCCGCTTCGCGGGGCTCCTATTTCTGTCTGCAGGGTTTAAAGGAACCTAACACGAAGTGGATGACGGGGGCTCGTTCGCTCGCTCCGCTCGCTCACTTGAGCCCCCGTCATCCCCTTCGAACCTAACCTGTCCGTGTCGGGGTGCCCAAAAAAATTTTATTAATATTAATCTTTGAGTTGGATAGAATTTGGTGACCGTTGATCCATTTTGGTGACCGTTAATCCATTTTGGTGCCTAGGCTTAGAGTCTTAAAAATATTTTTGGTGGCCGTCTAAATTATACCCATAAAATAGTTTATCACGCTTAAGAATATTTTTCATCCCACAAAATTAAAAATGTTTATACGCAAAATAAAAAAAATCGCCTGAATTTTGTGAGTGAATTTAACACGGAAATAACATTTAACTCTTTTCACAAGTGTCAGGCTCTTTTCATACCTAGTGTACATGATTAACATTGGTGTCTCATAACTAAAAACGCTAGTTATTCTTGATCTTTCCATTACTAAGAATGTAATTAAGCACATTCTAATTACCTTATTAATGAGTTTCGTAAGGTTCGCAGTTGCGTTTCGTCTTAAACGCGGAGATAAAATGATGATTCCGAGATTAGCTCGAAAGCGAACATTCTGCAATGATTCTGAAGCAGTAGCGACTCCATTGATACCCAAGCATTTCATCAGTCGGATGATAGCCCATCGGCAACCTGCGGAGAAGATATTTGAATAGTTACGTAATTACTATGTATCAAGTCAAGCCTATGTTTCAAGATCATGTTTTTTAACAAGGGCCTTTAATTCCAAACCCCTGTCCCCAGTCCCTCAGGCGCAAAATTGGAGTTGTAATAAATCTAGCCAACCCTAGACGAGAAAAATCGTGACGTAATTTTGCGAACATCGGCGATAGAGACCACGGAATCTTTAATCGAATACCTAATCCGTGGACGAGACTCGATTACACGTCGAGTGGCTCTCTTAAAGCATTCTATGATCGTTTACAAAGCTACGGGATCATTTTAATTGGAACATCATACGTAGTTTGGGACCCACGTTCTAAACTTTAAAATCAAACGACGAGCCAAAAAAAAAATTTAAAATTTTACAATACATAGGTAAACATCTGCCTAGCCTTTTCCCAACTATGTTGGGGTCGGCTTCCAGTCTAACCGGATGCAGCTGAATACCAGTATTTTACATGGAGCGACTGCCTATCTGACCTCCACAACCCAGTTACTGGGTTATACGATACCCCTAGGTAAGACTGGTTGTCAGACTTTCGGGCTTCTGACTACCCGTAACGACTGTCAAAGATCTACGAATGACAGCCGGAACCAAAGGCGGGGTCTCGGTATGTAAAGATGGTCACCCATCCACAGACCAACCGCGGCAAGCGTAGCTTAACCTGATCGATCGACCTGTGTGGCTGTTATTATTTAGCCACGGGCCCCTCTTTTAGCTACGGGCCCCTCAATACATAGGTAAACAATACTGCGATACTGCTACGAAACACATATATTATTCATTTTGTTGCTTATACCCCGAAACGTGTGCAAATTTTAATGGCGTGGCGTCACGGCTGTTTCACAATATATTTTTATTATTATAAATTGTTATTAGTAGATAGTAGGTTTTTTTATACCTACCTATGTAATTGAATTAAAAGGAATCGCGTTATCTCCCACATTCTAGAGCTTTAGACTTGAGTTTCACTGTTTCCAATATTACTTTGATAAAATTGCAATATCTACCTACATATCTAAGTTATCGGAATCTAGTTTAGGATCTTATCTGGTCCCGAAGTATAAGTACTCTGCATAGGTAGAAGAACAAGTAGAAAGAAGGTACACGAACCAGGGGCCTGCCAAAGTGTGGAACTCTCTGCCAGCGTCTGTGTTCCCTACCACATTTAACCCGTCTGCCTTCAAAGCAAGAGTGAACAGGCCTCTTCAGGGTACGCTCGTTCCATCATAAACCTCATCCATTGCTGTTCATCAGGCGTGATCGAGATCAAGAGCAGACCAATTTAGCATTTTTTTTTTTAATTATTGTTGAAGTATTAAAAAGCCACTAGATAAAAGATTTTCATCAATCGCCTGTATGATTGTGTTCTTATAGTTATTTTTAACCTCCGACAAAAACAGAGGGGGGAACAGCTAATGAAAACGCCAAAGAGACGAGGCTTATACGGCAATAATGCAGACAGCTGCTGTTAACTTCCCATTTTCATTAGCTGTCGCTCGATGCGAGGACGCTTGGATCAAAATATTTTCTACAACTTATATTAAACTTAAAGGGTCAATATATATTGTTTTTGTACTTTTAGAGGTTTTTGTTTGTGTCGGGGGTTTCTTATTTTTTTTTTATTCAATTAAAATGTAATGTATGTAGCGTTATGTGACAGAAGAGACGTAATGTATCGAAAAATTGAAAAAAAATAGTCTCTGCATTCTATACCAGCGTTTTTATTCATTAATACTGCTAAGAAAGTCATATTTGTTCAGCCCTATACCAATACGAATGATATTTGAAATAAACTTATATCCAAGGACAATTTTTTTGAAGTACCAGCATTAATATATCTAATATTAATGCTGATGCTTCAAAAACATTATTATCGGTCTAGTGCGCGCATCTACTTCAAACAGAAATACATATTACCATATTATGCTGTTATTAAAATCTGTTGAATACTTAGTTTAAATTGAATTATTTTCTTTTTTTGCTGTGTGCCACTGTATTTTTTGTTTTACTTTCGCGCTAAAATGACAGTTGCAAAAGTTTTTTTTTTTTACACTTAAATGTAACTAAGTACCTAAGAAGTCCTTTAAATCTCACAACCCGTAACAGAGAAGTAGGTAATAACAACAAACAATCGATTCGACACAAAATTACAAGACAAAATCGAATCGATGGAAACTTTCTTTGTTTATATTCTATTGTTTAAAAAAAAATTTAATCGTTTTATCAATTTCCTTTTCATGTTCAATACTACCTTATTATAGCTACTTATATTTACGATACATAGCGTTGCATATAAGTAATATAAAATCTCTCGCTGATCGGATTAAGCACTTGGTAGATGTAATGATTCTTAATGGCGATGTAGCATAGTCAATCGATGGCACATCAATGTACTGAGTGAAAGTACGTGACAAGGTTTCCGCTGAGCATATTTTGAACAGCGCTTCAGACACGTAGGACGAGCAAACGTGAGCGGCGCGGGCGCAGACTGCCGCACGCAATACATCTCGTACATTATACTGATGTTATTAGGACAGAAGCACACGTGGTTATATTGTGGTGACAGGATTTTTTTTTTACGTTGTGAACTGCAGTGTAATTTTTAAGACGGAAACTAATTGGTGAGTTTTGATAGCGTTTAGTTCTATTTTTTAACCGTCAATCGGATGTTAGGCTTGTTTTGAATAGTTTTCTGTTATTTTTATATTTGCAATTTAATTTGTGCAGTGAATCAATTAAATATAACTCGATTTTAAGTTTCTAATGACATATATTTTTATTTAATCAATAATGATTTTACAAAATAATTTCATTAAATGAGACGAATAATAAGCCGTACCTTTGTGTACTTTCTATTGAGTATTTAATTTGTACCTAAATAATAAAAAAAATAGTCTATCACCGCACCTTCAGTTTTGTTTTCAGCACATCATTTTAATACTATATCTACTCTGAATTATTTTAAAACCAGTTATGAACCATTCTTATCTACCATATTTTTAATAACGCTTAAACAATAATACCTAATTATTTTTTTTATAATGTACATTATAAATCTTTAAAGTTACATTAAACACTTTTGTACAAACTTGTCATTATATGTACCTATGGTAGGTATACAACGTGTAACGTTAAATGCGCAAAACCTGAAAATAGTTTGATCAGAATAACGAGCAGAATTAATTGAACCACTTTTTAATATAGGTCACATTTTTCAAAAAATCTTCATTAAAAACGTTGCCATGTCTATTTATTAATAGGTCAAGCAAGCCAAGGTCAGCGCGGCGCAGCGGCCCGGTGACGAGTCCTCCCTCGATAAAGCGTCGTCGCAGACGCAAAAACGATCAGAATGGCCAATAAAACTAAAACAGCACATAAAACCTTTAAATTTTTTTTAATGACTTATTTTTTCTCTGAAATAGGTCAATTGAATTAAAAATCAGTTGGGGTGTGTCTGAGGTTTTGCGCATTTAACGTTACACGTTGTATAATAAAGGCAATATCAACACGTACCTATTAGAAAAATAATTACGTGCCTTAACTCATACAAGTTCCTAAAAGCAACAAACTTCACTAATCATAAACTTCGCTGATGACAATGCAAATAAAAATTATCTACACACCTACCTACTTAACTAATTATAAATTAAATCAAACGTCTAGGGGTTAATTAATTTAACACAAACTTTATTGAAAAAAAGAACGACACTGCAAATATGAATATTTTTATCAGCATACGTATGTGGGATACGTATTGATCTCAAAGATTCGTACGTGTCGTATCTACTTAGTCGATGTAATGAAAACACACATTCCAGCATTTTTGTCAACGAACTCATAATTTAATCAATGGATCTTGCCCATTCTTCTCCATAGGAACCTACTAATACTTTGGAATGGGCAACTAGCTTCAGCTTTCTGAATGACCGACTCCTTGACAATTCAAAACTGCCTGTAATTGGGGTTTAATTGAAATACATGCTTTGACTTTGCATCGATTTGCTGATATCTGAAGATTAGACCAAACGGGCTACCGTGGCGCTTGCCCTTAACTACATAGAACACTTAATGCGAACATGTAATCTTTGTAAGAGTTTGCAGGAATTTGTTACGTCCTTGGGATCGACTTATGTAGGTAGGTATCTGCCACCCGTCAAAAAGCCCATTAATCTTATATTTCGTCTCTCTCTACCCATCCATTCATTCACATTTAGGTAATATTCATCACTGTTTTAGTCATATACGTTTCATCCCTCCTCACATGTCATACCGAGATAAAAGGTTCCGTTTCAACTCTTCTGCATTTCTAAAATAAATGTTATTATTGGTATGTAAAAGGATCTGTTTTTGATACTTGATAACCACTATCAAATTAATATTATCCTGATATATAGCTAACAGACTTAAAAATATGTACATGTATACAAAAAAAGAGGCGTAAGAATAGAGAGCAACAAAAAATTTGTCCGCATCAATGTCAACAGGAAAAGTGCCCAAAAGGCTGGCAGCATTGCCACGTTGTATGGCGATGCTGATTCTTTGGCCAAAAAATAGGCCGGCCGTCTCGTAAGACTCGACTAACCGCTTGGCGATGTCTCGAAAAACCTTTTCATTGTTACTAAAAAACTGTTTTTATTTTTTATTTTATGAAAGCCTTCGAAAGAATCTGAAGTTTTTCCACGATACCAAAAAACAGAATATATACATTTTTTTTTTTTATCTTAAATGCGGTGAAGAAAACATTACATTATTTTCTTCATCGCAATTATAGGTAGGTATTATTATAATAAACAATAGCACGCGGCTTAAAAATTGTACAATTAAATATTCGACATACCTAATTGCTTGTATGCCTCATTTTAGAGTTCCGTAACCAAAGAACAAACTCTAAGTCTACTCCGACTGCCTGCCTATCTGTCACTGGGTTACATCTTTTTAAAAGTAATAGGTAGCCAGTTGAAATTTTCACAACATACGCATTGAGCTGTGGTCTCTGTGTTGGCCTCTATCGTGGCTCAAGTTTTGATGACGGAACCTTCAGTGCGCGTCTACCCGCACCTGGCTGGTTTTTGTATAAACACCGAGAATAATGAAATTATTATAATTAACTAGGCATTTTAGCAACCTTTTTTTTTGCTAAAGATGTAGATAGGTAGATACTTACTCTTGGTGCTTCCGTGGTAGCGAATACTGGAACATACACGTTGTGGTCACGGTCCTTTAAATTTTATAAATTAGTCGGGATGACGTCAAATTCACTAACTGTTCTAATAGGTAAGTGTGTATACGAGTACAACTTCACACCTACATGTATATAAAATGGAATATTTATTTTCTTTCATTATTTTAATTACACATGCATAAAATATTGATACTACGAGTACCTATAACAAGCGTTTTTATCCTAAGGAAACTTCATGATAAAAAGCTTCTTAAATATGTGTTAATCGATTCAGCAGGACTCCGTCAAAGACGGGTCCTTAGCATCTCTGGAAAGGAATTGATCGAAAGTGAGGGTAATAAACGTGTGAATCAAGCCATTATTGTCTATTTGTGTGGCAAATGACATCCTAATCCGTTCAGTAAAAGGATGTTTGATTAACAAACATCCAAACTCACTGATGTCTTCAATTATAATTTCATTCATAAATTCATATAATAAAGCCGGAAATAAATATTTACGTCCAACTGAAGTCCTAAGTGCCCTTGAAATTTAAGTAAATACTACCAGTGAACTTGACTTTAAAAAATAAACGTAGTATTTAATAATCACATAAGGCAAACCAGAGCTTTTGAAGGACAACGCCTTGATTGGCACGAACTTAAGGAATCCGAATTACTGAGCTCGCACTGACCTACATGAACTGTAGGTATTTTTTGCCTACAAATTGCAAGGGCCATTATTACCTCATCTTTCACAACACTATGACATAACCAACGGGTTACGATCTTCGAAATAAAGTTGTACCTACCTACTACGTGTATCGTATTGTCATGCGAATATTTTACACCGGCATTTAAATCACATCTTCTGATAATAATTACCTACAACTATTGTAAGTCATAGGTCCTAATTCACTATGACCAATTAATGACTCCTTACTTCGAAACCATGTCAATTCCTTAGCTTATCACGACATTTGCTAATGACATTGAGACAATGAACGAAACCGCGCGAAATGAACGTGAAGTTGGCGTGGCTTGAACTGTCAAAATACCAGGCTTGACAACCGTACGTTGTTCACACGTGGTAAGATCTTTTACAGTCGTTACGGGTAGTCAGAAGCCCGAAAGTCTGATAACCACTCTTACCTAGGGGTATCGTATTACCCGGTAACTGAGTTGTGGGGGTCAGATAGGCAGTCGCTCCATGTAAAATACTGGTATTCTGCTGCATCCGGTTAGACTGGAAGCCGACTACAACATAGTTGGGAAAAGGCTAGGCAGATGATGATGGTATTTGGAGTTTAAACCCAGATTAGAATTCCTTCTAACGACTGGAGGAATTTCACCGTTTTACTTCCTGTTGTGCGTTACAAGACTTTATACTCGTATTCGACACAGGGTCTTCTGAGAATCTTCAGCAGTACTATACTAACTAAGTAGATATTTGTTTGGTTAGTTTTTAAACGAGATTCATGATTCAGCATTTTGTCATCATAATATTCCAACTTGAATGACGTTTCTGACCGACTGTGGTATAATGGTATTTTCATTATATATTACCTGCGTGTTTGAATTAACAAGCACACCTTAATTTAATATCGCTGACGATGGATCCTTTATATTGTTGTAACAAAATATAATGCCTTTATTTTCCAGGAAAGTTAGGCAGGCAGGTGTAGAATAAGTACTCTCGTGATCAAATATCGAAATACATTTCGCCTTATTTATTTATAGTTATTTTACTTATTTATTTATTTATTTGAGCATCCATTATTTGTAATAAAAACATTATGTATAATGAACCGCCAGTATAGAAATTTTTGTTAGCGTATTTGCTCGTTTTATCGAACATTTAATTTTAGTAATTACAATTCTTGTTCATTTCACCCTCCCACTGCTAACTTCATTTCTTTGGTATCAACTTACCGTGCCTCTTTATATGTATCTGTGTAGGTATCTATACCAGCTGTTATCTCATTACCTATTTTACAATATTTTTCATCCAGGTGTATCATATTCCAACACTCAACAGACAAGTCCAAACTCTAAGTTTGCCAACGTGCGACGGAGCGCACTGTTCTAGGTGTCAAATTATCAGACCATACTCAAAACATCACACTGCGCTTCGAAACACAAATTGCTTTGTAGTTTGGCAGAGGTAATATCGATACTGGAAATATGAAATAACGTAAGGGACATTTTGTCGAAAATGAATTATATATTAAAACTATAGGTTTATTGATATTTTGCTATTTTAGCTTAAAAAAATGAAGGAATCTATAATCTTTGACCTAGACACTTTTTACATAAAACATAATAGTTACAAAATTATCGTTATTTTTGTAAGAAAAATAACCTATTTTTGCTCTCCTAAAAACCTTAGTTTTGTCCCTTACGTTATTTCATATTTCCAACATCGATATGTCTCGTAAAAAAAAATATGTTTCTGTGAATAAACATTTTTTCATTTTCATTTTCATTTCATTCAACATAGATTACACAAAGCCGCAAAGTTGTAGTGGGACTGGGCTGGCCACGTCTGCTGAATGAGCTATTGGCCAAAAAGCCACTATGTGAAGCCCTGACACAGCCAGAAGGCATCGCGGCAGATCCCGTAGTAGAGGAAATGGCGGGAAGAGCTTGACAAAACTAACTGGATCGCAAGAGCTGGAAGTCATAGAGAGAGACCTTTGGCCAGCAGTGGAATGATACAGGCTAGTAACAGTAGTAACAGAATTCCAACACATAAGTACCTTGCTCAAGATCTGGAGTATAGATGACAGCCTGATGCCACCCGCGCCACACAGCGTACTCCAACACAAAGGGAAGTGGCGCCAAAGCAGCATCTGGGCAGTAAGCATTTACAGGCAACGTCTGCGCAATCACCAACGCGTACATCCCGTAACAAAGCTTCATTTTGGTCCCAAAATGTAGGTACCTAATGGTGAAAGTTATGTTAGTTTTTTTCTTTTCATATCTTCTCTTATTGGGCTAATTTATCGCAAAAAATATAATCTCAACGTCTTCTGTGCGAATTAACATTTACATTTCCCCGTTCATGCGTAAATTATGACAATACTCGTATAAAATTTTCAATTTACGCGCGTTTATTTTTATTGACACGAACTGTGTAAATTGTATACATATATGGAATTAATTTTCTGGTTAGCTTGATTGATCTCGTAAAAGATCTTACTAACACGGAGTATAATATTGTAATTATTTATTTATACAAAGTGTAACGTTAAATGCGCAAAACCTGAAAATAGTTTGATCAGAATAACGAGCAGAATTAATTGAACCACTTTTTAATATAGGTCACATTTTTCAAAAATCTTCATTAATAATAATAATAATAATAAGACATTTATTTCAGACGTAGTCCATATACTGTTAGTAACACAACAAACCTAATAAAACTATTGTTAGTACATACAAAGACAAAGCCACAGAAAGATCAAAAAGAAATAAAAATCACAAAGTGGCACCGCACAGGAGTGCCAGTTTATGCCAAGCCCTGGACGCGACCACCCGCAGTGTGTAGTCGCATCCAGTGCTGCCACATCGGCGAGTCCCAGCGGCCCACGAACACGTAAAACCGTTGCCGTGTCTATTTATTAATAGGTCAAGCAAGCCAATGTCGGCGCGGCGCAGCGGCCCGGTGACGACTCCTCCCTCGATAAAGCGTTCGTCGCAGACGCAAGAAACGATCAGAATGGCCAGTAAAACTAAAACAGCAAAACCTTTACAATTTTTTAATGACTTATTTTCTCTCTGAAAAAGGCCAATTAAATTAAAAATCAGTTGGGGTGTCTGAGGTTTTGCGCATTTAACGTTACACGTTGTATATACTTTATTGTACACCAGAATATTCAGCTGCATCCGGTTAGACTGGTAGCCGACTCCATAATTGGGAAAAGACTAGGCAGATGAGGATGTACATACAACAGAAAATACATTACGTAACTAAGCAACCAAGTTTTAACAAACCACACTGGCGAGCCAACGATACAAGAGTAAAAGAACCACACGAGCGTAAGACTCAAAATGAATAGAGTGGGAAAACAATTCATTATAGAGAAAACAATATATGAGACATATTCCAAAGTTGCTGAAACAAACTCACATCAATTATCAAAGTCAATCAATCATAAATAACTCATGTGAGGTTGTGATTGACGTGTGGGTACAGTCCGCAACAAAAATATACTAGTAGTAGTGTAGTATTTTGCTCATTATAAGATAATAATCATATTTAAAGAATCTGAACTGATTCAAAATTTAAAGATACAATTTTTTTTGTAATTATTAACTCTTTGCTTATTATATGAAATGCTGAAAAGTCATGTATCGAAACATTTCGGATCATATTAATATAACTATAGAGCATTGTTAATCGACGTTTATTCCTGACTGTACCTGCATTGTTCTGGTGTAGTCTATTCGTTCACTGTGTCACGCACGTGGGTTCAGAAACTTTGGTTATCCACTCATTGACATGAACATATTTAACACTAGCTTCTGCTCATGACTTCGTGCACGTGTTTCTTGTTCCCCTGACCCACCCATCTATCGCATCATATCGTATCGCATCACCTGCCCGCGCTATTTTGCTTAGCGTTCTTTCGGACTTCTTTTTTTTTTTTTGTTCGGCATCTTAAGGGCATCGTAATGTTAAATAGCCTTAAATTTAAACTTCCTCAAGAATTGGGCTATCAAATGCAAAAAGAATTTATCAAACCGACCGGTAGTTCCAGAGATTACCCCGTACATACATACAAACAAACAAACAAACAATGGACATCATTCAAGTGTCGAACATTCTATACCCAAAAATTAACCCTACAGAGCATAGATAGTGTCCCACATAATATGGGACATACCGAAAAATGTCTTATATTTCAAAAATCGATCCAAGTGAAAAATCGATCCAGTGTTGACAAGATTAACTATTATGTATTTCAGTTTCGAATTTAGTACCAGATATTTTGGATAGATCTGAATAAACATTTAACTATTTATGTTTTCTTCAAATCGGTAGGTATCTACTTTGAATACGATTAACGAGCGGCGTATAAAAATAGCAAAAAAAATGATAAAATTGAATCGTTTCAGTGTGGAAATAATTAGTAGAAGTAAGTTCATGTTCATATTTGTCATTTTATGTGTAATCTGGTAATTTCATTGATACTACGTACCACAAATTCACATTATAATGCGTGATGTGCCATATATGGGTCATACACAAAAACATACGTTTCTATTGAGTTATGATTTTTGTAAATATTTTTTCGAGAAATGGCATCATATTTGCAGGCTAGTGTAATTTTTTTAAGCCGACAAGAAAAATCATGCTCTGTAGGGTTAAAGTGCCAGAATAAAAAACTATTATTTTTTAATATCATCTTGAGCATTTTTTACTGTTACAGCGAAAGTCTACAATTAACCCCGGCTGCTATTTGAGATTGAAAATGCCAAAAATCATATTTTTATAACAAGTGTTTCAAGCATAACATTAAAAGAATACCAAATTTTCATAGAATTTAACATACTGAACATGTTTTAACTATAAACTTGTTATAAAAATATAAATTTTGGCATTTTCAATTTGAAATAGCAGCCGGGGGTTAATTGTAGACTTTCGTCGTAATAGTAAAAATGCTCTAAGGGCCGGGACACATAAACACGATACGACGTCGCGTCGTGCTACGACGCGGCATCGTTTCGTCCACGGAGTAAAATCATATACCATCCAGTCCATCACATACCATCATATACGTCGTAGCACGACGCGACGTCGTATCGTGTTTATGTGCCCCGGCCCTAAGGGTCATTTCCCATAGCCAAACAGTACTTTTTTTCTGGTTGGCACTTTTATTTTTGGATACGAAATGAATGTTGCCCTTTGACCTCTTTATAATATTATTTTACAAATATAGATATAGATTAACTATCTCCGTTATGAAAAATTCTGAAACAGTAGTCTTGTGCATACCTAAGTGTTTTCATTTGTCATTTATTTCATGATTTTTTGTGACAAATTATCTACTTTTTTTTGCTGGCCAATGGCATTCCCTCTCTTTCCAATTTATACCTAAAATATGTATAGATAATTATTTTGTATGTAAACATTTGAATCTATAAGTAAACTATAATTGATGAATTGTAATTAAATTTACTGCCAAAACATTTATGTTGTAACATAATCACATCATAAAGGGTTACCTTTATGGCGTGATTATTCACATAACAATGTTATTTACATGAAGCGCTATCTACAAAACGCCACATGCCAACTACGCGTCATAATGACGTCACACAAAATCCTGCATCTCGCAAGCAGAATTTACCGCGCAACTAGCGTTATGTACGGGTGTGTATCGATTGAAATAATAACAAAATTTATAATGATCATAATATGTCCTAAATTCATATTATATACTTTTTTTTAATATAACGATGAAATGATATAGGTAGTTAATTATGGAGATAATTTCATTTTACCTAATTTTATATGGCTTAATGATCACTTTCTATAATGCACATTTGAATTAATATTCAATTATTATAATATTCAGATACTTATAATATTCAATATCTATAAGTAACGTTTAATATAATTTAGAAACGTCTACTTTGTTTTGTATATTTTAGCAAAAACTGATTAGATTTTAAACGCCTGCCATTTTCGTTAGGTTCAGTAAGGTTAGAACAGTGACCAATTTTAAACGCCTGTCATTTTCATTAGGTTAGGTTAGGTTAGAACACCCCCCGACCAGTGCTCGACGAATGGCTCGGGAGAAGGCACGGCTCCCTGTCGTTTCGGGCGACGCAGGTGCTCTCGGGGCATGGTTGCTTCGGGAAGTACCTGTGTCGCATAAACAGGGAGCCGGACGCTCGGTGTCACCACTGCGTCGACTGTCGGGAGGACACGGCGTGGCATACGCTGGCAGAGTGTGCCGCTTGGGAGGAGCCGCGCCGTGCCCTCATCTCAGGAGTAGGCAGTGACCTATCGCTGCCGGCCGTGGTGGAGTCTATGGTCGGCAGCGAGGAGTCCTGGGACGCGGTGGTTTCCTTCTGCGAAACAGTCGTCTCGCAGAAGGAGGCTGCGGAAAGGGAGAGTGAGATCTCGTCCCCTCACCCGGCCCGCAGCAGGCGCACCGGGCGTCGGCGGAGGGCGGATAACGCCCTCTGTCAGCCCCCCTAAATGGGTCCAGGGGCGACGGACTTGGGGACGTCCGTCGCCCCCCACACATCTGGACCCGAGGCGGCGGCGCGTAGTGTTCCACGCGCGCCCCTCTTAGACGTCGCGGGGGGAGTTTAACACCTCACTCCCCCCCTGACACGAGGAGAGGCCCGCAGGAGCGGGCCAGCACCAGCCGGGGGTTGCGGAAGTATCGTTCGTTCCCGCGACCCCCGGCGTAGGTGAGAGAGGGAACACCGGGGTGGTTTTTAGTCAGTAAGAGTCTGACAGACCCCGCCGCCCGCCCCAGGGCGGCGGACATCCATGAGGATTTTCCACCCCAAAACGAAAAAAAAGAAAAGCTTAGGTTAGAACAGCCCACTGGGCCCATTGTGCCCATTGGGCCTCGGTCTCGAAGTCAGTGATTGCGGAGCGGGGGCGGCGGCGGCGTGGAGAGCGACGCGGCAACGCAGACCCGGTCTCGAAGCCAGCGGGCAGATCGTGAACCGCTAGAGCGGCTTAGTGTTGAATTATGAGTAATTAGTGTCTTTATTCGCGAACGAAATATCTAAATGATGATGATGATATTTTCCAGGTAATACAATAAGCAGGTTCACAGGTTAACACCAAGCTGAGGCGATATGAGTAGCTCAAAATATTGCCTACAGATAGGTTACAAAGTATTATTACCAGTGAGACCCAAACATGACAGTTAGTTTGTATCTTGGGGCACGGGGGGTACAAATTCCTGAGTGGAGACGATAGGCAATTATTAAGTATAATTTAGATGATTATTTTAAATTTATTATATTTTACATAGATAGTTAATTATTTTAAAGCATCATAATTGCACTTTTGAATATTTCATATTATCTACCTTTAACAACATATTCATGCAATCGACTCAAGCGATAGACTGGCTGTGCAAGACTAGATAATCATTGCAAAAACGAAAACAAAGTGTGTGCCGGACCTCTCCCTTTCACACCCTGTCCTCAATGATATTATAAGAAGCCTGCCCTACTTAAATAATCTATGTATGATTATGTTAAAGCTTGATGGTTGAGCTTTCACATATGTATAGGGTGACTGGTAATTAGTGACCGATACTTAAACACATGATTCTACTCATGACAACAAACAAGTTTTATAATGGGACAAAAAGTGAAATGACGAAAAAAAATCAGCTGTTCCCTACATTTTGACGACTCGTACAGCCCGCTTCAGAGAAAACGAACCCCCCAAGACTTAAAGAATAATCGCTCAAGCGACGGCGGGCGCGTCACGTGACGGGCCCCGAGCAGCTCCCTCCCCGCCGCCCGCGCCGCACCCATCTCTGCCCGAGCATCCAACGATCTGACTCAAACATTATTTGCATGTTTTGAATAATTAGGTATTGTGGTATTTTTTTCGGCTTCTGGCCGAACCGTATATCAAGAATAACTTACAAAAAGATACTACGTGCCGTATAGGATACGAACCCGCATCACCAGGCGCCAGACGATCATTAAGACCGTGCCTTATACCAATAGGCTATTGGCTCAGTTAGTAAACTCAACGAAAATTCGAATAGCATTACTCCTTTTATCGAACAAGTTTGATAACGGTCTAATCTTCTAGACATTAAGGTTTAAATTTCAACTTCCACCACGTGAGATACACCTACCATCCACAACCTTGTTTTACAAAATGCAATACGTAACTCCTCAATTAACTAAAAGATAAGGTTGAAATTAGCATAGATTTCTTGTTTGGTTGAATAGAATGTGCTTAATTCCGATTGTTGCACTACCGTCATTTTACTTCAGAAACTTAACTGCTGTATGAACTGGAGTTAAGGTTGAATTTAGAATACTTCTTCGCCCTATTTACTAAACTGTGATTGAGGGTATAATTATTTTTCAAATCGTTTCGTTTTCGTGCCGATCAGCTTGTGTGTAATGTCTTCGTCGTAAAATTATCCAATTTACGAAGTTTTTGAACAGTTGATTCTATTAACCGATAGTATGGTGCGATTAACAACTTTTTGAAGGCTAAAATAATTGTTGTTCTCTGGGAACAGGAACAAAGCATATAGCACGAGAAATATGGGCCTAACATAACGGTAAGATTTACGTTAAACACATATATATTTATTGTTACAACCATGTTGCATTATTACTTACAAGGTGGATTTTTTATGTATTTCTAATATTATCGTTTTCATTACAGAGAAAAATCGTTCGTAGATGGATACAAAGGTATCAAGCGACGGGTGATGTGAAATGCGATCTCACCCAACTGCTTACACTAATGAATCGGAGCGAAACCTTGGGACACACAAAACCTGGGAACTAATTCGAAATAGTGCTGCAAGCTTCAATATGGTTTCGGGCATGAAAAGTCTTCAAGAAGTGATAGACAGTGACTGCCATCGTCTGCGTTATTAATAGACAATTTACTCGGCAGATTGATTGTGTAACTTATCTGATAAAATTGCATTGGAACGTTTGAGCAAATGTTAATAATTCCCAATATTTGTGGGATCATTATCTCGTAGTTAATCAAAAATAAACAACCTTTATTATTATGAATCCAGTTACTCTTGTTTACAAGTAGTCTTGTAATGTGTTAACGATGCACCATCTGACCTCACATAATTTCTAATGCTGTGTTAAAAGGGTTATCAGAAATTGTGATAAAAGAGAAAGATGTATATTGCTATACTGTTATAGTTTAGCATGTTGGTTCTTCCTCTGTAATTCACAGGCACAAATGACAACATTTCATTTTTTAATCAGGCTTTTTTCCCCATAAGATCATACAGAGTATAAAAAAATAATGTTTTTACAACTTTGAAGAAATAAATATTGTAGTTATGTTACTAGAAATATCTATAAATGAACCGTTATCTAATGTTAAACGTTCTACACCTCACCCAGGGTATATATTTTGTATTTAGTTAATATTTTAAGTAAATAACCCTAATTTAACACAGATAGAAAACTGTATACTCGTAATAACTGTATATGTGGATTCCTTGAAATGTAATTAATGAAATAAATGAATATTGTTTATGCAACATGCCTGGCTGTTCTTACAAACCCCATACTTAACATTTGTTTTCTTAAATATGGATGTTTTCTGAAATAAAGTTACGAAAATCACCTAATCAACTATTAAAGAAACTAAAAAAAAGAAAAAAATAAATCTCATCCGCGGATTTGAACTCGTGACCATCGAATTGCTGAGCCGCAGTCCGAACCACTAGACCAACACGCCATTTACGTTACTGTACGAAAAACTTAAGCGTATGATATCACTACCTAAGGGGGATCCGGTTTCTTTGAAGCTTACTGTACGAACATAAATGTAGGGAACAGCGGATTTTTTTTCGCGATTTCGGATTTGGTCTGATAGTAAAAGTTGTTTGTTGTCATGAGTAGAAGCATGTGTTTAAGTATCGGTCACTAATTACCAGTCACCCTATATCAATATATAGGTGACTGCACTCAATAGTACCTTCATGAGATACATTGTCAACGCTACATATTAAGGTAGCATGCGTCGAGGCAAAGATTTGCAGTGACTTTTTGACTACAGTTCATAATTAATTTGAGCTATTTTAATATAGGGTGACGGCACTCAATAGTGCCTTCATGAGATACATTGTCAACGCTACATATTAAGGTATCATGCGTCGAGGCAAGGATTTGCAATGACTTTTTGACTACAGTTCATAATTAATTTGAGCTATTTTGAATGCAAATTAAATATTGGTTCAATAACTACATTTTTTTTTAAGTTCACTGTCCTTGCGTATACAGGGTGGCAGTGAAATCGACGCGCAAACCGTAACCATGAATTCAGCACATGAGAGCCCTAACGTAAAAAAAAAAAATGGTAGGTTGAAAAAAAAAACTGCTGTTTCATAGACAAGTGCCATACCTTTTTAATCATTTTGAAGCATATTGCTAATCCATTGCTGCATATGTTGGAAAAATGTGTCTGCTCAACAGCGTAAACAACGCAATGAATGTTGTTCATCATCATCAGCCTAACCTTTTCCCAACTATGTTGCTGTCGGCTTCCAGTCTAACCGGATGCAGCGAATACAAGAATTTAACATGGAATGACTGCCTATCTGACCTCCACAACCCAGTATCTAGGTTATACGATACCCCTGGTTGTATAACGATATATTGTTATATATTGTTATACGACTGGTTGTCAGACTTTCGGGCTTCTGACGACCCGTAACGACTGCCAAAGATCCACGAATGACAGCCAGGACCAACAGCTTAACGTGCTTTCCGAGGCACGGAGGGGTCTTGGTACGTGAAGACGGTCACCCATCCACGGACCAACCGCGGCAAGCGTAGCTTAACCTGATCGATCGACGCGTGCGGCTGTTAATACCACTTCAGACACCAATCTACATAGTCCTCAAAGATCAAAGATTATGTCCCGATTTTTATATACACATTGACATTGATGAATTTTATATAAACAATGACATGGATATTTACTTTGTAAAGTATCTTATTTTTTATTATTATTACTGTGAGTGTGAAGACTATGTGGGTCATTTCTTTTTTCTGTTTTCCTTCTTAGTTAGTTTTAATCATGATCTGGCAGTTTGAGTAATTTATGCGGCTTACCCAAATGTCCTTTCATTGGTATTGTTCGTCGAATCGTAAGGCTCCTCAAGTTCTGAGTTGAGCTGCACGATTTTTCACAAATGCGTGCACTGAATGGACAGGTCCGCTCAATCTGTGTGGTTCTTTACTCAAAAGACCATTTCAGACACCAATCTACATGGTCTTCACATGATCTAACCAAGATTATGTCTGGACTTTAAAAGAGACTGTGACCTCTGAGTTTGTTTCGGCCTTTCTTCTCAGAGTAGTCAGATAGGAAACGCCGACCTCATCTAGTTTAAAAAAATATGAATTACATGTAAAAGTGTTTGTGCAAACCTACTTATAGAAAATAAATCATTTATCATTTATAATATAACGATATATCGATACTGGAAATATGAAATAACGTAAGGGACATTTTGTCGAAAATGAATTATATATTAAAACTATAGGTTTCATTGATATTTTGCTATTTTAGCTTAAAAGAATGAAGGAATCTAAGAAACTTTGTCCTAGACACTTTTTACATAAAACATAATAGATAAAAAATTATCGTTACTTTTGTAAGAAAAATACCCTATTTTTGCTCTCCTAAAAACCTTAGTTTTGTCCCTTACGTTATTTCATATTTCCAGCATCGATATATTCTATAACGCAATTAATGTTGTTGAACTGTCAAAATGAAACTAATTGCTACTGATAGTGTGTCACGCAATTACCCTGACGTTTACGATGATGATAGTTCATCACGCTATTTAATAGGGTAGATTCAACCGTGTCCCACAAATCTCCTGTCACGATTGCCCGTTCTGAATCTGAGTTTTTTTTTTTTTTTTTTTCAGTAAGCAACAATGGCTCCAATAACTTTTACGGAGACTGAATTGGAGCAACCGCTTCACACGACCGACTACATACAGTACAAGCTCCATCACCCAGCGAAGGAATCCAGCGACACCAGAGCCAATGGCAAACTATACCAGATCAGTCCTTACGACCAGATGCTTAGTAAAAATGACCCAAAGTTCCTCGCACCGATACGAAAATGGGAGAAAAGCATGGGATTTGTAACTCCAATCAGATGGGTCAATACCATATCCATTACGGTGTTCCACGTTTTAGCCGTCGTATGGGTCTTAAACTATATCCAAAATGTTCCATTTAAATGGCAGACTTTCATGTTCGGTAAGTGAAATTATAATACTATGCAGCACCCTAATTGCGTAACACAATATTACTCTCAATTTGAATCATTTTGAAGCATATTGCTAATCCGTTGCTCCATAACGAAAAATGTGTCTGCTCAACAACGTAAATAACGCAATGAATGTTGTTGAACTGTCAAAATTAAACCCATTGCTACTGATAGTGTGTTACGCAAGTACCCTGAAGGTCAGTAAGAGTTTATTTTCATCATTTTCACACCAACGTGTTATTTCACTGTTAATCATGAGCATTCCAATAACTCTACAAAAAAATGGTCAAAGAAAACATTTACATAATTACTTAGCGTATCTATAGGTATTATTACCAAGCTGTCTAATTACCGATCACAGTTTGTTGTATTAACAGATGTTAACAATAACAACAAACAGCGTCCAGCGCATACGCACAGGCACAGGCAGGCAGCTACAGCTACAGCCATTGCAACCCATTCCTATAACGTTACGCATGCCGCGGTTGGTCTGTGGATGGGTGACCATCTTTACATACCGGGACTCCTCCGTGCTTCGGAAAGCGCGTTAAGCCGTTGGTCCCGGCTGTCTTTCGTGGATCTTTGACAGTCGTTACGGATATTCAGGAGCCCGAAAGTCTGACAACCAGTGTTACCAAGGTGTATCGTATTACCCAGTAACTGGGTTGTGGAGGTCAGATAGGCATTGGGAAAAGGCTAGGCAGATGATGGTATGGCAGAGTTAGTTCTTTCAAATTGAGATCACTTTTGCTCATACGTTTCAGCACGACCGGGTTATACAGCCAGTTGGATAGTTATTCTGCCAACCTTCGTCACGAGGTACTCTGAACCTTTACATCCTGTGGTTAAAGAGTAACCCTTTATACTTTTGCCATAAAACCATTAAGTAGATAGATAGATCATAGACAGTCAGTTAGGTAGACTCTTTAGATCTATGTAAGGTACAGACGCCAGCACATCAAGCTACTACAATCTGTCAAATTTCTTTAATAGATTTTCAACTTTATCGCTAAAGCCCAAAGTTCAAAGTTGGTTGGGAAAATTTTAGAGTTTCGGGTAGCTTGATGTGCTGGCGTCTGTATCTATATGTAGATGTGTCAACCACAAGTATGGTAACATGATGAGCAATAAATAGGTAGATGTGTGTAAATCGCTTGATAAATATTAGTACCGGTACTTAATGTTTCAGGATATTTCGCCGGCCAGGTGGCTGGGTTCGGCGTGACAGGAGGGGTACATCGGTACTGGTGTCACCGCTCCTACAAAGCTAAACTGCCCCTACAATGGATTCTAATCATATGCTATTCGGTGGCTGGTCAGGTAATATCTCCTTTATCTTGCACTTTTAATCCTTATTAGTCCGTGTAGACAGGCCTGTTGGTCTAATGGTCAGTGGCCCTGACTACTATACGCAAGGTCGTGGGTTCGATTCCCACCCAGGACAAATGTTTGTGTGATGGGCACGATCATTTGTTCTGTGTCTGGGTGTAATTTATCTATAATATGTATGTATTTAGAGATATATATGTATGTTTATCAGTTGTCTAGTACTCATAGCACAAGCTCTGCTTAGTTTGGGACTAGATGGCGTTGTGTGAAAGTTGTGGAATATTATTATTATTATTGCCACCCACCCTGCGGTGGGTTCACTGGATATGTTTACTATATCGGCAACTACCCATCCTCGCTACATATAAAATAATAAACTGGCATGATCACTAACTAAGAAAAATATAACGAGACCCTGTACTGCAATTTAGTGAAAGTTGCGATTTTTATTTGTTTTGTTCAAAATTACATTAGCACGCTTAACACGTGTGATGACACAAAAAGATATTTCGCAAAAATAAAAAACGTTTGTCACCTTCACTTCACTTCACAATCACAATGAATATTTACGGTAAAAATACTTCATGCTATTCTAGCTTGGTTGTTTATTACTTATCTCTGTGAACAGAACACTATATACGAGTGGGTTCGGGACCACCGCGTGCACCACAAGTACTCTGAAACATCAGCGGACCCTCACGACGCCAACCGCGGGTTCTTTTTCTCTCACGTCGGATGGCTGATGATGAAGAAGCACCCTGACGTGTTGAAACAAGGCGTCAAGATCGACATGAGCGACATCGTCAATGATCCCCTTATTCAGTTCCATACAAGGTAATCCAATACTGTCTGCGGGATAATTGCGTAACACTAACAGTAGGAATGGTTTTCATTTTGACAGTTTAACAACATTCATTGCGTTACTTACGTTGTTGAGCAGACAATTTTTTCAAACATATGAAGCAGTGGATTAGCAATATACTTCAAAATTATTCAGATTCTGATTGAAAGTGACAAATCGGCGCGACAGGCCTGCGTATATGTTTTGTTTTATGTATGGGTGAATTTGTAAGCGAGGAAGGAGCGCGCAGTGGAACATACTAGTACAAATTCGAGCCACAAGTTTCTAGGGCCGTTTGGGTTGACTTCAAATACCAGATCTCCCACTTGCAGCGCTTTTGATCTTTGTTCCACTTTTTCCGAGGTATAAGGTCAGGTAGCACCTCTCTTATCCATCTGTTCCAGAACATATCCGCTAGTCGCTGGGATATTCGCCATTGCTTTCTTAGGAATAAGCCGAGATCATCTTTGCCTAGCTGCGGTGAGTTCAAAGATGTGCCAAGTATAAAATGGTTTGATCTCAAGGTTTCCATGCTGGCAGATTCCACTGAAACGTGAGTCAGTGGCCTACTGTTTACTATGCTTTCGACTTCACATAATACAATATTAAAGGCCTCTTCCCAACATATACGCATGCATATCCCGCCGATTACAAGTGTGTTACGCAATTATGATGCTGTTATTGCTTATTTCAAAATCCAAATTATCAAGTTGACGACTGTATCGCCCAAAAGGTTAGGCAGAGGTGTACCAACGTCCAACTGCCGCTAGTACAGCCTCATTTCTCCATATGTTTAAGTCCCATGCACCTACCTAATAGGGTGAGGGAATATTGACATCAATCACAATACCAGACTCTGGGCTGTCACTGAGAAATTCCTGACGGAAAACACAACACTACTTTGCCAAACTGAGACTGCATGCTTAACAGTAGCGTTTGCGACCGACGAGGCGGAATTTAATTGAAGTTCCTTCCTCTTTAGTTTACGTTAAAGTTACTTTAAGTTTTGTTGTAACTAAGTAACCAACCTATTTACATGTGCAAACTATACATAGGACATAGGTACACATGATTTAATATAGAAACTGTTTGTTACCTATTGAGAAAATGAGAAAATACATAACATAATATACATAAGATAAGATATAATATAAATAATAATAAAATACATAAGATAAGATCTAACATTACGAAGCATATTTTGTTCGCTTTAGCAGTACCTCGGTTAGATGGTATAAGATCGTAGACAAAATATCGTATAGAAATTCAAATATTCTCGTAAGCAGCGACGATGTAACATCACACCTTTATTCCCCCAATGGTTAGGCAGACGCGTACCTATAGGACCTGCCTACACCCACCTTTCGCTTATAATGATAAACTTCATCAAATAAATTATTAAAAGAAAGCATGTAACATTTTTAAATGAGCCATGTTATGCAATAACCTGTTAACCCACAAAAATATTAATTTTAAGTTAACGCCATATAACTCTTGTAGCCAGTCTCCTGCACCCTTAAAAAAATGCAGAGGCATGTACTAAATTTATAAAAACGCTATCTATCAAAAAAATGTTACTGCAGTTTGCGGAACTAGTCTTCAACAATTTTGCTATAATCGATTACAACTTTACAAGCCTGTCACGACACGCGCGCTTTTCTTCTGTGACAATTACTTTAAAATTTTGTTTCCTGTTTGTTATGGCGGTTTTCAGTGAAATTTAATATACGTGTAGTATTTTGAAATATTCATGAAACTGTGGGTTGTGTGAATTTCATTATTTTACAAGAGTTTTTAAGTATCTACTTGCTGCAACAAGGCACGGTAAGCTTTCAGTGTTTGATTTTAATGTTTTCTCCTGTTCTATACAATCAATAACGCACTGAAGTAGTTTTTCTCATCGTAAAGAACCATGGAATTGGAATGAAATTAAATAATTTCCCGATAATTACGAAAAATCTGACAATTTAAATTTGTGTAATGTACTGGTTATTGCTTTAATACTCGTAGCTTAACGGCCGCTTAGTGTTTTTATCTTTTTTATATTATTCTAAAATTTAATCCGAAGAGAAGCTGATATTATTATGAGGGAAGGTTACAATAACATATAAGAATGTCTATATATACTCGTTGTAGGCAGATGATAGTAATTTATAAAAACATTAAAATATTTAATTTTTTAATAGGTTACTGCGAAATTGATATGAAAAGTTTTAGGTACCTATGTGCTACAGCCATGCATCGTATCATACTTTTCATATTATGAAACTAAAGCCAATAATACATTATTTTCAGGTATTTAACATGAACTCTAGAGCACATAAGCTTGTCGCAATGGCTCGTGACGAGCATTTATGTAATAAAAACGACGACAAAGAAGAATCTGAAGAAGAAAAATCTTCCAACAGTGGAGATGTAACAAGTTTAGCACAGTTGAAACAGGATTTACATCTAATTAATAAAGCATCAGATCTTAGAAAGCAAATGAATGCAGATCTGAATTATTAATTAACAATAATGCAAAACATTTTAGCACTTAAAAATGCTCTGGTTAAATTTTGCAATAAACTATTTGGGCTTAAATGTTTGTTTCAAAAATCTTAATATCTTGATTGTAATTTCGCAATAAACAATTCATCATTATTTCATTTATTTTTATTTTTCCTATAACTCTCACTCTGTTAAGCTGTGTTTGCATCACTCCAATACATGGTGACTTATTTAATAAGTTTTGGATACAATCAGAATAGCTTATGAGTATTTTTTTGTAGCTGTCAATTTCTTTGAGCTGAGATTTCTCCGGTTTAGGTTTTTTAGGGTTGACACGTTATTGCATAACATAGCTCAAATATGATCTTTGATTTGACAGGCCTGTTGGTCTAGTGGTCAGTGGCCCCGACTGCTTATGCGCAAGGTCGTGGGTTCGATTCCCACCCAGGACAAGTGTTTGTGTGATGAGCACGATCATTTGTTCTTTGTCTTAGTGTAATTTATCTATAATATGTATGTAGTTAGAAATATATATGTATGTTTATCAGTTGTCTAGTACTCATAGCACAAGCTCTGCTTAGTTTGGGACTAGATGGCGCTGTGTGAAAGTTGTGGAATATTATTATTATATCTCTAAAATTAAATTTTTTCATCGTCATCGGGCTTCTACCGAACGGACCTAACAAAACATTCCATTCTTGAACTATTTCAGGTATTTCCTGTTATTCAAGATAGCATGCTGCTGGGTTGTGCCGTCAATAATCCCTGCTCTGTGCTGGAACGAATCCTGGGAAACGTCAATCATGTCACAGGCGGTACTACGATACATACTGAGCCTCAATTTTACCTGGTCGGTCAACAGCTTCGCGCATTTATGGGGCAACAAGCCTTATGATAAGTATGATTCCTTCTTTAGTACTTTCTTCAGTTTATTGTGTCCCCTCGAGCAGGGCAGACGCCTCCGTACATTATTTTCATACTGCTTATTCTATTTGTCATCAGTAGTACGTACATCATAGGTACGCAGTCGCGATCTTTTCATTAACACGCCCTTCGTGTCAGAATTGACCGGCTGGCTTTATGACAGGTATTACTATACCTGTCGTAAAGCCTGTCGTAAACCTGTCGTAAAAATCTCACCGTGAAAACTTGCGTGGAGTGAGCTGTCAGTGTCAACCCACTGATGCCTGGGATTGATCAAGAATACATTTACAATCATAATCGAGATTTTAATAATATTTTTTATGCTATTTCTATTGATCATTTTATATAATTTCAGCGTTGTTATTAACCCAAATCTACTCAATTAGAAGAAATAACTTAGTGTTTCAAGTCGTCGAGTGGTAACGTTGTGCCTGGCTGACGGACCATAGAATTTAATACCACGTAGTTTGTGTGACGTGATCACTATAGTCTAGGTAAAAAAGAAAAAAAAAACAACTTTGAGATTCTAAGTTTCTGTTTTGGTATTTTATTTTAAAACCCCACAAAATACTAATGTTTTGACAACTAAAATACTTACTTTGAAATTATATAAAATGATCAATAGAATAAGCACAAAAAATATTATTAAAATCTCGATTATGATTGTAAATGTATGCTTGGTCAATCCCTAGTATCAGGTGGGATGACACTGACAGCTAGCTCCACGCTCACTTCACCTAAGTTTTCACGGTGAGATAGTTACAGAATCGCGCTGCTGGTCGTAACGCGCGGGGTGTGCATGTGCACGGCCGCAAAACCGATATTTCTGTAGACTTTGCGCAGGTCTTTACGCCATTTTTATACCTTCATTGTGCCAAGCCACAACTTTTGTAAATTACAGATTTGGGTAGTAGGTAAGTACAAACGGTACAAGATGCTGAGCTTCACAATGCCCCTAACCCATACCTAATTATTGACTCTTAATTTCAGGAACATAATGCCAGTTGAAAATTGGGGGGTTTCCATAGTAGCGATGGGTGAGGGCTGGCACAACTACCACCACACCTTCCCTTGGGACTACAAGGCAGCCGAACTCGGAATACCCATTAACATGACTACGTCACTGTTAAATTTTTTTGCGGGTATTGGATGGGCCTACGACATGAAAGAAGCTTCGCCATCCCTCGTCAGGTCGGTCGCAAAAGCCAGGGGTGAACCACGAGATGAAGACGACTAAACTAGCTGACTGAACTATGTAGCAACAATTTCATAGGTTCATTTACGTAGCATGGATCGACTTGATACATACTAAATATCGGTAGTGGCGCCGAATCCCTTGTTCACAAACTAAACTTTTAAGTTCAGTGCATCTTTTTCTTTCTATTTCATTAAGAAAGGGACAGAAGATATATATCAGTTTAGTCCTGTCAAATTAAGATACTCCATAGACAAATTTAAGCGTGAGTAAAAAATTGGCTACTAAAAATACGTCAATTTACGTCAGGCGCCGACTAATTTGACAGGACTAAACTAATATTTATCTTCTGTCCTTTTCGTAATGAAATAGAAAGAAAAAGATGCACTGCTTAAATTTAGTTTAGTTTGTGAACAAGGGAACGGCACCATTGTCAAAAACCCGTATCATATAAATTATGTATTGTCAGTAATTATGTAGTGTCAGTAGTATTTAAACTGTTACCTTATCTTGTATAAAGTAGAATAAGAGCAAACGTGATCTTAGGCTTTATTTATTGATTAATTATTAATATAGTTGGCATTTCTGTACTCTATTAATAATAATGGAAGATGGCACTGTATTCCCTCATATTTTCATGCTGAGAATTAAAATATACCATCTTTAGTAGGTATTTATAGTTGAGGGTAGTACGGAATGTGTTAGGTTTGGTTCTCCCAGGACTTTTTCTTAAAGGTATGAGGGATATAAAAATAGACAATGATAATAATAAAGAATTCCTATTTAATTAGTCGGTGTAGGTTTAGATGACTTAGCGCTATTTCAAAAGGTTAGCTAAATGTCTGCAATCTTAGGCTCCTTACATCGAATGTTTTACATAAAAGACCCCTGACTTTTCCTAGTCACGAGGAAAGCTCTATAAGTTATCTAAATTTATTGATTTACATACATTAAATACGTTCAGGTTTTCAAAATCCTTGTGACTCCCTATAGTTATAGTGATGCAAATGCAAGCTACAAATTGATCAAGTGAATGGTTTTAAATTTACAGTAAAAGAAATCATAGTTAACATACATGGACTAATAGTCTAAAATCACAAATAGAGCAATATTACTATTAAATGAGATACGATACTTGTTAATATAATTACATAACGGTATTGGAATAAAAGTAAATGTATGAGAAAAATCGGGTTTCGCGGAGTAGTGACGTTAAGCGATGGTGTGTGAAGCCGTCCATACAACATCGGTTACGTCGCCAAAAATAGTGGGCGTGGCTACTAGTTGATATGCATCTTCCATTCATATTATTAATGAAAGTCGCTTTTCGTGTCTGTCGGTGTGACTACATTGCTCTTTTTAACGACGCAAAAATGGATGGATTGATGCGGTTTTCACCATTATTTAGAGAATTTATTCCAGAAGGTTTATGTGTAATAAACATGTTTAAGTCGTAAGAACCGTGCGAAGCAGGGGCGGGTCGGTAGTTAACAATAAATTCCTTTCCTCGGGCTTATGTATTATATAAATCCAGTCTCAAATGAATTGTCTACGATGAACAGACGCCAGCACATCAAGCTACCTGAAACTGTAAAATTTTCCCAATCAACTTTGAACCTTATACTTTAGAGATAAAGTTGAAAATGTATAAAAGTTACACAGGCTGTATTAGCTTGATGTGCTGGCGTCTGTACATAGATACTCTATGTCTATGGAAACATGTATTTTGTATTATAAGACTTATTGATGATATGATTATATAAGTACAGATGCGGAAATAATACTTGTTGTTTTATTTAAAGTTACCTCTTTATATGTTGGTCAAGTAGTTTTCATAAGACCACTTAAATTAACATAACACAATTGAATATAGCAGCTATACATTAACTTATTATCATATAACATACTTTCAGAAGAAACCTTACAATAGGTAAGTAATTAATGTTTAGAGCATGATGTCCACTCGCAAGTTTAGATACCTATTTTTGACTTTGCAGGTTGAACAACTCACTTTACTTCTCTGTGACACTCATGTCTCCTCATTATACTCTGGAAACATACAACAAGTCTGCTTGCTCATAAACAGCGAACTTACGGTACCCAAGTTTTAAATCCACAAGTTTGGCAGCTTGCTAGGGGCCATTGTGCATAGTAGCTCTAATGAGACACAATTACTTTTTCTATTGTTACTGATCTTTAGGAGATTTCTCGACATCGGAGCAGAGAAGGACTAAATAAAATCACAATACAGCACCGACACTTTACCAGCACATTATAGAATAATAAAATAATGTAAAAAGAAAAACAAAACAATCATTTCTTCTTTGCTTCTATAGCAACTTATACTTAAGTGAGAGCTTGTTTACGATAAGAACATGATTGTTATGATAAATTTATTAAAGCAAGAATTTTAAAATATTTGAGAATACAACAAAATAATAAAAATATAACTTTAATAAAGTGGCAATCCCATTCTTAGAAAACTGCCCAGAATGTAAAAAGTAGAATAATTTTAAACAAGCATGCTATGTTCATGCTGTGACTAAAAGCATTACAATACCTAGGACTGTTCTATAATGACTCTCCATGATGTTTTAAAAATCTACACTTCTTGTGTCATCCACCTCAGAATTTAGATTCCATGAGACTTGACTAGCCAATCATTTCTATAGAATGGCTTTCGACAGCTGTAGTATTTGAAATCAAATTCCATGATAACTATTCTATGAGCTTATATTATATACAAAATCTACCCTTCGAAAATTTCGGAATTAAAACATTGACTTTGTTTAGTGACATCAATTTACACTCTTAATTCCATTATATTTGGATTATACAAATAGACATCTCACAAAACGAAAGCACCATAAAAATTATCTTTTTTAAAAGACATTAGAATGTTTTTCATTTTCTTCAGATCATACAAATCATTAAAAGATCCAGAGTTGAGAATAGGTAGTGCTTCAGTCTTCAATTAAAGTAAACATCTCTTTCTTAGGCTTTACAGGAATCACAGCAGATAAAACTTCTAATTTATCTGTACTCATTTTGGCTTCCTTCACAGGTCTATTATTCTCATCCTTAGATGGTTTTCTTTTTAAGCTCAAAACTTTATTAGTATAGATGCCATCACTACAGTTGTGATCACTGGCTGACACCTTTCTCTTTTTAGTCTTAGTGATGACAAAGTCCAGGTCAGAAGAATCATCATCAAAATCAGCATAGACCGGCACAGACCTGCCACTTCTTGTAGACCTGACTGGTTGTATTCTAGTAGTTTCTTCAACAATCTGCAGCGGTGGAGGCCAAGCTACAAAGTTAGCAGACTGTCTTGCCTGGTGGTAGCTGTTCAGAGACATAAGTTTTATATAAACAGCTAGACTACGGGCTTTTTCAGCTGGTGTTATTGTGGTGGGTAGTAAGCTCCATGGCAAACGTCTGTCTCTTACATTTAAGTACCTTCTTCTCATGGGTTTTTTGGGTGTGGTACTACTGGCACTAGATTGATTGTTGTCAACCTGAAACAGAAAAATTATTCATTTTATTGTTACAATAAAATAATTCAAAATGTATTTAAGGGACTATGATGTCTTTTTCACACATCCACACTGCCTGCTAGGGCAGAGTACCTAAGAAGAAGCGGAAGTATGGGTAAACTGGATGAAATCTGAAAGAATGTGTGAAAGCTTTAAAACTTAACCATACATCAGTACAATGCCGAACTACCGGCAGCCTGAGCGTGTGAAAAATGTGTAATTATACATAAATCAAAATTAACTGACATTTTCTCCGTCACGAGCGACTTCTTCTAGTTTTTCTGATGATTTTGAATTCTTCAAAGCTTTCAGAAGATCACTCATTTCTTCCTTGCTCAGATTCTCTTCATCCAATCCAAATTCTATGAAAATGAAATGTGTAGGAAAAGCATACATTATTAAATATTTTTATCACTAGAATTTCTGAAAAATCAACGGGTAGTGTGCAATAAGTACAGCAACAGACCAATGATTAGGAAAGTGGTACTTAATATCGAAGCTAACTTAAAATCAAAGGAAGCTTATATGGATCACGCTAAACAATGAGATTAATATGATTCTATTCCATTTAAATATCGTCTACAACTACATTAAAAATTTATTATATCTACCGATCAATTCATTCTTCATCAGCTTCATTTCTGAATCGCAACTATCGTCAGAAGATAGCGCGGGCTCCATTTTTGAATTTGTTTACTTCGGACGACGATGCTATTGTACTTAATCTACATTACAATTTGGTGTATTTAATTTAACAGCGCAATATAAAAAGATAAAAACATTGAGAGTTGATAAACACTACTAATCAATCTAACTTCCTATTTACAAACTGTCAAATCCGTATCATAATGACAAATTGATATGACATTTAATTTCTCAAGGTTGGCAATAGATCAGGCTGGCTACAACGGCTACAACACTTAACATTACTAAATCGATCAGTTGATGGTTGAGCAAGAAAGTCGTGATTGAAATACGGCTTTGCCTACTTCAATCGCGACTTGCGACGCCTTTTGTTATGCAGGATCCTCACGCTTGCCAGACCTCGACAAACCATCAAAAAATCAAACATGAGGACAGCAAATACGTTTGGTTTGGCTTGTGCAGCTAAGAGATCTCAGGATTTGTCCTGATATTTCAGAATGTTAGGCTCTTGGCAGAATTTTGCCAGCTGGATTCTGGAAATCTCAGCATTTTTAATTTTTCAATATACAGTACATTATTCAGATTTTTGTTAGAAAGTTACAAAAACAATAATAATTCCTTAGATTATAGCACAAACCAAATTATTTAATATCAACATATGTATATTAAAACATAATCTAATAAAATTATATTTTTTGGTTCTTAGACTTTGTCTGCTTAACAACGTAAATAACGCAATGAATGTTGTTGAACTGTCAAAATGAAAGCCATTGCTACTGATAGTGTGTTACGCAATTACGCCGCAGATATGTTGAAATACCTATAGTCTTGAAAATTGTTGCCCACAAGCCTAAAACAATGCGTCTTCTTGTTTCGTTAAAATGTGTTCAAAATTGGAATTTCATCTAACAATTTCACATCATCGACTTATATTCTCTGTATTCATCACAGAGTACCAACATTTGTGACAAATCCTCAGGACTTTTCTATCAGAAAACAAGGTTTTGTCAGGCCTTTTCAATTTTCGAGTTGTAAGCATTACTGCTGAATTTCTCAGTAGCAGACTGGAGTCTCTAGTGCCCACACTGTGCAGACACCAAACGCCGAATACCAAAGGTCAACAGATGGCACGGATTCTGAATTTGTACGGCCCGCTCAAATCCATAATCCGGGCCATAAATCAACCAGATTATGTCAAAATTGGAAAAACGTTAGCTACCTTTGTACAGAAACTATGAAATAAGACCGAAGGACAGACGATTTGGATTCAATAAATAATTAAAATAGTTCTTTCTATGTAAAACACCGTAGGTATATTTATCAATAATTTTATTTTAGTCGATTCTGGTTACACGCTAAATGGTTTTGGGTTTTAAATTTTTTTACACTGTGTGACAGTGTGTACTATCTACTAGTGGTCTGTCTCACTGTCTGCACTCTGCTGAGTGCTGTGTGTTGCAAATGTAATGCAATGTATGTTGCGTTATTTTTATTGTTGATTTTATTTATATTATTAACATAAATTCAAACAATGTAATTGAGTAACTAAGAGTATGTGAAGTGAATTAAAATTTATTATCACAGCGGGTTTTATGCTTCACTACAGTTAGAACAAAATGGAAGAGGAGATAAGATGTTTTGTTTGTAAAGAATTCTACAGGGAACCAGTACTACTACCTTGCGGGCATGCGCTTTGTAGAGTTTGTGCAGTAAATTTACAGACTCACATACACGAAGGAGATAATTCTGCAGCCTCGAACGATTATCAAGAAGCGGACAAAGCCTCAGTGTCTAGCGAAACTGACAGTGGAGTAGTATGTGGATCAAGGCCTAATAGTTACGCAGGAACCCCGGCTGTGCCCGCATATTCAAGCGCAGCATTTACAATATCGTGCCCATCCTGCAATAAGTTAGTTTACTTGGACGATAATGGAGCAGAGGGACTTCCACCATTTCGCGTTATGCGAACTATTGTTGAGCGGTTCGGTGGGGTCACGGGTGCTCCGCCCGCCGAGGAGGCCTGTCAGATGTGTGAAGGGGAGAGGCGCGCGGCTGTGGTGCGGTGCGAGCAGTGCTCAGTGCGGTACTGCGCAGGCTGCCGCGACGCCTGGCACCCCACACGCGGTCCGCTGGCGCAGCACGAGCTGCGGCCGCTGGGCACCACGTGCGCCGACCACGGCTCGCCCCCTGTCCTCTACTGCAACACCTGCTTAGTACCTATCTGTCAGCGCTGTCTTGCTGAAAGACACTCAACACATGAAACACAGGCATTGTCCGTTGCTGCTAGAGCCAATAAGGTAATTTAGAACTCATTTGATGTTATAACATTTTGAACTCAATTTTGGAAGCACAGGACGACCAGCCAGATCATACCAGATGCTTTATTACTTGATGGGAAACCATAACTGACACTAACAAATCCCTGCTCGACTCTCTGCTGCCTTGGTTCAGATTACTAGTTTGCTGACTTATTGGCACATATTCATCATTGCTGAACTATTTTTATTTCAGACTGAATTATCACAATCTCTGCAACATCTATCTGAACAAGCCAAAGCCATGACAGAATATATACAGTTAGTAAAAGGAACTGGTGATAAAATTAATGTAAGTACTTTGATAATTAAACCACAAAGATTTAAAACAATATTGCTTTGTTTTCTTGTAACAGACAAAGACAATATTGCATTCCAGGAAAACTGGCTTTGTTTATCTTTTGAAGTATTGTTATAAAACATTACTGTTTGCAGAGGTTTGCAATCTTAATCTTGATTGAATTTGATTAAAGTTTTGCTTTGTCACTAAAATGTTAATGTCTTATTATGTAATAGGAATCTTGTGAAGAGTTGGAAAAACAAATAGATCACACTTGTGCTGAAGTAACCCGTGCCATAGAGAGGAGACGAGATGAGCTGATACGTGCAGCTCAGAACACACGGTCTCAGGCCATAACCAACATGAAATCACTCACATCACATGCTGCTCAGAAACTGCGGGAAGCAACTGCACTGTTACACTTCTCCATTGAAGCTCTTAAAGAATCTGATCATGCAGCTTTTCTACAGGTAGGAAAATAATAATAATTCCTAATTTGCGAGGCCTAATTCAAGGCAAGGTTTGCTAGGTATCACATCAAAAAGTAGGGCTACATTTTTATTTGCATTTACTGCTTTTACCTTATCGACTTGATGTTATAATTAATAAGACCTGTGTTCTGTTAAGTGCATTCATGCATTTGTGAGATGTGTCCGGCCCACTCCCACTTTAACCTGGCTGTTTTATCTCAACCATCTGCTACTTGAGTAATGGAGTGCAGCATGGTGTTTCAAACTTGATCTGTAAGCTTAACACCTATTATGCTGTGCTCCATTACCCGTTGGTTAATCTTGAGTTTGGGACAGAATAGTTAGCTAATACGGGCTGGTGTCGGCAACTCCACGTCAATGCGCGTATTTTGCGTAGGGGTTTGGACAGAAGTCCAAACAGTATATTAGATCAATAATGTTATTTTTGGTACACCAATGTGTTTTTTGGCACATTGACTGATTTCTCAAATATTGTAAAGCTTATCAATTTAATATTATTAGATTGACCTGATTCTAATGTGTGCTGGTATCAGCAAACAGTATTACATTATGTACTGTCACACTGATAAAGCTTATCTGCCATGTTATAGTGTAACACATTAATAGGCCTCATCGTTATTGATGGGTTATACATTAATAGTCATAGTCATGGTCATAGTCATTTATTCATGAACAAGTAACTTGTATCTGAATTTGCACACAAAATAACATAATTATAGCATATACAGTCATACAATAAACTAAATTACATTTCAATTTCATCAATTACATCATCAATTTACCTGTACCTAAACAATATGACGAACACCTTAAAATTTAAAATAATAACACTACAATAATTAATTCAAAATAAATTAGCATAGATTGATAAAAATAAATAAATAAAGAAACTAATAATATTAAATTTATAGTTAAATCAATAAATCATTATGAACAAAATCCATATACAGGGTGGCAATGACATCGACGCGCAAACTGCAACCATGAATTCAGCACATTATTCTAGACCCCTTAGCATACAAATATTTTGTTGGTTATCAAAAGCAAAATCGGCTGTTTTATAGAAAAGTGCCTACCTACACGGTCAAAATGTATGGAACAGATTTTTTTATTTAGATAACCCACGAAAATTTTCAACACAAAGGAATTCAGAATCGATGTGTCTGCGACCCTGTTTATTGATGACAAAAATGAAGATAAGAAAAAGCACAATATGTATATTTTTCTGTGTAAAACATGTAAGGCAAAAGCAAATTCTAAGTACTCATTTTGTTATCCCATGTGTCTCCTATCAATGAGTAAAGCTTTCTATCTCAGAAATGTAAACAAATCTATGACACATACATTCCAGAAAGTTCTAAACAAAAGATAATATTATTGTTTTGCTTTTGGAGCATGCACCATAATGGTACTGGTATTTGAAGTCCCTTTATAAATTATTCATTCTATTCTTCGACTAATTTGTTACACAATGTTTTCAATGCGTGCACCTGGTATATTGTATTGTACATAGCATAACATTACAGCTGCTTTTCCTGAAGGTTTAGGCAGAGGTGTACCTGTAATAGTAAACCCATGTTTCACCAATTCGTTTTAAGTCGCATGTAGTAGGTAGGGGGTGAGCTTATTGCCAACAATCAGGTATAAAATCCACACACCCAGACTGCTAATGAGAAAAACCCAATACTCTTTGCCTGACCTGGGAATCGAACCCATTGTACAGACGCCAGCACATCAAGCTACCCGAAACTCAGATTTTCCCAATCAACTTTGAACCTTATGGTTTAGCGATAAAGTTGAAAATCTATTAAAGAAATCTGACAGATTGTAGTAGCTTGATGTGCTGGCGTCTGTACCTCATTAAAAACTGTAACAAATGATAATTTGGTCAGGTGGGGAACATACTGTCGGCGCGGGCGCAGGAGACCGCGTCTAACTTGTGTTCATCGTTGGACTCGCCCCCCGCC